>VZTD01001174.1:1433538-1875789 GCA_013397725.1 Rhagologus leucostigma | reverse complement strand
CCCGCTCCCGCCGCACTTCCGGGAGGGAGCGGTCACGCGGCCGCGGGACGCGCCGCTTCCATCCGGGAACGCGCGCGGGGCGGGGCGGGAGCGGGCGGGGAGCGGGCCGGGGGCTGTGGGTGAGCGCTCCCGGGCTGCCGGGGACCGCAGCGGGTTATCGGGGCACAGAGAGCCGTCCCAGAGCACGTGGCGCAGGATTGCGTCCAGACGGGTCTGGAATGTCTCGGCTGAGGGAGACTGCGCACCTTCTCCGGGCAGTCTGTTCCGGAAAGGAGTTCTTCCTCGTGCTCAGGTGGAGCTCCCTGTGCCTGCTCGTGGCCTCTTGCCCGCCCAGAAGGATGGAGCACCTCTCCTGAGAGGCTCACACAGAGGGATTGTTCGGCCTGGAAGAGAGAAGCTTTGGGGTGACCTGATTGCGGCCTTGCAGTACTTGAAGGGAACTTACTGGAAAGATGAGGCAGGGCTTTTTTACGAGAGCAGGTAGTGACAGGACAAAGGGGAATGAGTTCAGATGGAAAGAGTAGGTTTAGATCAGGTATTAGGAAAAGAAATATTTTGAAGGTGGTGAAGCCCTGGCACACGTTGCCCAGAGAAGCTGCGGCTGCCCCATCCCTGCAGGTGTCCAAGGCCAGGTTGGGCAGGACTTGGAGCAGCCTGGGATAGTGGAAGGTGTCCCTGCCCGTGCAGGGGGGTGGAACAAGATGATTGTCAAGGTCACCTTCCAACGCAAACCATTCCATGGTTCTGTTGGTTGGCACCACCAAGAAGACCCTTGCATCATCTTCTTGGCACCCCCCTTTAGGTATTTATACACATTAATGAGGTCCCCTCTCAGCTCTCTGAAACTTAACAGGCCCAGCTCCCTCAGCCTTTCCTTGTAAGAGAAATGTTCCAGTCCCCCAATCATCCTCATTGCCCTCCTCTGGACCTCTGCTCAAAGGAGTCAGCAGGGCTCCTCTGAAAACTCCTTATTTACTTATTTATTTTTTGTTTTGTTTTGTTTTTCAGATGAAGCTGACCTGAAATTGACACTCACGAGCTCCATCTGCTCCCCAGTACTGGAGCTGGAGCAGAACCAGTCCTCAGTGACTGCTCCCCCTGCAAACAGGGCTGGTGTTGGGCTCTCAGCTTCTCACCCTGCCCACAGATCTGTTCCTGGCTGGCACAGACATGGGCTTCAAGGCCCTCAGTCCACAGCCACTGACCAGGAATCTTCTGTTCCCTCCACTCATGTTCAACTGCCCAGCAGTTCTGAGAGCTGCTTCTCAGATCTGTTTCCTTTAGAACCAGGTGAATTTCTCTACATCACTGAAGTAGGTGCTTCTAAAAATAAATGGTGTGATAATTTGTAAATTACATACACAGTATTGCAAAATTCCCTGTGGAGGGCTGAAAATAAAACTTAAGCAGTATATTTTGCTTTGTTTTTCAAACAAACAGGGCTTTAAAGAAAACATCCTCTATGGAGACAATTAAGACCCAGTGACACCCTAATTGCTTCTCTTGAGAATGAGCACTAAGAATGCACACACAGAGCCTTGTGCTGTGTAAGGATACCCAGGCTAGCAAGGTTTCCAAATCGATATAACTGCATTAGTGAGGCTCAGAGCCCTGGATAATTCATCCTGCAGAGAAAAACTGCACTGACAGGGCCATACTGCCTTTGGTAGTACTAGTTCTCTCAGAACTATTTCAGGAACCTGTTCAGCACTGCACTGTATTTTCAGATGTCTCAGCGTTTTTTTGTTTATTTGGAGTCTTTTTCACACCAGCCCTTATAGGAAATAGCTTTACATCCACAGTCAGGACTTACTCCACTGAGTGAGCAGAATTCTTTCAGGGGGACCAGGCTGCTTTTGTGTGTCCCAATACTTAGAAGAAAACACAGTAAACATTTGTCATTTGCGTGAAACACAAATACAACACAGAGTATCAGGATGTTTGGTCTTGTGAGCTGAACAGTTGCGTGATTGGAGACACTGTTGCAACTGGGAAGTGAAAGATGTCCATTCTTTCACAGGGCAGAATTTAGTCTCTCTTAGTGGAAATCAGGGGCACATTCCTAGTTGTAACTGAAGAGTCTGCAATGGGAATCTTAGGGTTTAAATAGAGTAACTTAGCACATAAGAAAATCAGTGAGTCAAGTGCATCTTTGTGTCTAGTAACCATCATCTCCCTTAAATCCCACTCTAGAGAAAGTCTGCAAAGATGAATCATTAACAGAAGTTGTGGAAAACATGCATATTTGCCAGCAGTCAAAAGATGAGATTGCAGCTCATGCATCCCTTGGGCTGAAAAGTTCCTTTGCTCACCCTCAGATATACAATATCGTGGGGGGTGTGGGCACATGTCACAGCAGGGTGTGTAAATGGTGCCCAAGCAGAGCCACTACCACCTTCCAGATCTGGAGTCTCCACTTGGTTTTAGCAGAAGTTTAACTTATTTTCCCGTACTTTTCATCCACTGCTTAGTCCTATTCCCTGCTATTCCCCCACAGATTCCCATTTTCTCTCCCTCTCAGTGCTACATTGAAGTGCCCCACGTAGTGTTGGCCTCTTGTGTAACGTTAAGGTGGAATTCTGTCACATCAGGAGGCATCAGTGTGATTTGCATTTTGGCAGCACTTAGTGGGTCAGTTGAGATAAGTGACCCTTCGTGCCAGACACTTTACCAAAACCAGAGTTTGTAATCTAATTAGGACGGGAAATGGTAGAGAAAAGCAAGGCAGGGTGAAGTGATTGAGCACACTTTCAGAACAAAGATTTTGGCAGATACCAGAGGGAGGACGAAACTTTCCTGGGTCCAGAGTGAATGCCCTGGATCATGCTTACTCAGGCCAAGCAGGAGGACCCACAGGAATACACTCTTACAATATACACCATTTTCTGGCAGGACCTTGGTGGTATTTATACTTTCCAAAAACTTTCACAGAAAGATACCTTGTTAGTTTATTGTCCTAAATAAAACCTAACACTAAATGTATTTAGCTTCCACATTACAGTCTGGGAAACTATATTTCTAAAGAAACCTGATGAAAGCACAAAGGCTGTTGTTGTTTTTTACTGTACACACAGCCAGCAGTACTGACTCCTCTATTTAGACTGCCCATCACTTCTCATCATGAGAAAGCTCTCATTGCACACATTTGTGTGTGGGGAAGGGCTGTTTCATGTGAAAGACCTCTAAAGTAATTTTACTTGAGAATGCTCCTAGAAAGATTAAGAAAGCATATTAACATATAGTTATAAAAGGATTAGTATTTGGAGATTTTAAGTGCTCTTGTCTGGGCAGGCAACACGGTGTGATCAAGTTTCAGGCTGTTGGGACTTTCACCTTAGATAAACCCTTCAAAATAGAAATTCTGTCTGCTGTAATATTAAACATCAAATTTCCTGTGCTTCTATGTGAAATAGAGAATTTATTCTAGGTTATTGATGAGATTTCTTCACCCTTGTTTTGTGATACGAGGTGGGCTGAATTCAGCTGCTGCACATGGTGATGTTAACTCTCAGGGCCTGTAAACAGATTGTTTTTAGTATTACTCCCACAGATTTAAGGGAAGCACTTCCATGTGTAAACATGAATTGAAATGATTTGCAAAATGCAGTCGTGAGAGGAAGTAATTCTCTACCCAATGAGTAGTCACATTTCAATGGTGAAATTATATATCCTAATTACAGATTCATTATAAATCTCTTTGAGGTATTTCTGGTGAAAGGAGCCATTTACATACATGCATGTAAGCACATTGCTGCAACAAGTTTCCAAGATCTACAACATGATTATGTCACTAAAATAACATTTTTGAAAAAAAATTAAAAACAAGAATATTCATTTAATCTATTTTCTTAATCAGTGTAATTATTTTATTAACGTATTCTAGAAGAATCAATGGCAAACAAGCCAAGAGAGGGCTATATCACATGCTTTCTGTTTTCTTTTCCTGTCAGTTGTCCAAATGTGAGCACTTTCTGGAGGAATCATGATAAATCCGTAGCATCTTATTTCGTTCAACCCTATTTACTTTTAACAGAGCCAGCAGACAACGCTGCAAATGTACTGCTAAGATATATATGGGCGACTTTGCATTAAGTAAATGCAAAGGCAGACCTAGCTGATATAAATCACAATTTTATGGGTGGCTTTAAAAGAGTGAAAAATTTCAGCAGGAAAGTTTTTGTCTTTTTATAATATAGTGGCTTCAGAATTTGAATTGCTTTTTGGAATTTAAAGTGCCAGGGCATTAAGATATCACTCAATTTGGAGTGACTTTTCCACCTTAAACTATTTCGATATTTTCCTGGACTTCCTTTCTGAAAAAGAAAAGAAAAGAATAAAACTGTTAAGCCACAGCAAACAACTGATTTCCTACAAGGTAGTGATACAGCTCTGAAATTATCCAGTAATGTTTTAACAGAATGGGCCTTCACTTGAAAAGGTCAGTGTTTTGAAGCCAGCACTCTTCGCTGTGAAATATATGCTGGTTTTAGCAGAAAGGTTTTAGCAAAGATGCAGTTTCTCCTGAGAGAGGAGGGTGACACTGGAGGAGTGAAGTGTTCCTGCCAGTGGAACAGAGCCTGGCAGTGGGGCGTGAGTCACAGTCAAGTCTCTGTTTTTCCTGATTCAGTGTGAGTTTTGATCTTCTATCTTTGACCGCAGATAAAAACCACCAAGCTACTGTAACCACCGAGTCTTCTCTGTTTATACTGTGTATGAACAAACACTAGTTTTAGCAGAGACTTGAACTTGGGAATTCCAAACTCTGCCTGAGCTCAGCAGCTGCTGGGTGTGAGCTTCCCTTTCTTCTTCCATTAAAAACAAATAAATAGTCACTGAAAAGATTTTCATGCAAAATATGAAAACATTTGAGTGTTCTAACTTTCACAAGACAGGCAGATGTTTCCCAAATAGTTTTAGTCAGTTTTTCAACACATTTTATTTCAAGAGGTGCTTATATGTTATTAGTGTTAAAAAAGAATTATTAAATAGAATTTGCTTTGTGTTGTCATGTTCCTTTCCATCAGTTTCTCTTTCTGTTTGCTCTCTTCACTGTTGGGCCTTCAAATAGAGAGTAAGGACTTCAAAGCATGTATCCTATCTTCCTGTGGATATTTCTTTAATTCATAATGGCAGAAAACTTACTAGAAGCTGGTTGAAGCACTGCGTGACAATAATTTTTCCTGCGGAATGACGAGCTGCGAATCACTGACCATCTTTGTTTCATTCCTCCCCAGTATTTTCTAATGTGGTATCACCAGTTTCTTGTCAAAAAAAAGCCCCGTATTTCTTTCAGTCGTGCACCCCAACAAATCTTCTGATTTTGTACTTAGCTTTTCTTCATTCATATTTGCCAGAACTCCATGACCATGATGGCTATGTACTGTGTGCTGTGTCCCAGGTTTTTTCTCCTTTACTCTCCTTTCACTGCCATTGTGGGGTCACTGAGGGTCACAAGTGAGATGGGAAACCAGGGGTATTATTTGATGTGCTCAATAAGTCACAAACCTGACAACCATGGCTGGACGTGGTAACATGTTTTATAATAGTTTCTTCAGGGAAAGAGGATTTTTTTTATTTCTTTGTAAAATTAATAGGCTCTTTTCGGATCTTGCTAAAGGATGAGAAAACCTCTTTAAAGTTCTTTGCAAAAAAGCATTCCTCTCCTTTCCAAAAAAAAAAGTAATATCAAACCCCATGGTTTTAAATGTTATGCCAGATTTGTCCTTCTCTACTTCCTTCTGCTCTCCAAAAAGTGCTGAAACACAAAGGGGCTTCCCTTCTACAGACTTCAGAGAATGTGGAAAGTTCTTTTTGTACTAGAAAGCAACAATTTTGCTTTGTGGCTTATACTCATAAATTTGATAATGAAGCCAAATGCAAGTCTTTTCCTCATTTCAATACTAAGTAGCTTTTAAAATGGCTTTTAAAGTAACTTTCATAGAGACAAGAACAAGCATGAAGTTCTGAATTTTGTGAAAGCCCCAAACATCATCATGCATAAATGGAGATATGCCCAGCATCTGAACACCATTCAGTTGGCTCAGAGAGCCTATGAACAGACTCTCAGAAGAATCAACAGATTCTTCACTGAATGGAGATCAAGCTGCGGAGGCACATTTAGAGGAAAAACCACACCTCAGTTCAGTTCTGTCAGGAAGACAGGTTGTTCTGAACTTTATTACCCTTTTTGGTTGTGAGACTCTGTGGTGTTGCCTCTTGAAACAGCCTCCTGCTTCCCAGCTGATAAACAAAATCCTTAATTATGCTCCTCACAAGAGTACATTTCAATGTTAATATTCCACAAATTCTCTTGAATTTCATGACAGGACTTGGCTTAATTGTCTCTATGCGTGGTAAAAACCCCGTATTCCTTCTAACGTAGCATTTTGTAGGACTGAGCCTTTCTGCCAATACTTTGCAAACTAAACATCCTTAGCATGGAGCACTAAATACACAACTTTTAATAATAACTAAAATAAA
The DNA here is from genome assembly GCA_013397725.1 of Rhagologus leucostigma. Lineage (NCBI taxonomy): Eukaryota > Metazoa > Chordata > Aves > Passeriformes > Rhagologus > Rhagologus leucostigma. The sequence goes on along the minus strand of VZTD01001174.1, from coordinate 1,869,309 downwards.
GCAGCCTTGTCATTTCAGTAAATGCCTATTTTTAGACCTGCCAAATATGCATAACAAGCAACTGGATATTTACTGACTGTTGCACAATAATTTACCCATGGATTTATGAGTTACACATAAAATTGCCTATTTTGTTCAGTTCTGCATATTCCACCAAGATAGCCGATATTTTCTTATTCTTTTTTCCCCCTATTGCACAATTTTTTAGTAGGAAATCATACATATGGGAAAAAAGGGATTGGGGGAGAAATATCAAATTTAAAGCTCATGTCTTCATGTTTTACATGTGACTTGGCCTCTGTTAATTCTAATCCCTAATGAAACATGCTTTTACTGTGTGTCAAACAACATTTTTGTTTGACCATAGATTGTTTCTCGTATTTTTTTCTGAGAAATGAAAGCATTCTAATAGCTGTTTTTTCTAATATTTTGATTTCAGCATCCCCACAACAGTCATAATTTACACAGCTTTATTCACCACTACTATCTATAACTAATCTGGTTGTATGATTTTAATAAGGTTAGATAGTTAAAGTGTAAGACTGTGACTATCTTCCAAAAAATGTTAATTTTAAAGAGTTCTGGACCATGTACACTAGATAATAAGCAACATTAGATGTATATGTATACAACAATATCTTTAGTAGTCAAAATAACGTAACTTGTGCGAGAAGTTTGAGTTTCTGCAGGAAAATCTCCTAAACAGAACAACTCCTGAATTTTACTGAAAAGATACGGGTTCACTGAATTCCATCTCTAAGAAATATTGGAGATATGCATAAGAGATTCCCCATTCCTTGTGAATAGATGTAAGGACAAATGGCATATTCTGAATACCAGGAAAAAACCAAACAACTTTCAGGATTATTGGAAGGATCCCAATGCAAATGCTGAACACCAAGCTGGGAACTGAGAACAGCCCTGTGGTAATTTCTAACAGAATTATGCCAGATATTTGAAATTTTGGTGAAGCAAACCTTTTCATTTTAACACAATACGTGTGTTTCTTACTTTTTTTTAATTTCTTTTGGCATCTACTTAGACTTAACACCTTTTTTATATCTCAGTGTGTGCTGTAAGTGCTGTAGTTCTCCTTAGCACAGATTTCGCGCTGTTGATGTTTTCATCCAGTTCATTTCTCCTTGCTGGCAAGCATTTAGTGTCTCTAGACGTATTATGATTCATAAGATGAATAGTTTCCCCTTGCTCTGGGATTCAAGAGACCAGCATGGAAGTATCCTATTCCTAGAGCAAAATCTCAGATGAATAGTGTAGTATGACAAGTGTATTACTCACTGATGGAGATCTGCTGGAGTCTCTTCAGCAGCTTAAAACTGCTGGTCAGGAAGAGGTAGATTAGGGCAGACAGTGGTCTTCTGAATCAGATTATGTAGTGGTAAAACTCTGGTAGAATCCTTTCGCAATGCTGTAATTGGATGCAAACTTCATTTGAGATTTCAGCTTTCAACTGCTTTACCAAATTTCCATAACACAAATGCTAATTAGTGATGAATATTCAAATATTATACAGCAAACTTCCATTCACATTATGCTTAGGTCAAAATCACACATATCAAAAGGTGAAAGTAGCTTCTTTTTTTTCTTAAAAGTCTGTTGACACCTTTGATTTGGAAAGATGTGATATTTTCATATTTATGTGTGGGTTCATTTTGTATCTCTTCATTAAAAAAGAATTTGTCATAGTTTTCCCAAGCATATGTTAAAAGCCCAACTTTCTTGTAACTCAAAATTCAGGTGCCTAATTGCTCTCAACTCTTTCTTGTTTTATGCTTTGGATATTTCAAATTAAATACTTGATGTTTAGAATCAGATATTTTAATGTGGCTGTTTTATGCCTGAGCATCCCTCTATTGAATTCAACAGAATTATTCATATAGAAGGTGGCTCAGTAATGGTCATATCAAAAAAGCAGGAATTCCCTGTGGAACAATTTCAAGATACTGTGTTTAAATTCAGAAAACGTAAGTAATAGCTCCCTAGTGAATCTTGGTGAAAAAGACCAGATAGGTACCAATCCAGAGAGATATCTTGCATTTCAGTTGTTCAATAATCAAAAACTGGAACATCCTTTGAATTTTAATATTTCAAGGTGTTTACATAAGTATATGAGGTAGATAATTAAAAAGGAAGAAGTGAAATATGATCATCCTGGATAACTACCTTGAACTCTCTTTAAGTGCCAACAAAACTTGAAGTGTGTTATCTCAAAGTCATTGACAGTCATGGCTGCAACTCTAAAAAACATCTTCTAAGAGCACAAGGATCAGATCTGTCATCTAAACCACCTGTTTGGCCCTGCAAGTTTTAAGATAAGAGAAGATGACAGCAGCATCTCCTCAAAATGGAGAGATTCACAGGAAGCCGTGATCTCATAAGCTTGAGGCTTTTCTCTGAGTCATCGCTCCCTAGTGGCAATTTTAAGGTCACTCCTGAATATGGACAGTTTATTCTGGAGACAAGAAACGATACTTGGCAAGAAAGAAACAGAGATCAATTGGCACAATACATGACTGTAGTCCAGTTAATCAAAGTGCCTTTGAAATACTTTCAATTTGCAGCGTTGGTATTCTGTTGTTCTAGAAATTGGTTCTAATTTTTCATCTAGTACTTTGGGAAGGAGTCTGAATTCCATGCATCTGGATAGAGAACGATTTAGTTTTAGTGCTTTGATCAGTCTTCATTGACAAAGCTTCACCAATCATTACTGAGATTGATTTTTTAGTTTTTATTTCAAAAATTTTATGCAAGGAAGACCTTTCACAAAACGTTAATTCCTTGGAGTTACAGGCTAACTCAGAACCCAAAACAGAGAGGGAAATTTCCAGCTGTTGATCTCGGTTAATATCACCTCATACTTGTTTCTAGTTCCTTGGCTGCTCATGTGCAAGGAGGTGGATAGCTCTTATCTCTTAACCGTGTGCACCTTGTGTCAAATGCTTTTACCAAAGCTTGAGAATTTGGCTCTTTTCTACCTAAATGAACAATCACAAGAGGAGCTTAAAAAACTGGTTCATGGGAGTTCCTCATCAGTGGCAAACATACTTACTTATGAGAAACATGGATGGTGGTATTGTGCTTCTGTTCTTATTTAAAAAGATAAGTCTATCAATATTTTTCTTTGAAATAAATGGAAAGCTGTTTTCTGTTCAGCTGGCCTCTTTGAGAATTAGTTATTGGATAGTCAATATTACTCGTTCTTCTCTCCGTGAGCTGGATAATAGAGTGCAGATACACAACAGGGCTTTCAGAACAATGCAAGAAGAGAGAGGGTTTGTGCAAACTCATTTATGCAGATAAGGGAAGCCTCTGAAGACTTGGGCCCAGGGCTTCATAGTACAGAACTTCCAGAATGGGTCCTGGGACCAGTTAGGGACAATGCTGAAAAAGGAAAAACTTGTGCTCCTGACATTACTCCATTTTACTCATGGCAAATTTGCAGTTATATAGTGTGGCATGCTGGTTAAAAAAGCCTTAATTAGCTCTTTTGAGTCTCAAACAACCTCAGAAGTGCAGGCCCTGTTTGTAACTCTTGCTGACTGTGGTGTCTCACCTGAAAGAAAGAAATTATGAGTGGTGTTAGTGCTACCCATGAAGATAAGGCTGAAGTTGAGCCGCAATTACGGCTGAAAACCTGCAGCATTTGAAGCTTTTTCAATTCCTGTGCTGTGAGGAGTCTTTCATGCAAGTAATAAATTGGATGGCACTTAGATGAGGAGTGCAAGTTGAAAGACAGAAGAGTGTAGACCAGACAGCACAAATCTAAATGCACGGCTCAGACATTTGCCACAGTTCTGGGATTTCTGTAAGTAGCAGATAAAGAACAATTTGATTGTAAAGCTTGAGCTGTTACTATTCAGCATTCCCAAGATGAAATTTGATGTCACTGAGCAGATTTATGGCATCCACAACATGGCAGGAAATGCAATTAATGAGGCAAAACTGCAACACCTACATAAAATGGTGATGGAAAAGCAAATGAAGATAAAATTGTTTTTCTTTTTCATTTTTCTTATTCTTTTATTTCTGTGCTTTCCCATTGTGAAGCAAGGACATAAAATGATTGACGCTGTTACTAGGAATAATGCCTGAAATACTGCAATAAGTGTTTAGTATCTGGTGAGAACTGTGACCTGAGACAGAACGAGACTTTAGAGTGAAAAGGATCAAAACCTTGATAGCCATTAAAGCAGAATAATTACAAAAGTTCAAGGTAAGGGAACAGGTAAACAGAATAGGCAGGCACTGTTTGAGAGAGCAGACATTGCCTCTTAAGGCAGAGAAAACTCACAAAAAGCAGGAGCTAAAACACTCAGCCCAAAATATTACTGAGTGTTGTGTGGGCAGAGGAAATACCCCAGTGCTTGATCCCTAAAGAAAATGGAAGCTGAAGCACGTGCAAGTACCCTCAGAGGCTGCCAAGAAACACAAGTTGTGTGACAAGATTCTCAGATGGACACTTCTTATCCAGAAAATAACATCCTGGATGTTATTTTGCCACTTTGCTGTAAGACCGGTTACCTGGGTTCTGGCTGCGCAGCAGAGCTGCAATCTTGTTCCAGCAACACTGATAAGCAACTGATATGTGACCATGAGGAGAGAACTTCAGCATGGCGGGGTCAGTGGACTGGCCATCAAAAAATTCATCACAAGATGATACATTGTTGCCTGAACTTTTTGACAGCTGTCGCAGAAATATTCTATCTTCCAAGAAAACTGCTTCCCAAAACAGCTGAGTAAATCTCAGATGAGCCATCTACCGTAGAAATGTTTCACTTCCTTTTCTGAAATCAAGTTGAGTTAAATTTTTTCTACCTTTTTCTTCTAGTTTAAACTGACTTCTAAAATGTTTCCTAGTGAAAAACCAAATGAAATAATTGTGTAACCTAGACACAGAATATTTCTTGCAAAACGTGTTGACTTCTCTCATTCCCTGCCATTTTTGACTAATACCTAGACAAAATGTAACTCAAAATCACAAATAACTTGGGTTCTCTTCAGTGTTTTGGCAAGTAAAGAAGTATTTGGCTAAGGGAATCAAGGAACATGTGCCACAGTAATGAAAAACTGTGCCTTGGTATTGAGCAGCAGGCAGAATTCACTGCTCTGGAATAAGGAAATGGTTTCGCTTTCCACATGAGAGACAGGAAAAAGCCTGAGTTGACAAAGCTGTTTAGGAGACCCAGAAAGCTTGCACATCCTATGTTTGGGAATACAAAGCTCTCTGTGAATGCCTGTGTTACATTCACACCTCACATTTTTACAAACCCCAGTCTTTGTTCTCACAGAATCTCGCAAGTGACACAATTATAGAAGTAGACTAACAAACATTAAAACTGACAGAACATAAAATGTTCTTAGTTCAGTGGCTTGGATATAAGCTAAAAGCAAAGAACACAGCACATGTTTCTTCACTTGAAAAGCTTCCCCCAGAATCTTCTTTCAGGGACAGCTTGAAAAGACAAATTGTACTGGAGTTTTCCAATCTGTCACAGTAGAGAAGAGCTTCTGAGCTGTAGAGAGATGCCTTCAAATTAAAAATATATCATTTCATGTGAGAATTTATAAACCTTTCTAGTTCAGTTGGGTTTTTTCTCTCCCCTTGAATATCAGAAATACACCTTCCAACTCTTATCCAGACACAAACTACCAAAACAGCTGTATCAATCCAAACCAAGTGTTGGAGTGTTGATTTTTAAATATATTTTTAATGCTAGTTCTTTCTTCAAAATTTAGCTGTCAATGTAGAGTAAAGTGAGGAAGTGTTTTAATGGGAACTCCAGGCTGAAGATGATCATCCATACTGTAGGAAGCTGGAATCCAGGCTCAGTGATCCCACTGAGAAACAAAACAGTACAAGTGAGAAGTTATTGTCTCTCATGCAAGGAGAGCGATTTCGTGTAAGACCCTACAAAACAGGTTAATTTTAAGGCAAATGAAAAACTCGACCAATCTCTGACTTCAAATACCTGGATTTAGCCTGGGAGATTTTCCTTTTTATGAGAAATCTGCATCAGTGCACAAGAGTTGGTAGAATCTCATCATGCTCTGACATGATGCACATGAAATTGAAAAAGAACACTGTTTTCTGATCAAGTGATTCCTGTAAACACAACCTCCTTGGTGGCTGCCTGTTCGGTGCTCATCTAGGGTCATCTGTAGAGATGCATTTTCACATGAATTCTGTTCTAGCATGATGTCATGGGTCATAACCCTTACGGTTCAGTAAAGTTCTTAAAAATGATCATTTACAACTCATTTTCTTGCGATTCTTTTTGTTAGAAACTGTGCTAACTGCAGGTGTTATTTTCTTTTCGTCAAGGAAGGTTCATATATATTTTTCAGTTAAGCATTTTGATTAAGTGAATCACTAAGGCTTTCTGTGAAGTCAGTCACGATATTTATGTTTTATAAATAAAAAGCTGAGGAAAAGCTGAGGAACAGAGAAGGAAAGTGACTTTCATGGTGATACTGTAAATGGCAAAGCTGGGAAGAGAAACTGGAGATCTTTACTGCCAGATCCACTCTAGTGGATAGAGACCATTCCCTACTATTCCTTATTTTTCTATAATTTGCTTTTTAAAAGTCATTATCCTTGTGGGTTTGCAAATAGTATGATAAGTGATGTATTAAGTCACCTTTACCAATCTCATGCAATTTTATTGCAAAATAGTAAAAGAGGATACTCTGGCAGCGTTTTGCAGAAAATAAAAATAAAAAATAAAAACAGATCTTAATTCTGACTCCAGAATTTTCAAAAATCAGAAGAGAGGTCAAGGAACGGACTTGTGAATTTCAGGAAGTTATCAAAAACAATCAAAGAAATTGTTGTAAAAATGAGAGTGTAGAAAGCCTGTAATGCCTCAAGGAAAAGGAAATGCCTAGTGGAATGTAACTCAGCACCTTTCATTTGGAGTAATGATTTGAGGATGTAGCAAATTAGGATTTTGAGCTCCTGTTGCCCAATCAGAAAAGTCTTGTGTTCCATCTGCAAACCATCATCTCACACAGACTGCATTTGCGAGTTAAGATGCTCTGTCTTCGTGTCGTGGTAGAAAACCTTTCTAAGCATCATCATTGGCCTGGATAATTCAACAGGAGTGCAGTTTGCATCTGTGGCTGGTGTGGAACAGATTTATATGGCAGAGTGGTTTGATCCTGCACAGATCTGGTGTTGGGGTTTGCAGTCACAGCCTGAGCCAGAGCGAACGGTAATGACCAATCTGGAAAGAATCCCAATGTCATCACTTCTTTTACCATGGTAAAACTCTCAACCAGACATGGTTCTGTTTCCATTCTCTCTCTGGCTCCTGTCTTTGACCTATCCCTGAACAGGGTCATTCTCTGATTGTGTTTAAAGATTTAGATAGAAGAACCACTTCCTGAGCTCTTACCCTGTCTGCTCTTGGAGACATCCAGCTGTTTCTTTTAAAAATACACTCTTGCAAACTTTACACCTGCTCTTGTTGACTCCTTACCAGCAGGTTATGTTGAGGAACCCCACATAGCACCTTCTGTTACTCTTAGGGGGTGGGAGGTGAGCTGGGTTGTGCAGAAAAGCTGCATGAAACAAGCTCAGACACTAAATAACAAGTTTTAGCCTAGAGAAAGATTTTTATGACTGAATTATGAGCCTCCTGTAACAGAAACTGTAAGGGAAATTCAAACAGGCTATTAATTGTAGCAGTGCCGATATATTAAGATGAGTAAGATTTTCTAAAGGTATATACTAAGCAATTTCGGTTCTTTTTACTTTCTTCATTAGGAAGAAATTCTTTGCAGATGCATTTCCAATAAATGTGTGTGGTGATTTAAGAGCTCCTGTATTGGAGTCAGTCACCCCTGCCAAGGCTCAGAAAACACCACGTTCCTAAAGCCATCAGGGTTGTACTGCGGTTACGTGCTCCTCTCTGCCTTTGGCTTTCTCTAATCTTCATCTGACCTGTGGTAAATTCATGCTGACTGTTCTCACCCGCAAGGAAATGAAGTAAGATTAAGGTTTCCAAGAGTATAAAGTTCTGAAAATGAATATCATGGTCCTGAAGCTGCTTGGCTGTTTTAGGAAATGGTACAAGTCCTCTGATCATGATATTTTGTTCAGCTGACAGAACTGTTTTGTGGAAAGGCTGAAACTTCTCCTTTGAGAAGGCCACTTTCAGTGATTCTTGGTCAATGAAGGTTTCCCTGAAATTCTGCCTGAAATTTCAAACACAGAGGGAAAGAATCAATCCAGCATTATCCATGGCTTTGTGGCTCTGTCACACAGCAAGAGAAGAAAGCTGACTTAAGTCCCTTCTCTGCCTGTTTCAGGTCCAGGATTTGAGTGTCAGTTGGGATCTTTTGTCATAGCGCTCACTTCACCTGGTCCAATTTTTTTTAATATTTGCATGCACTAGAACTGTTCTTTGGAAAGACACTGCAAAAAAGGAAATAAGGATTGCCTTCTAATTAAAAAAAAAAATTTCTCTGAGCCAGAGCTCTTTTATCCAGATCTCATCCTTCAGGAGTGGATTGTGTGAAGTTCACAATATATGTGCATAAATATGTTAGCCACAAATCACTATGAAAACCGGAGAAGCTTTCACTTGAAAGTGGTAACGCTAAGCACATTTACAAAGGACACACAGCAGAGTTCCACACTGAAGTAAGAACTGCATCTACAAAAGCAATTCTTCTCACTGAAAGAAGAGAACAGTTTTGTTTTCACAAAGAATCATCTGCATTGGGCTTCTTCTAGCTATGCATGAGATAATAAGGTTATTTTATTCCATTACTGGTTCTCCTCTGTTCTTCCTGTGCCAAGCCTCTGTGCATGCTACTGTGAACACAAATTTGTGTTACAGCACTGTAGAAGTGCTTGCCATTGTGGATCTGGATGCTTAGGTGTATTTGGGGAACGGGTACCTCTGCCAGAAACAACTGAGTAAAAAAATATGTATCAGCATAAATGACTCCTGTTTTTCCTGAATGTTCATATTCTCATGGGAAGTATTTCCACACACTTCCTTTAAAGGAATGAAGTGTTTGGAAAGCCTAAAGGGAAAAAAAAATCATTTCCTCTGACTAAGCATCCCTAAAATGTTAAACATAATTTTCAGAATACACAAAAATATCTGTTGCTTCATTTGACTTGCTCCAAAAAATATTGGTTTTCTGCCAACCTCTTCTTTCCTTAGCTTCTCTCAAAAAGATATTTCCATTCTGAGACCTGTTGCAAAAGAAATTAAGGAATCTCATCAATGGAATAAAAAGAAATATCAACTTCATAACAGATGAAATTGGACTATCACAAAAAAAAAATTCGTGTTCTTCAGTGTTTGATGTATATTGCTACTGATGCAAATCCAGAAAAATTCTTATTTTTGTCTGTCCGGGAGCACATGCAAGACAGTAACTTCTCACTGTTTTCAGCTGCAAGGTACCTTCAATAGCACTTTGAGCTCCAGGTGGCTTTTCCCAAGAAATCTAAAGACTGGGAAATAAAAACTGTGCTCTATGGATACCAGGCTACCAGAACCAGGGAGGCTGTTCCAATATACACAAGCTGAGGCTCTGGCCTGTGAGAGGCAGTGGTGTCCATCAGTAGCAGAGCACTGTCGGGAGGGTTGTACACTGGCACCAGTGTAAAGCACCTCTGCTTTCTTTCCTCCGCTCTGAAATCGTGGAACTCTTTTTCTTAACTGCTTTTCATTACAGTTCTCTCTGGAAAAATACCAGTAATTTAAAGGTTAATAGAATGCTGATGTCACTGTAATTAGAGCAGAGGAAAAGCATTTCTGTAATTACTGCTAATGCTTTCCTGCTGTTCAGCCAATAAGATTATGGCCCCCAGTCTGAGATGGAAGGTGGGTGTAGCGATCTGTGTGCGCGAGAACTTGTGACAGGGTGATCAGACTAGTGCAGAAATGATGCCTGAGTCACTGGGAGCATGCTGGAAATTGGTCATTAAGCAACCCGCCTGGAAAAAATAGAAGTCAAAATGTCAAGGATGAGGATGTCGTAAAAATGCAGTTTATGGCACTGGCTAGCTAAAAAAAATCAGGACATGGACTTAATCAAAATTCACGTTTTGATTTCACTACACAGCCTTACAAGTAATGCCATTAGTGTAGGAGTTTTACATTTTCAAAAATAGCTGTGATGCTGCAGCTGACCATGCACGGGAGCCCGTGGGAGTGACCCCTGGGACAGGGCTGCCAGTGGGTCACACCCGGATCATTATCCCTAAAGTTGGTGTGTTCTGTGCCCGGTCACTTCCCATGGAGTGAGCTGGTGCCTTGAAGTGCACAGTGAGGTCTCTGCTCCGCCTTCTCTCTGTGGAAAGTAGAGTTTCAGAGCTCGCTGGAATAGATGGGAGCAAACAGAGCAGCTCAGCTTGGGAGATTTTCTGTTCCGCTGATGGGACACCTCTCAAAATTAAATTTATAGTTATTCAAGTTTCTGTACTGTCAAAAGGCCATAAAAAGAGAATAATTGCTGCATTGTAGTTGTTTCAAGAAATGTCAATTCCTTTCCCTGTTTTCCAACAGATTGGTGGGTTTTTACTAGAAAAAAGCATTTGTTTGCCTGCACCTAAGACCTTAAGAAAAAAACTCTCTACAAATAAGGCATCATGTGAGTTTTGCTAACTTTAATGGAATTGCATTTGTTCAATTGCTAATGAAATTCTACACTCTGATGGATGCTCTGAGGAAGGCACACTAACTTCCTTCTCTAACCCTCCTGGCATGGCACTGAGCTCAGGCTAATTAGCTCTGTCCCTCAGAGCTGCTCCATCCAGTAGTAACTCAGGCATCCTGTGTGCTGTAGTCTTTTACAGTGCAGAAATGCCCTAAAAAACTCATCAATGAAGAATAAATTTTGCTGTTGCTCTTTCTACCACCACATATTTCCCAGATTCCCTTTGGCAGACCTGTCGTTAATCACCTCGTGGTTTCCACGTGTCACAGTGGATGTGGATTTTAAGAAAAAAAGAAGAGTTTACAAAAAAAGTAGCTACATGTTTCAGTGCAGAGCTGGCATGCCCTGGAGGAGCTTGGGACGAGAGAAGCAGCACGTGCAGGTGAAGGTCAGAAACACGGAGAGAAGCTGGAGAATGTGATAATAGACAGGAGCAGAAAATAAGAAGAGTTTCACTACACGCGGAGCAAGCAGGGCAGATTAGGAGGAAGATAAATAGGCCTTTGAAACTTCAAACCTTCCCCTTTCCAATTTAACATATGAAAGTGAGTTATATCCAAGTGCTTATGGGGATCTAAAACTGAGAAATAGCCAAGATTCTTCTCTGACTTCTTTTCAGTGTTCCAGCAGCTCAGTTTTCCCTTTGAAACACAAGTGGCAAACAAAACGCTCCGAATGGGAGCTGCACAGTTCCGAAAGGCAAGGCCTCCAGAGATAATCATTACAACAGCAAGTGTTCCTTTCTTGTACCACCTCTGCCGTGATCAGGACTCTTGTACAGACTCTGAATGTTGTACTAAACTGCCCCTAACTGATTTTAATGATTTGGAATTGCAAGTAAGTTATAGTTTAGCTGTACCAACTCAAATGTAATACTGAAACTGCCTCCTTGGGTATGTATTTCTGTACTACTTTAAGTGAACTAAACTATCTGATTTTTACCCGGTGCTGTGGAGGTAGTCTGCATTAACTTGTGATCGTGGTTGAGAATCTGAGAGACCTGAGATCTTCATGGTCTCAGGCTCAGGACAGGCTTTTTCATACAGGCCAAATTGATTAATAAGAATTAACACCCAAAGGCTTAGCATAAATTTATTATCTCTAATTCTTTTCAAGCTGTTTTGACTGAGCATGACATAGAGTATGGACCAAATAAGTCAGACATTTCAAATAGAACCAGAAATGGGAGGAATGGTACCTCTTATAGATCCAAGAGTTCCTGACAATTCAGGTAATAAATACATAGGAGAATGAAGGATACCATTTATATCTTGGATCTTCAGAAAATAGGAATCCTCCCCCTCAGTTAACTGTAATTGCTGTGATTCAATGCAGATATTAAATTAATTGCTTTAATACAGTGGGAAGATCACTGTTCCGAGGTTGTTCATCCCCTCACTTTTAGGTTCAGTTTCCAGCTTTTACTAGCTGTCACTTCTGTTTAGACTACATCAGGCTAAAATGAAACTAATCACAGACATGCAGTGTGGCAAATCTGCTTGACCAGAAATTTCTCTTCACTCTTCTGGCAGGATTAGATCCTAACACTGCGTTAATTCAGCCAGGCTTTTCCTCTGATCAACAGGGTGACTAATGGTCCTGACTGTGGTGTTTGTCTCAAGGGCAAAGCAGACCGTGGCAGCCGGGAACTGGAGCTGTCATGTTGGGCAGTCAGCAGTGTTCGCATTGCTGTAAAACTTAGCAAAGCTGTGGCCACGCAGAGATGCTGCCGGAGGGGAGCATTTGCAGAGGACCTGTCGTTTGCTTGGGCTCACGGAAAGGAGTTGGCTTCTTCAAGCTCCAGGGGAGCAACCCTTGGACGTGGAGAATGCTTCTTTAGATTGTAAGAGGCAGCTTGCCAGTGAGGTGGAAGCCGTGTTATGGGTGTCAGAGAGCTCTCAGGCCTTTTCGAATCCTTTTTCACGTGTATTCCTTCTCCTCTTCTTACTTCTGTTGTCCTCTGCTCCTTGTTCTGCTTGCTCCCATGACCTGAAAATGGTGAAGGCAAGGTGATAATACACAGCACACAGTTCTCTGTCAGAAAATCACGTGCACAGATCTTGTCCTCTTCACCAGATATTTAATTTTAATTTGTTACAGTACAGGAAACAGTGGTGTACAGAAACCATATTGACTGGCATAAGCTGCTCAAAGGAAAATCTAATATGGATTTCATGCACATATTGATGGAAAAGAGCATTTCATTTTCTCAGATAGCTAATGGCATAGAACTCTCAAGGACACTTAAAACAATGAGATAGTTTTGTAAAAAAAAATAAAAATTGTGTGAGTTAATTCACCAAATACCTTTAAAACCAGTATGTTCTCATTATTGCTTGTCCTGGTTTCGGCCGGGATAGAGTTCATTTTTTTCACTCCTCATAATCTGAATCTGTGAATAACATTTTTACTTCATTTTTAAATGCCCATACTGTACTGCATGATTATTTCAGCAACGTCATGTGCAGTTTTTTTATTGAGGGGCAGTTTGCCCACAGCAGCTTTGGCACTCTCAAGGTGACTAAGAATAGTAATAAGGTAACAGTTTTGCTATTGCAATTAAAGGCGAAAATTATTTCTTTTAAATTTGCAAACACTTTCAGTGGATAGTGGACATAAACTTACAGCTATATAATCACTCCGAGAATCCACACTAACTTTCAAAGGTCAAAGCACTAGCATAAAGAAGGAAAATGAGATGTAATGTACCAGTTTCTGTAATTCCTACTTTCATAGGACTGCTATCAAAAGCTGTTGTAATAGTATAGTAATAAGGACAATTGTCAACATAGGCAAAAAGATTCTGTACCTTTTATTGTAATATGAAATTCGTCTTCAAAGGTATCTTTACATGCACACTTGCTAAATGCAATAGTCAATCCAGCTGAAATGGTTTTCTCCTTTACCTTTTCCCTTATGTCTAAGCACCTAAGGAAAAATGTGTTTTCATTTGTTTCTGTCTTAGCACAATAGTTACACAGTATTTTTCATGAGGGAAGCTCACAAAGCTCTTAATAATCTATTAAAACGAACCCTAAAACCACAACAAACCAGGAATACAAAACAAAGAAGAGAAAAAATTAGCAAAAAATGTGGGATAAAAACTTGTTAATAACATTTCTGCTATTAAGTGATGCCTTCTGTGCCTTTAAACTCGCACTGTTTCCCTTGCCAAATGGCTGTTCTTTTTGCATGTGCTGGCTTTTGCCTCCCTAGATAAAAAAGTACTGCTGTGGTAGTATTAATAGTGCAGGCAAATGGTTTAATCGCAGGAAGGGACAAGAAGTTTTCTTGTAATTGGATAAGAGTATCTCCCCCTGGTTGAAAGTTTAGCTTGTGGCCATTTATAACGTTTCTATTTCCGTCTGAAACCTGAATCCTTGTTCTTTACATGGAGAATGCTGCTTTCTGATAATATTCCCCTATAACTAGGAGGAGGGGTTGAGTGCTGAGCGTGTAATTACAGGTCAATATTAGGCCTCTAAATTTCTCAGGGAAACGTTCACTTGTGTCAAATTCTTTGCTGTAAAATATGCAGCTCTACGGATCACCTGGCGTGGCTTAGCTGGCTAACGGTGATCCACAGACCATGTTTCAGGAGCCACTGCCCCAAAGCAAAAACGACATGAAAGGCAAGCAGTAGTAGGGATTTCCATCACAGCTGTGTTACATTGTTCAGCACTGTGGTATCATGCTGTTTCTTGATCCCAGTTTGAGAGAATTTTCTTATCAATAAAATAGTAGTAGAAATGTCAAGTACAACCACTGTACTTGGAAGAACTGTTTTACTCCACACCGTGAGTGTTACACTGAGAAAAAAAAGGATGAAGAGCCATTTCATATTTCTATAGGCAGCGGTGGATATCTGTTTCCACACTTTCCACTGCAGAAAAATGGGTTCTTTCCTAGTATACATGGGCTTGTATCTGACTATTACAAAATATTTTTTGAATTTATGTTCCTAGTGTGCTCATTTATTATATAACAAAGGTTCAGTCTATGTCACAAAATTGCAGCCTCTTTGTCTCCTCAGTTTAGTGCAGTTAAGAAGGGGCAATTAGGCTGAGAAAATAAATGTGTGTTTCACATGAAACTGCAGCAGCTTGAAGTGCCCTCTGTTCACAGTCTCTTAACTAATAAGTTTTAATTTAGAGAAGTTGTATTAGGTGCACAGCATGGGCCTATATCATACTGAAGTGTCCTTGTTTGTACAGGCAGGGAGCTGTTGTCTAAATATTCCTCAGTTTTAAAATGGGGACAAAAGTATCAACCTGTGATCAGATCCTGTTAAATGGCTTCATGTTGTTATTTAAGGCATGAGGAATGTAGCTAGTTACAGATTTTGATATTTGCAGTGCATTGTCTGTATTTTGCCTGTGGCACAGCATGAAGTAAGAGAGCTTATTGCAGGACCTAAGTATGGTACACATGAAACTTGTCTGGGCCTTAATTTTAGTAGCAGTTCTGTCATTACTTTTCCTATGCAAGGTTGTACTCTTTCGGCCAAATGAGTTTTAACTTGAATTGAAACTGTTTCTCAGGAACAGATTTGCTTTAACCATTGCTTTCATTCTCTACTTGTGTGTGTTGGGCTGTGTTTTTTTTTCAATGGCACCTGGCTACCTCTCTCACTAGGCATTTAACCTTTTTTTTTTTTTTTAAATAGATGTGTGAGAAGGCCTTCTGTGAGCTACCAGAGCTTGCTTTCAAAACTCAATGAGTTCCCAGTTGTATGAGCCCTCTGCAAGATTAATTCAAGTCAATAGAGGATTTAGAAGTGAAAGTGGAGAAAAATCAGGTCAGCAAGAAATATGAATAGACTGATTAAATCAGTGGGAAATGCTGTGGTAAAAGACAGAGGATTCCAATTCCATTTATTATAAACTGAGAGGCTGAGATGCTTGGTAGCAAGGAAGGACAGTATTGCTTGAGAATTGGATTGAATTGGCAGAGCACACCCAAACATTCTTTTTCCAGCAGAATGGCTGAATAGGTAATATAACTTGGTACAAGTGCTTGGTGTCTGTGCTGTTTAATAGCAGGACTGTGAACATAACTCCTGAGGAAAAGATCAGTGGCGTTTCCTTCCACCAAAGGAATGAAGTATCTAAGAATGCATTGGATACTGTGCGGTTTTGTGGTTTCTGTTTTAAAATAGTGGTGACAGAATCTGGGTGGACCTAGTTCATCACGTCATATTCTGAAAGGTCAAGATAAAGTCCTGATCCAGTGATCAGTTCCAAAGTCCTTATTACTCTTTACACACAGCTATCAATACATTCCAGAGTGTGGTTTGCTGTCCTTTAAGTCCTAGATTTTACTGTAGTAAAAACATTCCCCGCTGCACTGAAAATTGATACAGGCAGGAAGGGGTGTGTCTTGGATACTCTAGGAAGAGTTAAATTTGAAACAAAAATCCTAGCTTCCCTTAAAACCTATTTATAAGAGAAGTATCCAGTGTTGCTAAAATATGCTGTCATGTGGGTTTTGGATCATGAGAGGCAGATGTTCCCTGGAGTTTTGTCATCTCCAAGTGAGATAAATAATTTAGGCCTGTGATTGACTTGTTACAGACATGCAAAAAATCACAAACACAACAGAACCCCAAACTTCACTGGGGAATCCAGTGACTTATTCTGTATAAATATTCAGTGGTAGGAGATGAGACAGAATTTCTCACTATGGCATTATGCATGCACCCAGCATGATGGCATTTTAATTCTCCTCTTAGATGGTACAGTGCTGTCACCTCATAGAAACTAGAAATTAAAAAGTCTGTGCCAGCCTGCACATTCCCCATGCTACATGGAAGAAAAGCTGTCTGAAGAAACTGAGGGCTCAGAGGTGGCAGAGAATGTCTGGATTAAAGTTTGATGACAAAAGTACACATGCCCTGAAGATCTGACTGTTATCATTGCCATCTGACACTTGAGAGTGCTGCTCAGCAGAGTGTGAATTGATGACATGCTGTTTGTTTCTCCTTATGCTAACCCCCTGTGTGGGCATGGCTTGTGCATATATATATATATATATATATATGTATGTAAAAGTGGACTCAGCTGTCATCCTCACCTGGAAGTGAATTTAGAGCCATCAGAGATTCAGAAATTCGTGGCCCAGGTTTGTGTACGACTTCTTTATGTGGAGAGAGCCTCCCTAGGCAAGTTAAAGTCACTGATTATAAGTGCCCATGGAGAGGTTTCATGAAGTTAAATAAACTGCAGTAAACTGTGTCAAGTTTCCCGTTTGTCCCTCGGTAAGTGAGCTCTGAATATCGTCACCATGTTTTCTGACAGCCTTCCCAAATCCTTCATGAGTCCAATTTCCTGATGTCAGAACAGGACTGGGATCTGCAACCACATCAAAGTTAACTTGTGGGATTTTGCTTTGCTTTTCGTAGTTATGGATGCTAAGCTTCAATAATGTGCTTAGTGCTGTAAGAGGCAGCAAAAATGACACCTGGTGGCCCAAGGAGTGTGCAGTGTAACGACAGACAGACAGTGCGGAGTATGCTGGGAGACCTGGGGAACGCACTTCTGAGAGAAAATGGTGCTTCTTGAAATAATGGTTGGGTGCCTGACAACATTTACATTAACACTGGTGAGTATTCATGGCTTCAAAAATGATGAGAGTGTAGGGAAGGGATTTGGCTTCAGCAGATTTTATTCTGCCACATGCAGAGGGATCAGATCAGTCAACCACTGATGCTGTAGTCATATACGTCCCTTCCTTACTTTTTTTTTTCCCATGTGGTGTTTGAGCCTGCTTTTTGATCTGTGCCCCTTCCATTCTGCACTCTGACTAACAGGCTGCTCACAAATGCAGAGGAGTTTATGTCCTGCCAAATGTGTAATTACTGCAGTACTCCAGGCACCTCACTGCATACTAAGGAAGTTTTGCTGGCCTTACGCTGATGTCAGATATTGCTGTACCAAAAAATCATCTCCAAGAAAATAAGCTTCTTTAGTCTATGATTTTTAGTAAGTCCTTCAAAGTAAAATTGATATATTTGGGCCCTTACTTCCTTTTCCTTAGTTATGTGGATACATGTAGGATTAAAACTTCTTTCTCTATTAGTGATCTCCTCTCTTCTAGTTAAATAAGTGTATTTATTGAAGGGACAATTCTATTAGTAGCAAAAAGTGTCTGAAGACAAAAAGTAAGAAATTTTCAAGCATACTAACAACGCAAAGTGTTAAGCTGTTTTGGGGCCAATTTTAGAACAGAATACACATGAGGAAATAATTTGTCATATGCATAACTTGTATTTGGAATAGATTAATGAGCATTGTATCTAAAATCTGGGTCATGCAGTAAAAGTGAAAAAAAACTGTGACGCAGCCCGAGTGAAGTCAATGAAATTCTCAAGTTAGGAACTGGAATAGGCCTTAAGAGAAAACAAGAGGATCTTTAGGGTAAAGCTGATGAATATGACACACTTCCCTTTGCTCTAATTCTTTTGCCCTGCTTGAGCTTTTGTTCCAGGTACAGGTCCCGGGCTTGCCTGTATTTTAGCCTTCTGATTCTAGAAGCAGCTGAAGGCTCGTTGTTTCCCATTGCAGATGTGTGAGAAATCAGTTCTCAGCATACAGTAACTGTTTGTTATTTGTGATTACTCTAAAGCAAATAGATCTCCCCCTTCGGGTAGTGATGCAGTCTTCTACTAAGCCTGACAGGACTCATCCAGTGCAGGCTCTAGCAAAGAAATGTATTGTTGTGTAAGTGGCAAATTAGTAGATCTACAGCTTTACTCAGACGGCAGCAATTACTGTAGTCATGATTTGTCACGATTAGTTTGTGACTATTAATTATCAGCTTCGCAATCTATTTCCTCTGAAATAGGCACTAACCACTGATGATGACCAATTTCTGATGGGCTGGTTTGGGTTACCACTTTTTCTTATGTTACTGCCGTTGCCTCGGGCCTCATCTGCACTGGGTGGCTTCGACAGAAACACTCTTGCTCTTTCACAAGCGCTGCTGTAACTCCTCTGTTCCTGGTTCAGAGTCCTCGCAGAGACTGGTTTTACCTGCAGATGTTGTGCAGCGTTGTAAATGAGTGTTTTGTTGTCTCCTCTACAACGGTTGAGTGGGAGTTCATTTACAGGGCGCCGCGGGATGCCTCCCTGGGATTGTGAAATCCTCAGCATCAGTGCACTTGGTCTTCTGCACCCCATCAAACTTTATTTCACAAACCTGGTGATTGCTTTAAACTTGTGTATTGGCTTGTCTTTAAAAGAAAAAAGCAGTGTCTGTACAGCTGTCTTTTTGTTTTGTGCTCTAAGCTACACTTTCCTATGATTTTTGACTTGCTTTTTAGCAGAAATGGCAGTTCCTGGGCGGCTGCGTTTCTGCTTAGCTCTGGAAGGAGCGAATTGAATTTAATTAGAGGTGAGCGTGGTCTGGTGATGTGACAGGCAGGCTTTGCCCAGCACCACCGACAGCACAACTTCCCCAGCTCTGAAACGGGACGGGCAGCAGGACAGGGCGCCCTTTTCCGCCGACATCCACACGCCTCAGCTTGCTGCATTTCACCTCGTTGTGCCTGTGAGTGTCTCAGCAGAGTTTACAGGTGAGGACTTGTTGAAGCTCTCCCTGCGCTCAGGCAGCACCGGCTGCTCCGCAGATTCTCGGTGGATTCCACAGCTCTGGACATCCAGCACCAGCAGCCCCTTTGTCAGCAAAGGCCAGAGAGAAAATACCGCTACAGCGTGGGAACAGAGGTGGTGGCTCGGCTGTACAGAAATCAACCACCAAGTTCAGCCCCTGGCAGGGGCTGTGAGGGCTGATAAGGCGGCATCCTCGGCTGGAGCAAACGGGCCTCGTTTCACTGCATCTCAGCTGCTCTCCGGCGTGAGGCACATCCAGCTTCCCGTGCCTGGGCTGCTGATTCACTGTCAGAGTTCTGTGGGTTATGTGGAAAGGGGAAGCCCAAGGCTCTCAGAAGAAAAGAAGGAATCTTCATTTTTTGGAACATGGCAGGGAGGAGAGATTTTGAGATGTGGTAATAGAAAATAGAAGGAAAAAACGTCGTTGTGACAAAATGGGGATCTTCGCTGTTCTCCATTTGTGAGCCTTCACTTGAGAAGAAATTGAGAGATGGGTTTTGCAAAGTGGCTTATATATAGGTTGTGATTTTACTAAACATATACTATTGTTGACCAAGCTTTCTTATTTCATCTGAAAAAATAAACAAATTTCAATCTCTAACAAATCAAATTCGACATGAGATGAGATCTCTGCAGCTGCTACAACTTTGCACATACATCCACAGAGTCAAGAGCTAATGCTTTAAAAAAATGCATATTTTGTGGTTTTCTTTCATCTTGAAAATCGACAGGATAATAAAGATAGTAAGCATTTTTCTGAAGTAATTGTTAAATGTCACAGAGGCAGTTAGGTATTCCATAATTAGCTAGAGAAACACATATATCTTTATGTATTGACTCTTTAAAGTGTTTTATTACAGTTTGACAATCATTTTGAGATACTGAGCAAAGTTGTTTACACCCTCAGCCTTCATGGCCACACTAAAGCAGGAACCAGCAGGAGATCTTAGGGTGTTGCAAGTGTAGGCAAGTAGTTCACAGCTGAGTTGTTTGTTGCTGTGAACGTTTTATTTTCCTTAATTCAGAGATCGTAAAATGGTACAGCAGATAAAATATTTGATGTGTGTAAAAGATTAAGCTGGAGACTGCAGTGTGGGTCAGTCTGAAACATATGTACAAAAAAGTCATGGCTGGATGTGGCAGTAATCACTTTTTCTTCTCTGCTTCAGGTGATCCTTACAAACTTGCCTGGACATTTCGTGGAAGAGGAAAGAGCGCTGTGGACACGAAACCTCCATAGTCATGTCTCAGAGCTTTCCAGATCACCTAGGCTTGTAGTGGATAACGGGTTTTTATGTTCTCCTCTCCCTTGTCTTTGACTTGCAGCCTCTGCCTGTCCTTAGGGAAAACACCAACCTCACAGTCTGAGTTTGCTCTTTACTCCACCTCAGAGTGGAGCAGAGTGGTCAGTGCAAGTTGTTATCTGGGTGTGCTTTGTTTTAACCTGTTGGCATTAGAGGAGATTCAAATGGCCCAGTAAAGCTTCCAGCAGACCACCCCTCATAGTTTAAGGAATTCCATTTGAATGATCCATAAGCTATCACCATCCTGTATGGTTTCCAGCAACAAGTAGGTAGCACTGTTAGTGTGGCTGCTATTCCATGACATATCCTGCTGGGCAGCTGGTCCCTGAAATTTTTGGAGGCAGTGCAGATGGAACCAGAGAAGTTGGAACAGCTTTGTGCCCAGAGGAGAAGCCAAAATTTGATGTCCAAAACCTCTCTGTCCCCACCATTAAATTTCTACAGTGGTTTCCAGAATCCCAAATTGAACACTCAGGCTCTCTGCATTCTTAACTGCCTGAACTAAAAATCCAACTGAAGCTGGAAAGTGTGTGTGTGCGTGAGCACTGTGCTATATACCTGAAAGAAATGTGTCTGTGAGAGACATGTAAGATTTGCCTTTTGAAAAGCCATTATCTGGAGAAATGAAGGGTGCTGATTTTACAGCATTAAGAGATCCTGCTGAATGGAGGGAAAGCAGCATGGCATGAACCTGTGAAAAGCTGGAAAGTTTACAAAGGACTGATCCCACAGCTCCTAGCGACAGCAGCTGTGCTGTGACATACAGACTGATGTACCAGTTGTCTGATCCATAGGTTTCACTTCTAGGACTATTATTTCTTGGCAGCCAACCTAACGTAATTACGTATGTTTTCCTGCAACAAGCAAACACTTTATGTGGCTGAGGAAACAGCTGCACTACACTGAAGAGCTCATTTGCATAAATGTGAAAGTATAGTCGCGGAATTGCAAAATTACATATTGTGGAGGGTTACGTGTTAGTGTCAAGGATTATAAATACCAATAGGGATTATAAATGCCTATAATGCCCTTTTATTTAAAAGGAATTAATATTTAGCCATTTTGAACATTGAAAGACAGTTTGTCATCTGACTATTTAAAAGTGTGACTATTTAGTCTAAAAATAACTTTGAATGTGACTCTGAACTGGAAATCTTTGCATCTTTCCTTATTTTCTGGTTTGAGCTACTCTTCAGAGATGGAGATGCAGAGAGACACCTTCAAAAAAGATTGCCAAGCCAGATAAAATTTGCCTTATTTTCTTTGAATTTAAACTAGGCTTCTCGTTTGTAAATTCATAGATAAGTTTCTGAAGGAACCTGGTAAAACTTCTTGTGTATGAACTACATAACACAGGAACTAAACTTGGGCTGCACGTGACACGACCAGGGGTACGCACTGAGTCATAACACGAAGTGTTTCCAGAAAAGGCCTAGTGACAGCACAAGCATTTATTTGTGCAGATGTGTGTCTAAAAGAACAGATTTGGTGGAGAAAAACTTTAAAGGTTTGTTTCAGTCCCTCACCTGCTTCACTTTGTGACCATACAAGTTCTCATGCTGTACAAGAAAGATGCACAGACTGGAAAAGGAAAGCTAAAAATGTGAAGGATGTGGACACAGCACCATTTATACTGCACTAAATGACATGTGGAATTACAGCATCACGCTGGGACAGCTGAGTTCCTGCTCTGCACAGGGGCAGCTGGGCAGGGAGACCTCACGAAGTAGGTGCAGCTTAAGTGGTGTTTAGCCCGGTGATTTAAAAGAGACTTGGCACCCATTCTGTGTCACCACAAGGCAGGGAGGCTGTAAACTGCACACACTTCTGTAGAGGGGACTTCTAGAAACCCCTCCAGAGCTCCTTGAGCTGCTGGGGCCATCTCAGCCCTCTCTGCCTCTGCCCCCAGAGCCCCTGTGCTCACAGCACAGTCAGCACATTGCAGTGCTGGTACAGTGAAACGGGTCCGACCAAAGCTCTTGGTGCTGGCCCCAGAGTGATGTGTTGTTTTGATTTCTTGGGTGGTTTTATGCAGATTTGACTGACGTGGTTGGTTTCAGCTGATACATTCAGTTGTGCAATTTGTTCAGCTTTTAATGAAGTAAGAGCAGAAAAATGCTCCAAGTGTCATGACAGCATGGTGAGATGAGCTCTAAATCATCTTCTCATGATATTTCAAAATATGTTGCCACATTTTTCCTCCAGCTGTTTATTCTGCCCAACTGCTAGATGCTGCATTTCTTGCTGGCAATAGAAAATCCAGTCTCAGTGCCCAGAGGGTGATGAGGCTTTTTCTGAGTTGGTTTCTGCTCACGGTTTTAACTTTAAGACTTGTCACTAAAGCAGCTCAAGAGCATGAGCATGAACTGTTGAATGATACTGCATTTCTGAGGGCCTGCTGCTCTCCAAGAGGAAGCCCTAGTTGGTTTCATCCTTTTCCTTCCACCAACCTTTGTGAACAGATCAAACATTGGCCAGAAAGAAAATTAACCTCGTTTTGGCCAAAGCAGCGTGGGCTCAGTGGCTTGAGGGCACAGTGAGAAGCAGAGGAAGAAGGAGGAAGAGGGAGGGTACCAGCCCTCCCGTGGGCAAGCTGTCAAATTTGCCTTTTTGAATTACTGATTCCATGACACGACCCCACTGTCACCTCCAGCAAGAAGATGCTAACCCAGATCCAGAGGGAGGAGGTGCCTAAAGTACTCAGGGCCATCTTTAGCTTTTCTGGCAGCAGACTGTTTTAGCTATTGAATGATTGGTTTGCATCAGCATTTTGGGCCCAGAGAAGATAAACTATTATCTATGTAGCCAATACACCCTTGTTACCTCGAGAAGAAGACACTGGACTGTTACCAAAAATTTGGTAAAAATAAAGAAAAAACCTCCTTAACACCAGTGTAGCATTAAGAAGCAGGCATTCTTTATTTGTTCCAGATGCATGAGGGCCTATCTACTCCAAAATATCATAGAAATATTCATAGAATGCCTGTCCTCTCTAATATCCTTCTCTGAGCACAGAAATCACACAGTTGGAAGAACACAAGAGAGGTGCAGGAATGCACGGGGTGGAGGGAATAGGGCCTTTTTAAACTGGCTTTGCTGCTAAGAAAGGGTAAGGGTGAACATCCACGTCAGCTTGCATTCTTCAGCTCTGGGCCATGCCCTCCCACCCATATATTCCTTACCTCTTTCGTCACCAGTGATGCACAGGAAGCTGATTCATCTAAAATTTCCTGTGACAAAAAAAAAAAAGAAGAGCTTAAGGTGTGATAGAGATGATAGAGATGCTCCCTTATTAGCGTGCAAGTATGTGATGAGGAAATATTTCCTCTGAACACTGCTGATACCTCTGAGACGACAGCAGCCGAATGAGACAATCCATGGGGCTTTTGACTATTTCCTCGGGCCCAAACTGATTTTCTCACCATGTACTTTAGAATGGGAGGTTACTGGGATGATTTGGAAACCTGCAAAGAATCCAGGTTTGGTTTGGTGCTGAAGCAGACATACTGGAACCAGTATGTATTTACAATAAGCTAAAAAGAGCTGTTGTGGGAAAATAAGAGACCGGTAAGAAGAGGTGGAATTAAAGACGAGAACAGGCGATAAGTATGAAAAATGTGAGTTGGAGTCACATGTGTGAAAGGTGTATGAAATAGCACTACTTAGCACAATGCCAGTAAGTTAGTGTAGACTAATCGAATGTACATATAATGAGGAAAGATGAGTGACGTCGTAGCAGTTTTCTTGTTGCTCAAAAAGGGGAGCAGAAATCTGTATCTATATGCCTCCTGGGTACTCTTACAGCTCTTACAAGATGCAGGAAAGTGTCTCCAGCTAAGGTGATCTTACTGAGACGAATAAACAAATAGGGCCGGGAAATGGTCTTTTTTGAATTTAAACAGGTGTATTACTCAGTATGGGAAGACTGTCTGAGAATTGATGGAGCCCTGCGGACTTGCTATAAAGACTGGATGATGAAAGAACGATAACACATGTGAGAACTGAAGCTGTAAAGGCATGTCAGTTAAAAAGTGAGGCTGGAAATGCAACAGGACCCTGTCTTGTTCTCCAAGTCGTTTGAAATTCTCAGGCATAAGCCTCTTAACACTTGCTGGAAGAAGACATGCTAAAGATTACCAGCCTGGAGGTATTAGGGTATGCAAGGCATTAGGAATGGTAATTACCATGACCTCATACATAAATAATCATTTAATAACACAGCTGATTTCTGGAGACTTAACAGGGTGCTGTCAGTGTAGAAAACACAAAAAGGAAATTTCTGGAAGCCGGAAATGCCTTCAGTCTAAGAACCATAAAGGAAAGAAGCTTTGAAAAACAAAAAAGCAAGCATTATCATGTTCCATTAAAAGGCAGCGAAGCTGAGCAAGAGATGCTGCAAAAGAACCTGTCGGCAGGTTTTCAGACTTTGCAATGTGAAATGCTAATGATAAGCTCCCAAACAGAGCAGACCAGGGCTGAATGATACTGCAAAATATCAGCTCTCACTAGACCAGTACATTTTTGATACCTTTTCAGATCAGCTGTTTTCCAGTTAGCTGAAATATGAACATAAAGTCTAATTTTAGATATATTTGTGTTTGAAAAGTGGGACTTTATCCATACAATTACTTAAAATGTCTGGTTTGTTATCTTGTTTACTAATGTGTTGTCCAAAATCTCATCGATTTTATGGTTAGCATCAATTTTGGCAGTGTTTCCAGAGCCAAATAAACTTCATAACAACTTTATGGTGTAAGATGTGTAATAACTCTAATTCATTGCGCAGTTTGAATATTTATTCATAGCTTTAGCATTTGCAACTTGATAGCCTATTGTAACAATACTGCAAAAAATGTTCCCAAATAAACATTTCTGTAACTAAGCAATCCTAATGAATTTACATCATGTATGGTAAGTGCATTTAATTTTTAATTTAAATGTAATTCCGGTTGGAATACCTCTGAAATCATTAATGATAAAGTCAATGAAAAGTCATGAATGCTATTAATTGTGAGTAGGAGACTATTTCTAGTCTCTGTTCCCCATGATCACAGAAGACTTGTTCTTAAAAAAACTTGGTTTTGAGTCCTAGATCTGTGCTGCAGATTTCTACAGGGAGAGATATTTTTAAAGAGGCAAATCATATCCAATTAAGACAACAATTGCATAGAAAACTTTAATACTTAATTGCGATATGTAGATTTTGCTGTTTAATATATAAATTTTCTCAGTTACATAGGAAGATTTAAATGATGAACTATTGATTATTACAGACATTTACATTCCTGCACCAAATTTTTTCCCTTTTTCTCACCCAACATTTAAGAAATGTCCTTCTGAGGGCAGTACTTAGCTAGAAATGAATTATCCAAAGCTGTGGGTGAGTCTGTGGGGAGAATCGCTTTTGCTATTTAAACAAAAGACAAGGTTTGTATAAACACATTCTTGCACTATCCTGGGAGGATTTGCAATTAAATGAGTTAAGTTAGTTAGTTACAGAATGATGGAATTTGGGCCAAATCTAGCACTAATAATTTCAGAATTTGTTTCCATAAACTCTTAACTGAGAAGCCACTGGGAGGGTTGGTGACTCTGCTGTTTAAATCATTTTGTTTCAGAACTCGAGCCATTCATGTTTAACACTGTACATTAATTCCCCTGAGTTGCCTTGCAGGGTAGTGAGGTTTTTGAGGAGCTTACATCATCCTGTAGGAGTATTTTATTTTTTTTTCTGAGGACACGATTTTGCGTTGAAGTGTAACTTCTTTATAGTTCCCATTGTTGGCTGAATTTTCCAATTAGTGTCCACAACAGCTGAAGCCTGTGAGAATTCCCTGTGAATTACAGCGTTGTGTTGAACTGCAGCAGATATGAAGGTGCTGTGTCAGAAAATATGAAGCACTTTTCCCAAGTATACATCCGCAATTGCATTTATTTTAAAACTTGAAAGAGAAGTTGAAATTGAGGTTTTCTTACAGCTTTTTTCTAATCTCTGTTTTTCAATCTCCTCTCTTTTTGCCCGAGGATCGATAATACGTATTGTGCCCAGAGGGTACATTTGTTTGTTACAGAACATCTCACGAGCCATCATTTCCAAGCTGCTGGACTGCAAAGCCAAGCTGAGTAGATTCTTAGTTTTCTTTTTAAATGTCACTGACTTCATTTCAGGTTTGTAGAGGTTTTTTTTCCTACTATCTTGACAGCTAGCTTTCTCTTTGTAAGTGTCTCTTCATTCTTTTACTATTTCAGTATAACTTACAGTTTTCCACATAAAAAAATTGAGAGGTTATACTCCTCTCACTCTTTCCAGATAGAGAATTCCTGTGCTGTGATTTAGAGCACTAGGAGGTAGGCTGTTAAATAAATGACTGAAGGGGCTGGATGACTTTGGATGTGATCAGTGGCTTCTGAGTGACTCTGAAAACCCGATCGTTGCTTCAACTCCCACTGGCTTGATGGAGGCTGGGTCAGAGTCTGCATAAAGCAGCAGGATGAAGTCTCTGCACTTCTTCAGGATGAGGTGGGACCACCACTGTAACCATCCAGTAGGAAGCGGGCAGTTGGATAGTCCTCACTGTCCTCAGAACTCAAGTGACAGCTGCAAGACCTTGAGGTAAGGAAGACTCAGCTTTGCCTGATTGCGTGTAAGCCTTTCTCTCCAGGATAACTGAGACACCTTAAAGGAGGACAGAGGGGTCCCTAAATGGGCGATCAGCAGAAAGTCTCTGGCAATTCTGCAGCCCTGTTTAGATGAGTCAAACCACATAGTTCCCAAAGCAGGTACTTCGTTCAGATGTCTCACCTTCCTCTGCAGATTGCTTATCATGGTAGTGCAACTTAGCTCACAGTTACTCCAGATTCTTTATCCTGTGTTTCACTGGGGCAGAAACAGATTAGAGGCAACCTACAAGTCACAGAGAGCAGCAGAGGGAGTTCCAGCCCCTCTTAGAATAGATCAGAAGGCCTCCTCCTCCTCCTTCCCCTTCTTCGAAAGTGTGTCACCTACACTGGGTGTCAGGCACAATAAAAGAGCTCTTGAAATGGTGTTTCATGGTTGTTACTACTAAAGAAGTCACCACTAACATTTAATCAGTTTCTAAAGTCATGAATGAGACTAATGATGTCAATAATAGATCATTCATTCATTTCAGAAGTACTAAATCAATTTTTCTGGTATTAAGCCTGCAGAGGGGAAAATGCTAAATCAGCCGTAAAATACATCACTACAGTGTCAATTGGCATTCTAACTAGGATGCTTTGTCTTAACTTCTATTAGTAACTGATAACAGGAGAATAGCATTCTTGACTCTAAACCAAATTCTCCTCAGTTTGGAATGGTTGTATGATCCGACACAGCTGGGAGAGGAAGGGAAGAAGTTAAGTGATAAAGGTGGGAAACTCCAACTGATCTGTTCCTGCCAGGTTTCTGTTTTTTCAGATCCATTTTAGAAGGTCCTGTCCCCTGCTCTTTGCCTGGGGGTGTTCTAACCGTGAAGGGCAGAATCCTTCACCAGTGGGTGAAGTGGGAAGGAAAGGCTTCTGACAGACAGAAGTTCTTGCAATGCTAATACAAAACCAAACTGATCCTTGTACTGAAAACAGTAGAAGAGTCAATACACAGACCCTGACTTTTATCCTTTCCATCCTGGATAATGGATCCTTTTTTGAGAAATATCTTAACTTTGAATCCTGCTTAATTTAAACAGCAAGCTGTATTAAACCTTTCTGAAATACCACTCAAGGCAGATGGATTTTGTTGGTGGGTGAGGGAAAAGAGAGTTGCTTATCTGAAGACACATTCTAAGTACAAACTGCTGTTTGAGTGAAGCAAATGGAGCTGAGTAGATCCCACTGTAGAAGCAAGTCTAGTTATCAATTTCCTGTACCACTTGCTTACCCCGAGAGCACTCTTGTATTCTTTCATTCTACCCTGAAATCACAATAACAGTTCAACACCTGGTATAGAAGTCGGTTGATAATTCCCAGAGGCTGGAAAACCTCTTTTTAAACAGAGTGACTGCTGAAATAGTTGATACACTCCCTTTGGCACCTGAACTTGAATTCCTACAGCATTCATTGACAGCAGACTATGACTGTGGAGTTCACTCCGGTCAGGTCTTGGACTACAGTGTAAACAACATTTAGTTTTTAAATTGAGTTTGTGTTTAAAAGGCGGAAAATCACAACTGAATTCTTGCATTCAGACTTCTCCAGTAAAGGGCTTTCTGATACCTATGCATCATATTTGCTGTATTTATAGTATTTATCCATTTCTGAACTTGAAATCCCAAATAGTTCTATTTCTTCTAACTTCTGAAATTATTTGAGATGCTGTAACAGCATTTTGCCTTTTTTCTTAGTTTTAAATAGGAACAGTTGATGAGAAAACATCCAAAAGCAGAGCAAAAATGATTTTGTCAGGTATCAGCACCATTTCAATTTAAGGTGATATTTGAGCAATACCACTAGTGATTGTGACCTGTTTTAATAGAAATAACAGAAACTAAGAGATATGATAATTTTACCCTGTGAATTTTTTTTCAATATATAGAAAAAAGATATTGAAGCAAACAGGATTATCTCTGTGCTTTAATAACTTCCGTGGAAATGAGGTAAAAACTACTTTAGGATGTTTAGCATTTAAAAGACTGTTTAGTCTTGTAGGAATGTTAAAAATACAGCCAGTTTCGTGTTCGTTCGGCAAGTTTTTGACCTCTATATGTTGATTAGATGCAGAAACTCTTCTGTAACCTTGCATCTGAAGCAGGTTTCTTTCAAACACGTGTGCCAGTGTAACAACCCAAAAGTAAGTGAGGAGGGAGCAAGATAAGCAAGAAATTAATTTCTTTGAATGGTCATAGAATAACCTAAATAATTAGCTAGGTAGAAAAATTGCTATTGATTTGAGCAAGTCTGGCTTTGGACATATGTAGGCAGCAGCCTGGGGAAGAAAATCCCAGCTCTGAGCTGCAGAAATGAGTTTTGCTCTAGGCCTGACTTGGGCTGGCTCAACAGTGGTAGAAGGACAGCTCCTTGTATTGGGTTTGCCTGGCAAGGTTTTGGAACTGGGGGGCTACAGGGGTGGCTTCTGTGAGAAGCTGCCAGAAGCTTCTCCCATGTCCGAAGCAGCTGATGTCGCCGGCTCCAGGCTGGACCTGCCTCTGGCCCAGGCTGTGCCCACCAGTAACAGCAGTAGAGCCTCGGGATAGTGTATTCAGGAAGAGGGAAGAACGCTGTGCAACTGCAGCCAGAGGGAGAGGAGCGAGAACAACCTTCTCCCAAAACAAATGCACATGCTGCCTCTTGACTCACCTGTCTCTTCTTACGGTCAGATCACAAGTTTTGGTGAGGACTTCAAAGAAGAGCCCATTCTTTACAGTTGTTCAGTCTTAAGGAAACCCTTCCTTGATGCTGTACAGAAAACGCACCAAAGATGAGATCTGAAGGTACAAACCCCTTGGTATCCTTGAGTGAGAAGCCTGTTCACCATGAATCAGGGTAGGGACTATAAGCATGGATCGTTGCAGATCTGTTTTTATAGCTAAGCTCGCACAGAGGACTTGATGCAGTAGATCATTCTCTCTGTTAACATCTCGAGTCCTGTTCTGTTGTATGTAAGACTTCACAACTCAAAACTGCTCTTTTTATTATTGTAGGTGAGGAATGAAACAAGTTCACATCAGAGATGTTCTTTCTTCTCTCTCTTTTGACTCTCCAAGATGAGTTGGAGGATCCTGACTATACTTAAATCAGATCTGCTGCTGTGAATGCATTTGGACGATCCATTAGAGATGAAGACTCCATAAAGGAGGCTGACAAACTAGCCAGGCATCTGATTAGGCACAGAATAATTTCAATGGCTAATCAAACGAATGAATCCTTACTTGATTACACTTCAGTTTTGTATCAGCTAATCACGAAACCAGAAAATACACTAATGGATGCTGGTTTCTGGCAGCACCTGTTCACAGGTACAATTGCTGTAATTTGGGAAGAGGAAGGGAGGGGGCAGCACTAATTTCCTAATCAAGAGCTGAGACAAATACCAAGCTCTAATATTTTTAAGCAATAGTTTGTTTTTCTCTAGAAGAAAACAGGAGCTTTTCCAGGACTTGGAGATAAGTCAGCAGTGGGACGCTGGGATCAATCTCCCATATCTCCCAGTGCATATTTTTTTACGTGTATATGTTGATCCTCAGTAAATCTTCTCTATAAGACGGTGAAAAGAGACTTTCTTGGGACGTTCTTAAGAAAATGAGACAATATAACTTTTCCCTCACCCCTCAGGTCTCTTTTCATACTGACTGCTCAGCAGATATTAGCAGAGACAAAGAAGATTCCTGCAGAAAACCAGAAAAAGTTTATTGCATGTGTGTGTTTTCACATGTTCATGTTCTTTTGGTCCTCCTGGTGTTTCAGGAGATTTGGTCTCAGATATAAAGGCCACAAGTTGTCATACAGGGGAGATACTTCTGAATTCTCTCCACCAAGGTCCGTGACTGAAAATATGTTAAAAACCATAGGAACTATTGCTTGGAGGAAATCCCATTGTGCTGTGTGATAGTAGAGAAAGCAGCAGTCCCTGGCCCAGCAAGCCCACTGTATAAAATTGCATGTTTTCATATAAAAAGGTAACAAAAGGGAAATATTGGAGCAAAAAAGGGAGATAAAGAACATCGGGTTCTGCTTTTAATATAGCCTGGACCTGTCGGTGCTTTTTTGCACGCAGAGAAGAATTTCGGTACTGAGTTATGAACGAGATCTGACATCTACTCTCACAATGAATCTCACAAAGCAAAGCCATTCTTGAAGGTTTTAACGTCACACTTCCTCTGGTGAAGTATCTCAGGAGAAACAGACTGAAAATAAGGCTGAGCCCTGAATCCTGAAAAGTGGCTCCTGCCTTACAGAAGTCACCCTTCAGTTGCTGTGCAGCCTCAGTGTCACCAGGGTCAGGAGAGCTCCAGGAGTTGGGGCTTGCATGCATTAGGCTGAAACTCTTGCTAACAGAGCACAGTCCTCACAGGAATGGCTCTAAAAGCTCTGCCAATCAATACTGTCCAGCTCTTTGAAGAGCTCTTAGTTTAATGCTGCTTACCTACACAGTAAATGTCTCTGAAGTCTAAGTAGAGAAAACAGAGAGACCAAGGGCAGCTGGATTAGCGGCATTAAGCCACGGTCAATCTACTGCCTGCATTTTAATAGCTTTTGAAAAAAGTGGAACGCTAGATTTGCTGCTGTGTGAATCAGTGTAGATCCACTGAAATTGCCAGAACTGTGCTGATTTACACAGGCTGAGGACTGCTCCCAAGACTTCCAGCAACAGCTGTTTCACATAGTTGTGTTTGATCTGTCTCTTGAAATACTAAACCAACAGATAGGTTGCATTTAAATTATCAGTGCTGGTTAATCTATGAGATATGTCATAAATATCTCCTAAACAGCTCTCAGCTTCGTTTCCTCGTTGACTTAAAATGCACTCATCCTGGATCTTCTTTAACTTTTCATACAAGATCCAAAGTTGCAAAAAAATGTCTTGGAAAAGACAAACATAGACAAACACTTCATTAAAAAGGTATGGTGTTATCATTTGTCATTTCATTGTTCATATAATATCTGTATCTGAAAATATTAATAATCGTAATTATAATAATAATCCCAAACAAACAACCAAAAATGCACCATCTGAAGTGCTTGAAGTTATTTGAGGGTAAAACTGAGTTGCTAGAATCACATCTGGTGTTGTATTTAGGATTTTTTCCTACATCTCAGTTTAAAAGAGAGGAATGAAGGGTCTATCCCACAGTGAACTGAGCATTTTTTCAGACCTGCTAAGTAGACCTCTGGCCAATTTCAGAGGCATTGAAGATTTCCAGGTACCTCAGAGTAGATACTTGGTGTTTCTCAGGATCTCTACAATATATGAGCAGAACAATAGCTGTGTTCGCAGTCACAAACAGGGGTTTTTTGTCTGTGACATGACTTAGAGGTTAAGAAAATATGGAC
Organism: Rhagologus leucostigma; assembly: GCA_013397725.1. NCBI lineage: Eukaryota > Metazoa > Chordata > Aves > Passeriformes > Rhagologus > Rhagologus leucostigma. The sequence continues at coordinate 1,836,692 of VZTD01001174.1, read as the reverse complement.
AATTTTTCCTACAAAAACAGTAGTGATGTTCCGGAGGCGCTTCAGAGGTCTAGGAGGGAAAATATTTCTTTTCATGCTGTCATAACTCCTAGTCCTCCCTTCATATTCCTGGCCTACTTATTCTTTAAGTGTGGCCTTTTGGCTCCTTTCTCACCTAGGGGAACACAAGGTTCTGTTCTGTGCAGATCAGGGCCTCATGCACCCTGAGCACCAAGATTCCTCCCTGTTCTTCTCCCAGCCCTGTCATCTCTGGATGTCTCTTGGCATGGTGCTCTGGCGATTGTGCTAACACCAATCATCCAGTTTCTTCCAGAACTCCCTCATCCTCCTTCAATACCAGGCATGATGTTCGAGGTCATTGCTGTCTCTCTGTTCCATTTAATCTCCTCCATTTATTTTGGGAGGAACTGGGGAAATTTCAGCTGGTTTTCCTAGACATTCCTGAAACAACAAGGAAAGAAAGCAGAAAGGCAACTGATAGTTATTAATTGACACTGTTTACCTTCTCTTTCCTTCATCTTCTTGTCCATTAACAGAGAAATGGGAAGCAATAGGAGAACGGAATGACTGCTAGTTGCAGATTCAAAAGGAATATGAAGTCCATGATCACCCTCTGTTCCATATTTGCTCCATGCAGAGCAAATAGTCCACTGGCATGCTGACTGAATAATTAGCTTTACACAATACCTAGCAAATGGTGGTTATGGACCAGAACCCCCTGTGCTCGCTGCTCTGCTAACAGAAGGAAAAAAAAAGAATTAGAAGACGGTCACCACTACCAGAGCTTAAATCCAAACTATAAGACAGGAGACACCAGATGGAGATGGACAGATGGTGAAGTGCAAAGCACCTCCTAAACAGTTGATAAGCATGAAGGCAAACAGTATCAGCACACCAGCTGTCTAACATTTGTCCATTAGAGATGTCAAGCCAAGGAACGGGATAAGAATGGTTCTGAAGGATAATGGGATAGCTCTGTGGATGCTTGGGGAAAAAAAGATCCCAAGTGGAGATGGCAGCAGGGAATAGTTTGCCTGGAATCCCTGCTAACATCCAGTGAAGGCAGGAGTTGTTTCCAGTGAGAGGTAAGCTGTGAAGGGCATGAGAGTGAGAACAAGCATTTTACCAAGAAGTGGGACCTGTGAAGCGGCAAAAAAGAGAGGGGTACCAGGGTCATAGCGAGAAGCTTGAAGACTTTTTGTGTAGATAAAAATGATGCAAAAATGAGGCAAAACTTACACTTGCAGTACAAAAAATAAAAAAATTGCTGAAAGCGGTATGTCTGCACGATTTTTAGCATCTTTTTAGAAGGCAAAGGCAGTTTCACAGTTCTTGCATTGAAAGGATCAAGGTTTTGACACGTCTCAGGCTCCCTTTTCAATGTTTGAGTGACAGGCAAAATACATTGCAAGGGGCAGGAAGAGGAGTAGCAGGGTCACATGCAGCAGAGTAAGGGGGCTAACAGCAATATTTTAGTCATCCTTATTGTGACATAATAGCTAAATATTTGCAAGGAGATGCCAGGGAGAAAGGCCAAGATGCTGCTTTGAGCTGCTAGAGACAAGCACAAGCTGGAGATGTGGATGTCTGTGCTATGTGGATGGCAGCCCACGTAAAGACATCATTTGAGTCTTGCTCACAGATCTAAGTACCCAAAGAGAAGGAATAAAAGGGACTTAGGTTAGGTGTTGGGCAATCCTTTGAAAATTTTGGAGTCCCAAAAAGCAGGCCCCTTTAAAGAATACCCTGAGTGAACAGAAGGCAGTGATGGATATTGGTGCAGGGCAAGATTTCATGAAATGTGGTAACTTCCACTGTAATTGGCTAAAAAGTCAGGGACCTCCCTCGATGCTTAAATGACTCCGCTGGGAGAACCTGGCCTTTCACAGATGATGTGGGTTGGTTTTTGCTATTTTTTTCAATCCTCCATGGCATTTTCCCTTTTTTATGAGTGACTGCCTAGCAGTTAGTCCATTTAACTGCAGCTGCTCACCCTTCTCCGAGGTGTTTCGAGGGCAGAATAGATTAGGGGTTTAAACACAGGTGATAGCAGCATTGCTTGGAATGAGCAGAAATGTAATATTTATAACACAAGCATATTGGTCTTTGGGTGGATAAGTGGTTCATAAAATTCAGTGCAGCATGATGCGAAGTAATGTAGACAATTACTAAAAGAATAAGCACGAAGATTGCAGCCTAAATAGGGGCACAAGGAATTCACTGTAAGAAAAGAACCCAGAATGGACTGCAGATAATAGAGTAAACCAATAGCACTCTTTCCTGGTAACAGCAACAGAAATGAAGAAGAGCAAGCAAGTTTTTGAAATATACTCTGGCAGTGTGGTGTATAAAGCTGCAGGAATTATTCCAGCCTGCTGCTGGTCTCATTAGCAAACAGTGCTCAGCTTCAGCCACTTGGTTACAGGGAGATATTGAGGAGGTGCTGCAGGGGCAATCTGAGATGATTTAGTAACTAAGGCATGATTTATGAAGAAAGTTTTGACTTATTTCTCCTCCGTACCCAAGGGAAGGGAGAATTCTTATGCAACTATGCAAGATCCTGAACAAATGGGAGTGGATCAACGCTAAAGTACAGGGGCCATACACAAACTTTAAATAAGACATATCTTCAGTTAATGCTAGGGAAGAAAATATAAGCAGATTTTCAAACAGAAGACAGAGCTTTATGGGAATAGTGAGAAAGAAAATAACTCTGTCTCAGGTCACACAAAAAATATTTGAGGAACTGACTATAAATGTGTACGAGGGATTATGAAAATTCTTCCTCTTATTTTTTTAAAGGAATAAATCTTGAGCCAAGTATTAGTTCTTATATTTGTTACATACTGATGAAGAAACCCCCATACAATAGAGACAAAGAGATCTCTGTCAGCTGAGCACCTAAGACAGCAATTTCACAGGGATAGGTTTGCTCTCAGCTACCCAAAAAAAAAAATAGTTGGCCTATCTCTCAAAGGAGACAAGAATGTAAAAATCTACAACAAAATATCGGGTTCCAAATTTGTTACAGCTATACGTGCTCCAGTATAAGCACATGGATTTCCTTGTATGGATTCCTCTTCCAAAAATTAATCAGGTTGGAGCTCTTCTTTTGAGATGTAATAAGGAAAATTGTCCAGAAAACAGAACCTGAAGACCTGAATAAATTGAAATATACATGGCACTTCTGATCATCAAAATGTCATTTCTTTAGTTTATTCTCTCAGATAATACTCGCTGGTAGGCTTGTACAAATACCTTCAGCTGACCAGATGAATTAGATTTTATTTGTTTCCAGACCTGCGCTTTGCTCAGATTACCCTCGTTATCGGTTTACATTGGACCTGAGCATCCTCTGGCAACACGAAAGGGCAGGAGATTGGATGTGTGGACACCTTTCCCGTACTGAGGAGTGGTGCAGTTCCATCCAGACCACTGCTCTACCCTGCCCCTGGCCCAGCTCTGAGCTTTTTCTCTAATTAAGTAAATTCAGTGGAGGACAGAGAAAGGCGTTCTGAAAAGGTGCAGGACAGTGCTGGAGGTGGCGTGTACTGCCTTGGAATTTCCAGTGGAACCAATGATGTTCGACTATATTCCTTCTGGGAATTCCTTCTTGGAATTCCTTCTGGGAATTCCTTCCAGCAGTGGGATGGCTGGCTCTCCTTCCTTCTAGGCAAAGGTACTGCCAGGTAAATACAGCAACAAACCGGTGACTGACAGATCCCACCATGAGTGAGGAGAGAAAAGCCAGTGGTATGAATAAACGTTAGGAGAAATGATACAATACCATTTTGAGTAAAATATGTAACAGATTGAATAGTTTTTAAAGGACAGTGTTTGGCAGAAAAACATCAAGATATCCTAGATTTTAATTTAATAAGCTGGTATCAAAGGTCTACACAGGGGTGGTTTGCATCCATTGAAGTGAAATTAGGGTGAATGTAAGAAAATCAGAAGTATTGCTCTGAAGTGAATCCACCAGAGAGGACCCCACACTAACTCTGCGAACCCTTCCTATGTGACATATCCCATTCACTTCAGTGGGAGCCTTGTGAGGAAAGGTCTGCAGGAATCATCCTGACAGAATTCCTTAAATGCTCTCAAGCTTTTCCTCTCGAGCTGGTAAAAGTTTTGTTTGAGTCACCGACCGCATTATTCAGTCTGTGGGTTTAGATGCAGCAAAAGAAATAGATTTTAGTGCTTGTATTAGAATTATGGCAAAGTGTGTGTTTGCTCATCAAGCCCTAGGCATTATAGCATGGGACTGTGCTGTGTGCACTCAGTGTTTTCCAAAGATAGCTGTGGTGACAGTGAACTTGCTTGGGAATACTTGGAATGCCTGTGCACGAGTCTTCACAGCAGTCTCATAGGCTTGGAACCTGTTGCCATTCATTTTACCGCTAATGGGGCGGACAGCTTTTTCTGGGAACAGGATTGGTTGCTAAAGATGAAAAATTATATTAAGATGCTTTATTAAAAAAAAGCAAACTGAGAATCTCTATTTATGGAAGAAAAATGTTGGGTAGGTTTTAGCAGCTTTGTGTCTGGATTTTCGTCTGGTTGTCTGGATTTGGACTGTAATGTCTGCAGAACAGCAGCAGATCAGGTGTGAGGGGATTCTCCAACCACATCCACAAAGGTCAGGCTTTAAATGAGACTACAGCTCTCTAAATATTTTTGTGGCATGGAAGTACCACCATAAATTTTTAATTTAATTTTTAAAACCCTTAAGACCCTTTTGGTCCTGCTGGCAGCTGCAGATGCCCACTTGCAAGTGAAATACAACATTTCAGCATTTGGCTTCTCCTCAGCCCTGAATAACAGTCCTACAATCCTCTCCTCTTTGTTGACGCTGCCGGAAATGGGACCACTTACACTGATCCTTCGTTTGCTTGGAGTGGCTGCAGTTGCCAGCCAAGCACTTCCACGAGCAGCCAAGTCAAGCCCCTGCTGCTGAGGGAACTCCCTCACCTCCTTGGCAGGAATGTTGCCTGGATCGAGCTCCAAAGAGCACGGCACACATCCTGTGTGTGTGTGATCCCAAAGGACTGCCAGTGAGTCAGGTGCCGCCCGTGGTGCCTGAGGCTTACACGGACAAGGCTGGAGGTCACTTTTCCCTTGGGATCGGGATCTTGGCATGGATGCTCAGCTCTCAGCACTGGCACAAAGTCTTTGTGACACTGGGCAGGTCGAGTGAACTTTTCAGTGTGATTATTAATCAGATGCTCTCAGTGACAACTACTTACATCACGTGCTTTTTCTTAAGTACATTTACAGATTTATATAAAAAAAAAAATCTTTGACATTTTGGTTGGTGTTTATTACGAAAGAGCTGTGATATGCTGTGTACTCATAAATATGGCATTTTTATATTCTCCAGGTCTTTTAACAGCTTTATGATGGATATGGACAGCTTAATGAAATGTGAAATATACACTGAAACTACTTCTTCTCATGCACTAAGATAATAAGATGTTACATTACTCACAGGTCCAATTTTAAATTTAAATATAACTTCATTTAATTTTACTTTGCAATCAGGTAAATTAATGAGAGAGAATCAAAACAATATGCTGTAATTACACCTGAAAATTACTCCTTCTGTCCTTCAAGAGTGTTCTTTCTGTTTAAGATATTGAAATTTGGTGTCTAAATATAAAATGCAGTAACATCTGGTTCTAATTGCTGGTTTAAATAATATAGACATTTAGACAGATATTTCATGCTTTTGAAGGGAGGCTTTCAGTAAGATATTCTGAGTCAAAGGTTAGAAAAAATTTCATGCCACTAAAAATAGCTAATATTCCATTTGTGTTCTAGATCTAAAGGATCTTTTACATAAAAGATTTTTTTGGCTAAAATATAGTTGGTTTAACATATTTTGTTTGGGAAGAACAACCAGTTTGTATGCCTTTTACATCTGCTCTTCACTGGTGCATGTGAACACAGTGCAGAAAAATGTTGTATTCTAGACCCAAAAATTTATTTCTAGACCCAAAAATTCTTACACAGTCCTCAAGATCTCTGATTTTCAGCACAGAACCTTGTCCTTCCAAAATTATATATTTCAAATCTTCTATTTGCTTGTACTTTGCCACTCATCTTCCCCAGAAAAGAAACTGGACATATTGACATCAGTGCTGAAGTGATTTTGGTGTCAAGCCACATAATCATACGGACTGCAAAGGTGCTTTAACTGGGGTTTAATACAGAAATTAATTTAAGCACATGCAGAACTCTAAAAATGTTGAGAACCACTCCAAATCTGAAAACTCTCAAGCCTGAATTAATCTCATCTATAGAACTACTTTCCCTGCTTTTAGTACAGCAGGGCTTGGCTGAAAAAGTGGGTTTGTTTTGTTGTGAGGGGATTGAGTTTTGTGGCCATTCTGACCTTTCCCAGGCCTGTGTTAGTTTGCTTCCAATCTGTTCAGCCACCTGGATAAAAGACCTACAAATTCAACCTCACAGAGCCCACACGACCTACAAATGATTCATTGTCCCAGGCAGCGACATTTATTAGTATTCTTGAAAGAATCTCCTCCCTTCCCATCCCACTGACCCCGGGCCACCTTCATGCAAGCCTGCACTTCATTTATTGTCAGAAATCCTGAGGAACAAATCTAAGCAAAACAAGTTATGACCTGATCTCTCCCTGCTGCATAACTTTTCCACTTAGGCACAGGGACAAATGGAAAACTAGAGGAATTATGGAATGCAGTAATAGTGCCTCGTGAACTAAAACGCCATGAACTGATCAAAGGCCGAAAATATTAGAGCCCTGGTAAAGAAATAAATGCTCTGAGCCAGCTGCTACATGCACTTTAGCTCACTGTCCTTAGACACTGTGAGATTTCCCACTCTCTACTACTAAACTAAAAACTCTACCAAGCCTCTCTGGCAGCAGCTCAGATCAAATATAATTTTTCTTTTCGTAGCCAAAATGTACCATCTGACATCTACACACTGGGCATTCAAGGGAGAAGCTTGTACTGTCCAGCATGAAAATCCTGACATGAGGTATCCACAGCTTTCCCATCTGGGCCACCCATGCTCCAACTCTGTGTAGGGTTTGCCCGGAATACCGTTCAGGAAACATCTCTTTTTCCTGTTGCCTGGAAGAGGGGGTTGCAGATGGCTCTAGAGTTGTAGTTACATCTGCAGATCCACCAGTTGTTGTGGTGTTGGTGCTGATTACTAAGAAACCTCTGTCAGAATCTGTAACTGTGCTGAACTTTAATACAGCAGTGGGTACGTAAGGAAAGAGCCTGTGGGGGATTCAGAACAATTTGCATGTCTTGCACCGTTACCACTAGATGGTTTCTATCAAAATTTTCCAAAGGCTGTTACTTGCCAGGCCAAACACCTTCAGAAGACTGCAGTTCTAGTGAGGGTCCTTCACATCTTCAGGCTTCAGAGTAAAACCTGGATTATTAGAGGCAACGGAAAAAAACCCCAAATTTACCCTTCTTTTGCTTCCACAACATTTCGCTCATGTTAAATGGGACCCTGGCAGGTGCATGATAGTCTTACATCTTCCTTTAAAATGTAAAAGATTATATACCAGAAGCAGAACCAAGACATAGAAGAATAAATGCTCTGCTCCAGTAGCATAGGCCATTACTCTGCCGTGGTCATCTAAATTCAGAGAGATGTGATGGCCCCTTTTTAGGAGGTATGAAATTGTTATGCTTTCTGACTTGCTAAATTTTGTGAAGAAGCTGGTAAATTATATATTTACCTTCTTCTGTTACTTCTGGTAAAATAAAACATTACTTTGAAAAAAGAGAAGGAATAATAAATTGCAGGTAGCAATTAATAACTAAATAAATCAAATAAATTTTGAATGCTCTGTCACCTCTTCCAATGTTTGTTTTTAATACACTTTATTTGAAATCTAATTGCTTAGACAGTATTACTCCTGTGATTATTATTAGTTACCCAACAATCATTCACATCCTCCTTTATTTTTAATTCTTGTTCTGTTACGCTCTGCTAATACTATATTGTTTCAACTGTGGGGTTTTTTTCTACTTCTGCACAGGGAATATAGATTATTTCATTGCTTCACTGGGTACTAGAAAGGTGTGTCTTTTATGATTGCTGAAAATCTGTGTACAGAGCAGAAAATGGCACTGCATGTTTCAAACCAGTGATTTCCGTCGCTGAGGCTGTGGTAATGAATGTTGGTGTTCGAGTGCTCCGATAAAGATAACATCAGGGCTGCAGGATGCACAAGTCATCGTGTATTCCCACGCAGTGCCACGAAGGAAGCAGCCAATGTTTTTCCGGTCTTTTTATTTCTATTTTATTTGCTTGAGAAGAGTACAGGGAATTCTGTACTTAAGGGCCATATTGGTTTAGACCCCTAAAACCTTGACAGCAGCAAAATTAAGTGCTTAAACCCCATTAAAGTCACTGAAATCTAAGCTCATGCCTAACTTCACTGCACTAATGTCTTGGATTGGTGACTTTGTGAATAAATTGGAGATGCTTAAATTTACACTCAATTGTCCATTTCCTTCTCGCTGCCTTGCGCTTTCTGTGCTAATATTTTAGTTCTTCATATGACCCACGCCAATTTTCTTGACATCCAAGCCTGTGTGAAGACCTAGACATCATTTAGGGAGGTATTTCAGGACACTTTTAAGTTCACTCTTTCATAAGTCATTTAAGATCCAGTGTAATTTTTATTAAATGCTTCCATCCCATTGAACACAGTGAAACTTTAAGCACACAGTTAAGTTAAGCAGTTTTGGTTAATGCTTTCCTGAGCTGGGGATTTAGGTGGCAGATAAAGGTCTCCTGGGAGTAGCTTCTGTTGCTTACCATTTCTGGAGCCTGGTGGCACACCCCTTCCTCTGCTCTATTTAGCACCATACATCCATCAGAGGAGCAGCTGGGTGCATTTCTCTACCTAGTTTAAGTCCAAGGCATTGGATTGCTTTGTTAAGCAGTTTAAACATTGGCTAATTTGCTTGCTTTGATGGAAACGAAGGCAGAAAAGCTTTTTGAAGTGTCTAAATGTACCTATTTGCAATGAGGAATTGGCTTATCCTGCCCAAATTAGAATCTGATTATTAGTTTTCTTTCATTTTGTTAAACCATGTTTAATCAGCAGAAAGAATGGTTCTTGCTTGGACACCTCATGCATGTCCAGGCAAGAAGCTCGGAAGGTGATGACCTCGGACAGGGAGGTGATGGTGCAGGCTGGGATCAGCACAGGCTGCACAGCTGTGCCTGGAAGGAGATGTAAGGTCGAAACTTCGGAGTGTTCTGCCTTGCGAGGAGTAGTAAATGCTTTGATACCGGCTGATCAATACTGTCAGTGCTTCGGGGACTGAAAGTGGATCTGTATTTTGCATTTCCAAGAGACTGGGGGAGTGCTGGATGCCAGGTTTCTGTCTGGTTGGTTTCTGGAGAACAGTGCCTGAAATGAAGCCTTAGCAAGCTTCCCTATGCTCTGAAGACGTGTTTGGATCTAAGGATTTCAGTGTAATTAAGATTTGAACACCATGTGAGTTTCTTGCCGTGAGGAGCTTTATTAGCTGCTTTGAGTAGGTCAAGACTCAAATACCGCTTTTCATGTTATTTCATATATTTGACCTTCCACAGCTCGTGTTCTAAAGAAATGTCTTTCCAAATACATCTTTCAAGTGTAGTAATGTTTGTACCAAATTAATCTGAAGCTTCTGTTGCCCTGGAGGCTGACTGAAATGTGGGTCAAGTCTGACATCAAGTGGTCAGACACACTCCATTCCCAGTGGGACTATTAACACAGTGCTGCTCCTGGTGTCTTGCAAGAACCTCCCGCTCCACTTTTTTATTCAGTTTTTTCCTCTGTTAACAGGATTCCTCAGTGCTCTTCCTTCTCTGGTTTCCACCAAGGTCATGGAGTGTCACTGCTGACAGACACATGAGGAATCATATTAGACATTGCAGCTGCTGAATCTGTCAGCAGAACAATGGGATCGTGTAAATAAAGCCTTGTTGGCTTGGCACTGCACATAAGACCTTTATTCACCCTGCCTTGTTTAACCAATATATTCTAACAGGGTCTAGGTCTTTTTAAAAGCAAGCCCAGCTCTTGAGGCACCAATTCCTCAGATTTTCAGTCTTATCAATATCTGCAAGAGCACTTATCACTCACGCATTTCTTCTTGTCATTCAAACACGTTGCAAACACTAATTCCATTCATTTCTCGTGGCTCTGAAGAAGATTAATAAAATTACCATAATATAGGAGAGGAAGTGGGGATAGAGACCAGAGAGAATTTCTTTGACTTGAGACCTTAAGTTTTCCCAGGTGCGGGTCTTGGGTTCCCTGGCATACTGAGCTGGGACTTCCATATTTTAATGGTGTTTGTACTGACACTGACCCAGGAATACAAGGCTCAAGTTCAGCTCCTCATGCTCCCTTCCTCCAGGGTGAGAAGTTACCCTGCAGTAGCCAGAGGGACATTTTTCATCTCCATTCTCAGAGATCAGGAGACTCACTTTTGTCTTTTCAAACAACAACAAATGACAGGTCATAAGCTGTACAATATAAACTTTTTATCTGCACAATTGATTCATTTGTAACTGGAACGCTGGTGTGTTTCTATATCCTCTGCATAGAACAAACATCACAAAGGTCAGCGTTTTTGTATACCTTGTAACTGAGTCAGCAATGCAAATACGAACTTTCCATTTCTCCCGTAAATGCCACAGCTTGATAAGATAAAACACCGTGTTTGTGCCTCTGGGCCTCTCAGCTACCAGTGTGCACCTGGACGCCTTTGTTTAAATTAATCTCAGAGGTAAAGTCTTCACTTCGGTGTCTTTTTTTTCTGCTGCAAATTTGGCTTTTTAGTCTGGAGCAGTAGTTTCACAGGGATCTTAAGCTGCCATAGACCAGTACTGATGCTAAAAAATACAGCCTTCTCCCTGGTTCAGCGTGGTTGTTTTTGCAGCTCCACAGTGTACTGGACTGGGGAATTGTTACAGAAAAACAAAACAAAACTAAACAAACTCAAAAAAGCCACAAACAAAACTGCCTGCCAAGATTTCTGCATGTCTAATTCAGAGATCCGCTGTAATTTAATTCAGTGCTTAATGGTGGATTTATCCTCTGTGAGCAGAGCTCCGTTCGAACTGGTTTTTATGATAAAAAGTTTTTGTGTGAGGTAAATGATCACCTTTCATGTTCCCAGTGTTATCTGGGCAGCCCAGGTCACTGAGGAGAAGGGCTATGTGGTATCTCAGGTTTAAAAGGTCCGAAGTGTCCTTACCTGGGAATAGTTCAGAAATGAAATGAGCTAAATGATTGAGCTCTGTGCTTAAAAAGCAGTGCTGTAACCTTTTTTTTTCCTCAATAGCCTCTATTTTTATGTATTTGGATATATTTCAGTTGCTATCAATCCAATTCTGAGTTCATTATCTTAAGTCTTCTATAGTTTCACTGACTAGATAAAATTATGTTGAATATGCTAAAAGTTAAATGCCTGCTTGTACATTCATGGATTCATCCTACTAAAAATTAATATCTACAATAATTATTATAATTTAGAATAGTTTCTGCTTACATAGTGTGTGGTTTGTACTAAATCACACTATCATGAAGTCCCAAATCACACTGACTAGTCCTAGCATCAGTCTTAGGATCCATACAACAGTCAGAAGATGGAAGCCTTTGCTCCAAAGAGCTGGCATTTTAGAGAAAACAGGGAAGATGCAGGATTCGAGCAAATGACCACAGAAGACAGACTTCAAAATATCTCCACAAACACATTTTCAGATCAGTTTCTAAGTCTGGAGCCACAAGGGACATGAATGTCACAGCTGCAAATGCAGTTCTGGGTAAAAATCAGTTCAGAGTAAACCTCCTTTCTTTTACATCTCTATTATGGCTTCTAATTCTAATAAAATATTTCTACTGAGTCATGCAATAGGCATTTTAACCAGAGTTTTTCTATTGAGTAAAGCTTAGTCTCTGCAGCAAATGCACTCTATGGTACTGTGGAGCGTTCAAAAGGACATTTTTGCCAAGCACCTATTGATGCTAAACTGATGGGTGCACGGAGGGTCACCACAGAAAATCAGCTCAGTGCCAAATGGCAGAGCTATGGCAAGCTACATCTTACGGGCTTTGCAAGGAATTCTGGCCAGAGTTCACAACTGCAGAGTTTATTGCAGCTCAGACAAAATGTTCGGCAATTTTAGACAAATCTGGGCATTTTTATACTGAACAGACTATCCAGCATGTGTGTGCATCTTTTAGCAAAACAAATCATTCTCTTGTTTAAAAACAAAAACAAAATGCTACATATGTTACAGAACTATACTTGCCATTCTTTATTTTAAAGTCATACACAAATGGCTTGTTCTGCTCTGATTAGCTTATTAGTTAATGTTGGATATGAAAGGCAGTTTTGGGGCATTGTCTGTCAACTTAGTGGAAATTAGGACAGTGAGTGCCTTCAATAGTCTTTGTTCATTAAACCATATCTCTGCAGATGTTCAGCGGTTTTTACTACTTTTGCTGTTCTGAAGCATTCTCATTTGTTTCAGCTAATGAGAAATGTTTGACTTTGTATACTGTTCATGGAGCCAAGGTTCAAAAGAGTTAGGTTCGTTACTCAAAGACTGACACCTTCCCTCTCAATTTATTATACCCATAGGTGTTAATGCACATTTACAAGCCCTCTAAGAGTAAGATGAGCAAGTTAAACAATCTGTAGAAATTTTTGCTCTCGGGAGAGCCCTGAGAGCGTCTTCCTGCAAACCAAGAAATTATTAGTCCCATGGGGAATTCAGCTGTAGCCAGCTGTGTTTTTTGTGTGAGGAAGGGTTCATAAGTGGGTTCCTGCTGCCAGATTTTAACTTGAATTATTATAGATGCCCACCAGAGTTAGCACATCCCATGTCTGCAGACAGCTAATGAAAGGGCAGGTTGTGTTTGTTGGCTTAAACCTCTGATTTTCTGGAGCTGACTGAATGGCAACTGGATGCTGTTCGTTAATGAAAAGAGTTCTCTTGGTGGGGAAATCAACACCCAGCTCTGGCAGACACCGTGCTCTCATCACCAGCAGAAGTGCTGTATTTATTTAGAAATTAAAGCAAAGGCAGTTGTATGTATTTCAAATGTGGTTTGGAGTAGTGGCCTGGCTGGGGATGACAAATGAGAGCTCTATTTGATTAGCCAGGGAAATATACTTTATCTGCGTCTTTTTCACAAGCTTCCTGTTGAATTGATCAACAAGGTGCTAGTGCTGCTCCTTAAGACTAATTTCTTCCTCAAATCATGCACATCATTAGTCAGCAGGATGGATGGAAAGGCGGTGAGGTAGTTGTTTGTGCTTCTAAATAGATATTCATTATGCATGTAGCTCTATTTTGTTAGGATTCTTGATCTTCTAACTCCAGGTTGTGTCTTTTACTTAAGCAACTTTCAATTTGGTTAGAAATTTGCATATGCATAGGTACCGCTGTTCTTTCTGGATAGTATAATCTGCAAATGTGTATGAAATTTAGAAGTCCGTTTTCATCAGCCTAATCCATTTTGAACCAGTCTTATCTTGAAAGTACAGATAATAACCAACAAGAAAAGGAATAAAAATATAATACCTTTGAAATATGTAGCTGTTTATGAAAGGAAGGCTCATGTTTTTATCTTGCTGCATGCTATCCTGTATTGTCTGTGCTTACACATAACGAGGTATTGCAGTGAAAATTAAGATAACACTACAATGTGTAAAAATATTAGTTGGTAGTAATACAACTGGCTGCTGGTACAAGATGCTCTTTGTGGGAACATAAAATAGACATAGGTTGATAGTACAAAGAAAGGGGCAGTTGCAGTAGCTCAGTATATTAAAAATGATGGCATATCAGATATGGCAATTACATTAGCCATCAATCTTCAATAGTTTGTGAAGAATGCTGCTAAAATGCAGTGAAGCTTTATAAGATTTGTGATCACAGAGTGTAAAATATAACAGATGCTACAATATTTAGATGCCTGCTGGCATTTACTTTTACCCTACACAGCTCATTTCAGTTATATGAAAATTTTATGTGCTCTGTAACCTCACTGAAATAGGAACATATTTATAAAGCAACCACAATGGAACAGAGCGTTTTCAATACATACACAACTTGATCTGTTTAATAAGATAAAAAGGGGCAAAAATTTCCAGTTAAATTAAATTACTATTAGTTTATTATTAAATTACTGTTAATGTAGCAGTTTTGATACATGTGATGCCTTCGGATCTGGACTCTCTGCCAGGGATGTGTCACTCAGAACTGGTTGGAGACTCCGTGCAGCCTTTGCTCAGCGTGGGCTGCAGTCTTGTGGGGGTGATCACTGCAAGTCAAAGCTAATGAAATGAGACAGGAAGAGAAGGTTCTTGCAGCTTTCAGCTGGGAAGCACAGTGGACAGCTTCCTTTGCGAAATGTGAATCTTACGTAAGAGCTGCCAAGGTTGCTGCAATCTCTTGCGAGACTGAATATTACTGGAGGACTGTGAAACCAGGGCCTAGATATACTTGCTAATTAATACTGCCTCTTGGAAGGCTGCCCAGCAGCACCTCCTGGAATCAAGCTGTGGAAGTTGCCATGCTTCTGGTCCTGTGGACGACTGTGTTTCACTTCATCACATCTCTATGTTATTTACCTTTTCCTGAGGTAGCTGTGTTAGGAGCATTTAATAGCTGAGTATGTCTGATGTAATTCCGCTAATCAGTGAACTTGCTGTGCTAAAAAATAAATGCATTAACTCCAGGAGTGCTCCCAAGGCTTGACCTTGTAGATGTCTAACACAGTATTTGAGCAGGAGGAAGAATTCACTCAACCCAGACTTCCAAAGGAACACCAAGACTCGCAGAAGCACTTGAACTGGCAGTTTGTCCATATGGCATTTGGCTTGGTTCCTCTGCAGTTTAGGGTTTCGTGAACTGGTTTGCCATGTGGTAACCTGGCAAGTCTACAAGTGCTGGTCCTGTAGGACACCAAGAGGCTTTGGCTGTTTGTCAGGGAGGGATTATAACACAACCCCGGTTGAAAAAAGCACAGTAACTCTTGTGTAGCGGTAAATTGCTCCTTTTTATCAAGAGAATTTTGATATTGTCAAGAGGAGTCTGGCTCTTCCTGAGGTCAGTGTCTGAAATGTTTCTTAATCCAAAAATGTGACCCTTCACTGGCACTGCTTATGACATTTAGACCGTTTCTATTTTATCTTTTGCAGCAGCTTACTCTTCGTGGTTCCTGTTTACAAATCAGATCGCTTGTCACACTTGGAACCAAAATATCCTTTCTCCCTCTAGTAGCCCATAAAATGTGATACAGCAGGGAGCTCATCACTTGGGGTGAGTCGCCTGGAAACAAGACACACTTGGGCCATGGAGCATAGTTCTCCTGTGAGCTCAAGTTCCTTGAGCTTTAAAGAGCCACGTCAGAGACTCTTCTCTCCCGCACCAGCGAGAGGTGCTTCACTGCAACATGACAGCACACACGGTAACCAAGCTACACGACTGCTATTTGTTCAGGCCGTCTGTTCTGTGAATCAAAGCAGGATCTTGGAGTGGTGTCTCAAAAGCGGTTAAAAGCAATTTTGTGGTCAAACTTCCTATCTATCTCCCCTGCTCTACCCATACAAACAGCACAAGCATTTAGCTATACCGATATCTACCCAGTCTAAGGTCTGGCTTTTCTTCTGCAAAGCAAACAGCTGTTTTCTAGCCTTAAAAGCCATGTTAGGAAGGTAGCAAGTGCTGTAATGCCATTTTGGGCTTCTGCAAACTCAAATCATGTCCAGATCAAAGTCAGAAAGTCAATCAATTTTCTTTTGAGGAGACTTGTTGGTTCTGTACATGTCAGACAATATTGCACAGTATATTCATTATAGCAGTTTTGAAATGTAATCTAAGTTTATTTTAAAATACAGCTATTTAACAGTTGATTGTGGCTCAAATATATCAGACTTAGCACTGAAATTTGTGAAGTCTTTGATGTAAATGAACATGGAGTATAGATAAGCAAACCAACTCGGAGAACTTTCATCTGCACTATTTCTTGATGAATTAAAAGTATTCTCAAGTTATATGAAATACATGCAAATGTGGGTGTTTTTAATAGCCAGAGAATCAAAGTCAATATCTGAACTCATCTCATCTCAGCTGGCTTATGAAAAATACAATTATGCGCAGAGATATAACATAGGTCAGAGCTGTCAAATGTCACTGAGCCATCTCTGGTGGCTGCAGTGTGTGTGATGGTGTGGTGCACCTGGTCGGAGTGGGAACAGCTCTGCCTGTGGTTTCTTGAGGCCACCGTGGCTTCCTGTGGGATGTCATCCCTGCCCTTCCCATGGCTGCTGTCCCTGCTGCTCCATGCGAGCCGTGATTTGCCCAGGTGGCACTGGCAGCAGCAGCAGATGGCACGGCAGGTGCTGGGCACAGACGTTGGAGAAGCATTTTGATTTTCTTCCCAGGTGCCCCAGTTCCTTCACCAGAGCTTTGTCCAGTAAAGGTGGAGGAGAGCTTGATCCTTGCTCTCTACACTAGCCCAGCTCCAGGGGAATTCTCCCTCCCAGGAAGCAAGGGATGTCCCTGTCATCCTGACCCACCAATCTCCTGCCTGCTCAAAGTACCACATGTATCTCATCCAACCCATCAGCTTCCTTACTGCAACCAGCTACAACTAGTTGTATGTCTAGTAACTGTTAATAGTTGCCGTATGGATAAGCGGCTATAGCATATGAGCCTCATAACTACTTATTTTTAGGATCCCGCAGTCTGATGAGTGAGATTTCCATCTCTCCAGTCCTCAGGTTTCTTCCATGTCCCCAGCCCAGCCCCAAAGCCTCAGGATCTCACTTAACTCCGCCATTTCCTCACCTGTGCAAACTTCTGGCTTGGTAGCTGTGCCCCAGGACAGGTAGAGCTGTCAGGGAGCTAATGCAGTGCGTAATGCTGTCCTTCTGGGTCTGCCAGGCTGGCCCCTGAGCACCTCCCCACCGACACCCGCGGGTCTCATACGAGGCCTTTATTCACATAATATGTATTGAGTAAATTTGTTTCTCGGAGGTCACGTCCCAGCAGGCACAGTTTTCCCTGCTTCACATTCCATGACAAATCCATTCTGAATCCTTTTATTATTAATAATAGACAGCAAATTCTGATCTCAGGGTTCCTGAGGTAGAGTCAGTGATATCTGTGTAATTTAAATCAAACCTGCTCTCGCAGGTCTAAGTGAGTTCTAAAGATTGTATCAATGCAATTTCCCTGTGCAGCTGGGCAAGCCAGAGCGTAATTAGAGATAAGAGCCAAGAGCCTTACAAGTGCAAGAGGTGTAACTAACCTTTGCTAATGAAGGATATCATGCAAATAGTATTTGATATTTGTGTGTATCTGACGCTACAGCTGAACACGGAGTAGTTGCCTGGTGTTTAATGATGGCTTCTGTGATGGTACAGGCACTTCTTATTGAAAATGTGATTGCTACGAGCATTGCACAGATTCGAAGGAAAAAAGACTCTGCCTGTTGAATAACAGCAAACCTGCCCTCTCTTTAAATTAGCTCAACCCTTCCCACTCAGAAAAGTGGGGTAATATCTAGAATAATAACCACTTCCTCCACAAACAGAGTGGTGGAACAGAGAATCTTGTTCTTTGTGTAAGTTTCCTATGAGGCTGTGCATGCCCCCAAAATGCAAGTCAGTGGAAATCAGCAATTGCTTCCTAAAGACAATTTTATCCCAAACTCCCTGGGAATAAGGTTGAGCCCCTGTGTCTGCCATTGCAAAAAACGAGCTCTCTGCTGCAACAACTCCAGTAATTTGAAAACTTTGAAATCTGCATACAATTCCTGTAGTTCTTTTCAAAGGTTTTCAAAGAGGGCACAAGGACTAATGCAAGTCTGCCTTAGGAGGGTTTGTTACTAGTAGGAAAGCTAACTTTGGTAAGGTTGGTCTGCGTTGGTGGTAAAGATTTTGATAAGATTGTTGATGGCATGTGAGTCCAAAGGTCTTTGTAAAAATCATTGTAAAATACATCCTGTAGATGTGGATGTGATATGCACGAGCTAATGTGTACTTGAAGGTATAAGATACCCTGGGTGTATCGCACACATAGTTTGAACCATCAGGAGGCTCTGAAGCACTCCCCAAGATCGTATCTTCCAGCGGTTGTTGGTAGGATGGTGGTGTGCTAGGCCAAGGAGGATGTACAAATAGCTAACAAGCTGCTAGACACTTTTTTTTAGTGTTTTATAAGAGTAATTCAGGTTGGAAAAGACCTCAGGAGGTCTCCAAATGCCTGCTCAAAGCGGGATCAGCTCTGGGGTCAGATCAGTCTGGTCAGGGCTTGACCCAACTGTTGACCAAGACCTCCAGGCCTGGTCCCCAGCCAATATTGTGTCTGGGGATTATTTGTGCTGGTCTTTGTTGAATTTTGTAAGGTTCCCATTGGCATGTTCCTCTGGTTTATCTTATTCCTGAATGGTGGTGCCACTGTGTATGTTCTGAATTTTTCTTGTAGTTTTTATAGGTATCTTTTAATTTCTCTATTTCTTTTTTACTTCGCTAATTCTCCAGATGAAATCAAGTCATTGTTCTCAGAATTTTTCATTTCAGCACAAAGTTATGGGTTGTGGCCTGAAACGCGGGCATCAGATGAAGTTTTGGAGAAGTGTTGGGTCTGTATGAGCAGCAGACTCAGGCAGACCCTCAAAACTGGCCTTGTGATACAAGGATACAAATATGTTCTTTGCACGTTTCTTAGCTTTCCTGATTGCTGTCAAAAAGTAAGCTTCAATTTAAGCCCACCAAAATAAAGAGAAGTGAATTAATGACAAAGCAGCTAATGAGAAATGCCAGAGTTTCTAATAAATGTTAACAGAGAGGCTTACTTTGATTTATTTTCTGATTTTTATTGGAAAATTCATATAATCAAAGAAGACTGGTTAAATTTGCTCTGTTTTTTGTGTATCATCAGCGGAATTGTTAGCAGAGATCCACCTGCTGAATCATTAACTCTATGTGTGGAGAAACAACCCTCAGCCACCCCACACAACCTCCACCACAGCAGTGCTTTAGGCACCAAAAAATGGAAAGCCAGAAGATCCCACTCCGACATTTTGTCTTCCTCATCCATGGGTACACAAGCAATAGCAGGCTGAAGAATCCAGTCAGATTTAATTGCACTGATTGGTGTTATTAACCACTTCCAGAGTACCTAAAATATTTGGACTTTTTGTCTTCTACATGTGCCATGTTCCACACCAACAGAGCTATAGCCTCAACATGCCAAGCAGTCCAACACAGCCAGCAGTAAATTATTAAAAAACCTTTCCTCAGCCCCTCTTTTGGATTGGGGGTGCATCTGTGCGCTGCCACTTGGCCTTTTGAGGCCAAAAAAGCACAACCTAACCAAGAGAAAAGGAGGCCGAGTAAACTCTGAATTTGTTGAGAATGATTCAATCTTGCATTATGAATCTATCGGTTTTTTCCTCAGCTCTAATAGACCAGAGTAGTTCTGGAAGCTGTACTCTCACATGCTACAGAAGTACTATTTCAGTAGCAGACTAGTTTGCCACTGAGAAAATTGTTGTTAAGAAATCATATAACAACCACCGCTGATCCCTAAAGGGGATTGCTTCTCCCACTAGCTATTATCTAAATTGGATGTTTTCTGGAAAGACGAGCTGAATAAATAAAATAACGCCAGCAAGACTGGAGTACTAAGGATGCAAAGATTCAGACTCCTCCATTTTAATGTTAGTGTAACTCCACTGAACTCAGTAGAGTTATTCTGGCTTTAAACCTAAGCCCTGGGGCCCAAAATGCTGCAGGGAAAGAAGCTGTCTGCTCCCATTTGAACAACGGGAGGGCCACAGCGTGGCTTCATTTACATAAACTGCCTACCAGATGGAGAGAAACCCTGGGGAAAGGCAGGCACTTCCTGCCCCATCCCTCCTGAAATGTAGGACATGGGAGAAGGCTCCGTTTGATAAAAGCATCCACCTGATTTCTTCCTGTAGCCTCTTGGCAGTCACTGTACAGATTTTGGGATGGTTTGCTTAGTGGAAATAAACTGTCTAAGAGGAGAATGACATTTCAGACCAGAGGACATAACCCCAGTGACTCAAAGAGCCTGTGCACTGCTGGGACTGTGCTGAGGGCCCTTTTGCATTAGAAGGATTGCTTGATGGAACGAGCAGAGGCAGAGCAAGGGCCTGCCCTTTGACTGCTCTGTGCACTGAAACCGTGTGAGATCCCAGCTTGGTCAGGGCACAGAGTGTCAGAGCTGGCCTGGAACGGGGCAGAATCTCTGGGGGTGCCCCAGCCCCTGCACAGGGGAGTCAGCAGGAGAGGCAGGGAGGAGACAGCTCCACGCTCAGTTTTGGGTTCTTCCCTGTAAGGAAGATGTTGGGGTGCTGGAGTGAGTCCAGAGAAGGGAATGTAGCTGAGAGAGGTCTGGAGCACAAGGCTCATGAGGAGTGGCTGAGGGAGCTGGGGGTGTTCAACCTGGAGAACAGGAGGCTCAGGAGGGACCTTATCACTCTCTACAATTCCCCGACAGGAGGCTGTGGTGAGGTGGGTGTCAGCATCTTCTCCAAGGAAACCAATGACAGGATGAGAGGAAATGGCTTGAAGTTGCACCGGACAAGGTTTAGATCAGTTATCACGAAATTTTTTTTCATGGAATGGGTTGTACAGCATTGGAACAGGCTGCCCAGGGAAGTGGTGGGGTCACCATCCCTGGAAGTGTTCAAAAAATGTGTAGGCATGGCTCTTGAGGACATGGTTTAATGGAGAACGTGGTGGTGGAGCTGGGTTTGACAGCTGGGCTGGATGATCTCAAAGATCTTTTCCAACACTTCTATGACTGTACTCTGAAGTTTTCAGAGCTGCAGTTCTGGTGCTTCACCCCCACAGCCTGAAGGCTCTGAGTTTGGAATCAGGGTAGCACACGGCTCTTGCAGCTGCCTGACCACGTTTCCCTTCTCTTGCTCCCACAACAGCTTCGGCAGAGGTCAGCAGAGAATTTGATATCTGATACAAATGTGGCTGCTTACTGCATTCTAATACGAAAGTGTTAGGGGGTTTATTTCTATTTGGTTTTCTTCCCATCAACTCATCTGTCTGGGATCTCCATTTCTGGAAAGAGGCAGAGTGAAGGATTTAGTCTAATACACCATTTAAATTCCATAAACAAGACAAAAATCTAGTAGCAGACCTGAGAATATATATTGCAGCAATAAAACTTCCATGAAAGAACTGCAGCAGCAGCTGGGGAATGCTAATAAAGGTTTCTTTGCCTGTGAAGCAACACTCACAGGCCTAGGTTGGCTTGATTTTCATTTAATAAAAACACTACATTAATATAATCATGATTATATTGTGAAGAGGAAACACTTTGGAAACTTTTTGATTCTCTTCATTAATTACTTCTCTCTCCAGCAGTACCACTGCACTGAAGAGATAAAAGGAGAGTGACTGATATTGAGTTTCATTTTTAAAGAACAAAGTGCATTTTTAATTGGTTTTAGTATGTAAGCTTGCAGGTAAAAGATGAGCTAAAAATATTTCTGAATTAAAAAAAACGCAATTGCAAACTGCTTCCTTCTAATCAGGCCTGTCCCAACCCATACACGGACCACCTACAAGGTGCAATTAATTGACTGGCTAATTGTACAGCTCGGTTTAAGATGCTCAGAGAAGTGGCTTGAGATGGACAGTGCTCTCTAGTCTGTGTATCTTGGCCAGGTTTTCAGCTGGCATTTGGCTTTCAGAGACAGGATCTAAAAACTGCTTTCAAAAATGGGATTTTTTATGCCTGTGAGTTCAGAATGTATAGGTTTGTGTGGAGCATAGGAGTAATGTCAGCTCCCGCCTGGGGCTCCAGAGATCACAGAGGCTATGATGTAGGGCTAAAGCCAGCTGAAAATGTAGTGATAACCAGAATTTTAGTTTTACTTATCCAGCTACGTGGTGAAACAAGTCATAACAAATATCGTGTAGAAGCTGGAGAGCCATCTCTGAAAGCAACACACGTAGAAAAAAATGAAAGGAAAAAAAAGGAAATGCTTCACTATGAGAAAGGGTTTTTCATATACTCTTCTTGGAGCATTTTGTAGCTGAGGAATTGTGGGACACAGCATGGCAAACCCTCGGAGGTCCAGCTAAGGTGATCAGGATCTGGATGTGCACCATTCGTGGAGTGGGTTGGTGGAGAAGGCTGCACAGGCAGACACGTCATTTACCTTCACCATTTCAATCCACTGCTGGCATTGTCCTGTCAGCCTCAGGTGCTGCACACTGTGAGTGGAAACTGCATCCCAACGAGGGCAGGGAGGGCAAAAGCCAGCCTGGATGTTCTGCTGCACCTCTCACACCTCCTGCTCTGGGCCAGGCTGCAGCTTCACATGGGCAGTAGGCTGAGCTGTGCCCCAGGTCACAGCGGCAGCATCTGCCTTCAGGCGCAGGTATCTACCAGAATTTCTGAGTTCTTTGTGTCTCGGAAATGAGAAAACACAAAGAGGTTACTCAGGAAACAGAACTAAGCATATGCCAGGAACTCATGGTGATGATATAAAATAACAGTCTTGCATTCCATTGCTTCCAACTTTATTCAAAAAGAGGAGGTATGGAAAAAAATATTAAAAGCACAACAAATATGAGGAACTTAATATTTCCTTCAGTGAGCCTGATATTGGTGCTACATGACTTGCTCCAGTTAAAGTCAATAGCAGTAGCCTACCAAAATGATTTATCTTCTCTTTATTTTATATTTCAAGTTGTTGATGTATGTAGTATTAATTGTGGTAAGTTAGCAGAGAGAAACAAGCTAATCCATGTGAGAAGATTGCTTCCTTTTGGTTCCCTGTCTGCCTGCCTACTGGCACTTTCATGCTTAAGCCACTGATTCATTTTTTACCTCTCTCTTGCCAGCAATTATATTTCATTGGTGACTGTTGTGGTATAGAGTTGGAGGCGAGGGCTGCTGCTTTATCTGAGAAGCAATATTTCATACTGTGTATCACTTCTCAATGTATAGAATCTGGAAAACTAGTAATTTCTCATTTAATTTCCAGCATAATTTGCTGTGCTGGAGGAACAGTGCTGACAGCTTCTGCTGAGAATGGTATGTGGTATGTTTTCTGTCTTAAGGCTCGCCTTGCTTCTGTGCCCTCTCTCAAGTCAGGCAAACACAGATTACATTTCTGAGCCAACTCTGTAGTTCCTGGTCACTTCATTTTGTAGCTTTGCCAAAGTAGCAACGATTTAGTCTCTTCCAGAAAAAAAAATTGTAAGCGCAGAACAGTGTAGCTGGTATCAATGCAAATCCACCATTCTGGGGGCTTTTAAGTCGCTGAAACAGAACACTAAAATTAATGTCTGCAAAAATACTCTCAGTTTGGCTCTTTGGCAGCAAACTTAAAGTTACCAATTGCTGTAGGTAATAGTAGCTGATATGTTACATGATGTTGGTACCGTACAACACGTCTGTGCCATAAAGTGGTGTTGCTCAAGCTACGGACTATGTTAAACTGGAATGCTTCACGGTAGGAATTTACCCCTTTACAATGAAGCAGCAGAACTTACAGTTAAACTTGTGTAATAAGTGGTTAAAAAGATTAACCAAGTTTTGGGACTGGTCTGGGTTTGTTAGAACAGCTGAAATACGCAGCAGTGCTGAAACCTTGGCTGACCTGGAGATCTGCTAACCAAAACCCTTTGTGAGTTGGAAACAATGCTGCAAAACTTTTCTGACTAAACAATCTGTATATATGTTTGTACACACTGTGTTTATGACAAATTGATCAGCTTCTCTGCTTAGCTGCCCTCAACCACTGTTTAGAGACAAGCAGTGTCTCTAAAGATTAAAAATCCTGTTATTGAATGCAATTTTTAGATCCCATCTCTGATGATTGAAAACCTGGCTGAGATACAAAGACTAGACAGTACTGCTCACTGGCACTAGAAGTCCATTTTATTTAGAACAGGTTTTCATTGCCCTTCTCTTCCCCCCTCCAGCAACTGGAAGCTCGTTTGGAAATCTGTAATTGTTTTGGCTTAAGAGAGATTTTGTGCAAAGCGCCAGGTTTGGGACCCTGCTCAAAACTAAGCAAACTGCTGAGTTATATGTGCCTTTGTGATAATAGGGTATTAATCCCCAAACTCCCTTGCTGCAAGCTGAACATCTCAGGATCCAGCCTGCAAGGCGTGATGTGATGTGCAGCCTTGTGCACCCAGCACAGGAGGCAGCAGCTGGTGGCTGTTAAACACTGTTCATATCTTTGAATCCTGGCACTCCACACTCTCCTAAAGGGGAAGGTGTCCATGGATTTTCGGTGCCTTTTAGCTGACACTTTTCAGTGTATTTTGTGATGTTTTCCAGCCCATGGAAGCACATCCCTTGCTGCAGAATGTGTCCTTATCTGCCTAAGTGATCCAAGCCTCCAGGATTTTGCTCACTGTCCATCCTGTTCAGGGAAGCATTGCAGATGAGAGCAGGACTGAGGTCTGGGGAATTGCCATCCCAGTCATTTTTTCAGGAGAAAATTCACTCGCCATAAAATTAGAACATCCTATCTGAAAATGTAACAGAGATTTCTTCCTATCCATCCTCCCTTCAGTTCCAAGAAGCAGGCTTTGTGGCTTCTTGGCATTGTTGGAGCCTGTCAGGCAAATTTCTCTTACAGGGGCACTGGGAACTGACCCAGGACAGACATATTTCCTGACCCTGGGGTATTTTGGGGAGCCCCACATTTCTGGTTCTGGTTTCTGGTGTCTGGTTTTGCTGTGGTTTCAGAGAATTTAAGGGCTCTTGAAAACATTTGGGAACATTGAAACAATGTGAGGTTTTGATGGCTGCAAGACAAAATTTCTGAATTTTAATTTCTTGTATAGTGGTGCCTCTCACTCCCTTCCTCACACAAAGTGAGTTGCTGCTCCTTTCTCTTGAGGCCAGGGAGTCTGGAGGCGGTGTCAGGGCAGAGTAATTTCTCAGGCTTTGCCAAAGTTGCAGCACCATGTTTTCTCCAAATCGCTTGGATTTTACTTAATGTACTGCCTTTCTGGTCCTGCTGCCATTATTTGTATAGAAATGAACGTTATGTTCAAGCATCCATAGTACACAAATGCCCACACCAGACCCTGTGAGGACTCTCCTAAATCTGTTATGTAATATGTAATAAACCCCAAGTTAATGTCCCCAAGAAGCCCTGAAAGCAGTGTTCAGCTTCTCAATAACCACTGCTGCGAGCGAGGCACACAGCTCTGGCCCTCTTTACTCCCAAAACATAGAGGCACACAGCAGCAAAATCCCACCAGGCAGCCAGATTCTTACAGGCACCCCAGTCTCCATGGCTGCCCTGTGGTAGCACTGGTCCCTCTTTAGCCAATATAGAAACATAAGGCAAAAAAAAGTAGATTTTCTTCCAGGGATGAGCTAAGTTTGCAATAAGCACAGCTTTGCTCTCTTTGGCACGTCAGCAGTTTGTTGTGGTGATTTTAATGTTGTGCCCTTCAGTTCCCTGTTAAGCTGGTGTAACGTAGCCTTGATTATTGTGAGAAATGTCCTTTTGCCTTCTCATGCAATTAAGACCAAGATTCATTGCTGGGTAGATTTGGCCTTTCCCGTCAGTGGCTGTGATTTGTACTTGTCATAGATTCCACTTTTTGTGACGGAAAGACACAGCCTGTAGCATTTAGAGAAATAAATTGGAACCTCTGTTTCCTGTACGTGAAAAACCAGAATAACCCAGCTCTGGCTTTTCCTCTGTGGGAGATGGTGGAACGGCCATAGGAGCTGCACATCTTAACTCCAGGAATCTCCGCTGTGCATGTGTGCAGTGTGGAGGCACAGGGCCTGGCTGGGGCTGCAGGGGCATTCCCTGCCTCATTTTGCACTTCCCAGATCTTGCCCTGGGAATACTCAGACATTGTGGCAGCAAATACACTGAGAGTAATGCAGGAGATGGACGGTGAGGCAGTAAGCAAATTGCTGCAGTAACATGTACACTGCTTTCAAAGCATCCTGAATGGTCTATTAGGTGTAAAATTGGATTAGAGAGAGCAATTAAAATGGTAAACCTGTAAGGAAGAGTTGTGTATTGTTGCTTTAAAACTAGAATTGACCACTTGAACACTGTGTGTGGGCCACCTCTCTTGCCTTTTATTGAGCCTTGAGGGATTTTAAAATATTTCATTAGCATTAAACCTGATAGATTCTTTCCATTAAGCAAGGTGAAGCAAGTATAATGAGACATAGTTGGTAGTATTATAGTGGTGTGAATGCTAAAATATATAAGATGCTTCAGCTGGGGGCCCATTGTGCCCAGTTCATATTTTGAAAAGGTTTGGAAGCTTCTCATTAAAGATAATGAGAGTTGCCAGGTGTCCAGCAGCTCATGAGATGAAGGACTGAGTCCAAATTATTTCAGTGATTTCTTCTAAATGGATTTCTGTTGTCCTTCACACAGATTTCCAGTAAATAAACTAACACTGGTTAACCAGACCTCTGACACTGTGAGCCATATATTCGATTAAACTCAGATAAATGGAATAATACATTAAGTGTGACTATATTTACTGTGAATATACTATAGTTCATATAGGGGAGAATTACGATCTTTTAAAGTTTACTGGATGAGAACAGCTTTTATCTCACAATTAATGGCTCATACATAAATTCATCTGAACACTAAATCTAAATTAGCTGTTGTTTGAGGTGATTACATGGCTTAATTTTTTTTCTTTCAACTGGACCATGCATTTCCCAGCAGCTTAGTTTGCTGATGTTTGATTTGTGGTGATACAGATCATATACAAGCTGGCTTGTTGTTTTTAATGAACTGGATGTGTTGTATAATAGAATTGCTAGGTTTGTGTTAAATTGCAGCTTTGGGACTCATTATTGTGAGATTTTATCTGCTTTGAACTGGCTTATTTTATCACAAAGAAAGAAATTGAATTTGCTTAAGATGGCAAATGCAGCAATGGATGGGTTGGTTGGTGAGTGCTTTGGGGCACCCCGTTGAGCTGATATGTATTTTATCTGATCTAATTCAAATTCTGCCCAGAAGATGCATACACACCCATACATATGTTGGAGTCCATATTAAAAAAGCCTAAAACAAGCAGTGTATTGCTGGATGGTTAAATGCTGCTTTTTAGCCATTGGTTTTTGACCATTTCAACTGTAAATTCATGGAATCTTTTCCTTGGGGCATTTTTGTTCCAATTTTCTGTACTGTGCATGAAGCTAATGACGCGTTTCTGCCTGCACATATTTAGCTTTTGCATGCACATATTTCAGCACTTGCACGGAAACACTTTGCAGGCATGGAAGTTTAAGTGTATGCAGCAGGATTAATTGTGTAAAACCCAGAAAATTGTGTTTCCTTTGACAACTGCAGGTTTGGGAGATGAAGCCTCTGTGTGTCATTCTTGGCATTTCCATTCCTTTGCAAAACATTGAGCTTTCAGCCTAATGTAAGGATGATATATAGGAAAATTAAATAATTTTCTTTACTGTGGTAATTTTAGCTGTTCTCTGCAACAATGTACAAAAACACTGATTTGCATTTACAGAAACTATAGGCACGTTAAAAACACTTCTACTCAGTTTAAGTTAAGGAAAAAAGGGGTTCAGTTCAAAGGTGATATTAAGGTGATATTAAGGTGATATTAAGGAAACGCAGAAGGAATGTAAACTGGTTGTAAACTGGGGTGGCACAACTTTCGTTTGGCTTCTGCTGAGCTGCCTGTTAGAGCAGTGCCAGCTTCCCTGAGAGCGGTGGGTGTATGAGATGTTAACGTGCAATAAATATGGGATGCCTGTGCTGTGGAGGGGCTGCTGGTGTTCCCTGGCCCTCTCAGTGCTGTGCCTGCACATCTACCCAGAGCACATGTCCCGGCCTCTGGGACCACTGCCATGGCAATTTCAATTCTTTGTGTAGAGGCGTTTGAATCACTGCAGTTATAGTCAGAGTTTTATGATAAATGAGGGGGTTTTTTGATGGCTATGGAGACTCAAATGTAAAATATCACAGCAAAGGTTGTTCTTTGCAATGCAGCAGAACCACCCTCCCTCCAAGAGAAAGCCAATAAGCAACAATAAATATTTTTCTTTCATAGTGGGCTTAGTAACTCATTTTAAATGGTCCTTCTAAACTCTCTGTGATCTGGCATCACATGCTGTAGAGGTGGAAGAATTACTAGCTATTTGCACTTTGCATTAATGTTTAGGGTGGATTGTAATGACAAAGCAGATATTGAACTCTGCAGTTAATTTGCTTTTGTTGAAATAACCTTTAAATTATTCTTCCCTTAAACAGATAGTTTCTTGCATACTGATGAGTGCTCCGTCCCATTCCTACCCTGTATGCTGCTTGACGTCCTTTCTCACTTCATCTTGGCCACCATTATTTAACAGATGGGATAGTATATACCATAGAACATGATTTTTTTCCTCACTTTCCTCTCCTGGCTTTAGAAAGTTCAGTTTTTGCATGACCTTGGTTTTGGAGGCCTTGATTTACACTACATTAACAGCTTTATGGAGTCACTTTACAGTTTGCTCTATTGCTGAAAACCAGGACAGTTTTACCGACAGAATTTACTGTTCATTTTTTCCCAATTGTTTTTGGCATATGCTCGTGTTTTGGTTTTACATCACTGATACTAGTAATTACCTTGCTTCCATTATTTTTCTTTAATAGAGGATAAATGAGTGTGTGGTATTTTTCTTTAGGAGAGCCTGAGTGTATTGGAGATACCTCTCACGATGGGGAGAATACTGCAGGCATGATTAATGGCATCATCATTGTAACATAATTTAGTTAGGAGGACTTATACAACTGATAAAGTGTCATGTACTTCCACTAAACTGCAATCTAAGTGAACTGTATTTCAGGTTTTTATATCCTCATTTCTGTCTTCTGTAAAGATATTACTGTAAGATTCATACAAGCGTCTTTATGGGCTCATGCTGTAAGCAGTGAAAGTTCAATCAGTTCTTCTTGCAGGAATCACAGTTTCTATAAAAAATGAGTAATTATAATTCAAAAAAAGGCATAAATTAGTTCACTAGATGCATTCCTTGCAGACTGAAGTTGTGACTAGATGAGGTCTTTTGTAGAATAAAGAGAGATTTAGTTCAAAATAAAGACATCTGTCCTTGAAAGATGAGAGAGAAATCAAGTGTTTACAGCAGACAGTGCCTACAAAAACTTGCATTGTAAGTACTCCATAGACCACATTTATAAATTAATCAGAGAAAATCAATATATAAGTTGGAGACTAATAACCTTTCCTTAGTAATTAAAAGCATCTCTGTCTCCATCTACTTAATCCAGTTCCTTGGGCCAGTGGAAATACTGCATTTTAATTTCACCTCTGTGTGTTTTTATATGAAATTACCAAATTATTATTAAAACTTTTCAAAACTCATTCACATAAAAAGAACATTTTTCTTGGTTTTCACCGATCACTACTTTTTTCTGGTGGAGCACTTTGTTTAGCTGAACTTCTCCTTTGAGCCTTGCATGTTGCAGGGGGGTTTTGTATTTAATTTTATGTTTCTTTATAGTTGAACCCGTGTCTCTTCCACCAGCAAAGGCAAGCAAGTTCTGCACTGGAGTCCTTTTCCTGCTCCCAGGAAGTCAAAATGAGCCCAGCACTACTTTTCCCCATCTCCATCAGCTGGCAATTCTTATTTTCTTATGACCCCACCCTCTGTTTTGTCTAACTTAGATCACTTCCCCTTTTTCTGAGCTGGTTATGTGCATTATTTTCCCTTTCCTTGTCTGTCCGTGGTCAGCTGTGCTTGTAGACTCTGACATTTCAGATGGAGTTGTTTTGCCCAGTGTGTAGCCTGGTGGGGCCTCAGTCTCTGTGACAGCCTTTATGGGCAGCAAAAATAAACAGTAAATAGAGTCTCCACTAAATTACTGATTTTTGTTGTAGATTCTCATCTTGGCACTCTGAGCAGGGTGCTTGTGCAGGAATATTTATTGCGCATATTAATTAGGGAAGGATGAACAAAAGTGAAGAATAAAAGATCACTGTGTAGACCCAGCTACACGGGCAGGATATTATCTGATCATTTTTGTACAGAAGCAGCTCTTTGAAAGCTATGGTTCATACTACTTCATCATCCTTCCACTGAAAATTTGAATGGGCTTAAAATTAAGATCACCTTACATAATGGAAGTCGTAATGAAGGATATGGTTCATAAATTTCAATTGTTAAATTGTCTCAGTGGGAAAGGTGACTTGACATTCCCGTATTTTAAGGATTTAAAATCCACATTCAACAATGATGGTAAAGGGTTTAATTATCAGCTTATATTAAGACTTGAGTAAGAGAGGCATTTCCACTGTTATCTGTGTGAGCCATAAGCTTTCAACTGAAGGTTTCTCTTACCTTCCAAGACCCAGATTCTGCTGATATTTTATGGGTGCCTGTTTGTAAATACTACACCTTATGGATAAACATAACTTAAACAATCATTAAAAAAAAAAAAAAAGATGGGAAACCTGATTTAAAATTTCTTTTAATGTTCCAATATACACAAAATATTTTCCAGGACCACGATGCATGTAAGGCCTTTCGAAGTACTTAAGGAGACCACTTAATGGCCATTAGGCAAAGTAACCAGTAGTGCTCAGAGCAGGGCCACTTGTCCCTTTCCACTCCAACAGAAGCAGCTCTTCGTGGTGCCTCAGAGCTCAGTGAGTTAAAGATGGAAACATCCATAATGGAACAAACGTTGCACTTTCCTGTTACTCAACACAAGGCTGTTGAAGTTTGTATTTATCTGTGCTGTCTAGGTTTGAAAGTCCTGCTATGGTAAAAATCTCCCTGTATGGCTCTTCCACTTTTGGTGGATGGGGTCCGTGGTTTTTCCTAGGTTTGAAAAGCACTGATCACTTCCTAGGTTTGAAAAGCACTGATCACCTCAGTGTTGTTATTGTAATAGAAGTAAATAGTAATGACAATAATAAAAGAAAAGTGATATTGTGTTTGTAACCACTGCTGTAACAGAGGTAGTGAATGATGGCCATGTTTAGCCAGACTGCTGATGCAGGAATACAGAAACTGGAAAGATATCAACCAGACTGATTTAAGACCTGGAGAGAGCACAGAGCTGCGAGATTGATAGCACAGAAGGGAATCTCTTGGTTGAGGTCCATGGCCTGCATCAGAGCTTTTGGGATTGATAGCACACGGCGCTATCAATCTCACAGCAGCAAATGGGATGACTATGCTCCATGAAGAATGGGCCGTATTAAATACCCTGACATCCATTAGATTGAGAACTGCGAAATGAGTAAGGAAGAGTACATGTTTGTGGAGATAATACAGTGCTGATTTTTGTGCAGTTTGTTTTGCTGCAGAAACAGCCGCACTGGCTATCCCAAGCTCAGATCCTGGAAGTTGCAAGTCATGCTGGAAATAATAATAATAAGCATAAAAATGCGCATGGGGTAGCAAATGTGTAAGGGAGAGTGACTTCTTAAAATTTAAGGCCTGGTTTAATCGGGCTTTGAGAAACCTTGTCTAGAGGAAGGTGTCCCTGCCCACGGCAGGGGGTTGGACCAGGATGATCTGTGAGGTCCCTTCCGGCACAAAACATTCTGGGCTTGTATGATTCTATGGAAATTACAGTGCAAAAATTAAGCAACATAGCTCATTGTGATCTGTTTAATATCTTTGATTTGTGTTTCACTGGATATTTCGTACAGTACATCCTGGCCATTTTCATGCTGAATCTTCTGCCAGTAAACTGGCGGCAAAAGAATTCCTTTGTTGTATCTTGTGCTTTGATTCTCCTTGTGTTGTGAAGCCCATGAAACTGAAAGCTTTAGGTAGACACATCTCACTTCTAGTCTATGGAATTATCTGCATGAATTGGCTCGCATTTATTATTTAATATTTTTATTTAATACAGCCATGTAGCCTCCTTCAAGAATCTCATCCTATATAATATTATTCCATCAGAAAAGTGTCATTTACTCACTCTAGCATTTCAAGGGATGTGGAAACTGCTTTTTTCCCCATGTGGACACAGCTCCCTTAGCAAACATTGCTGCTCAGAACACTGGCAGATGCATTGCTCAGTGAAAATAACCATCTCCTGTGTGAAATGATTCTGATAGCAGCAATCCACAGACAAAGGCATTAAAGGACACAACATAGGCAGTAAAAGCTGTTGTTGCCTTCCAACAGTAGAGCAATCAATGAATAGTAGAGGATCACCCCTGAAATTTGGAGGCTATTTGCTCCTCTAAATCCTTACAATTTTCTAATATGTTTAGATGTTCAGAATAAAATTAGGGAAGTAGTATCAAATCTCTGTCAGACAAAATGATTTTTAAAAGTTTTGTTCATAAGTCTGTAGAGAAAAAAAAATACTTTAACCTAAACTTATCTTCTGTAGTGTCTGGAGGCAAATAGAAATATTAATAGAGAGAAAGAAGTATCCAATTGTACTTGCTGGAGGGAATTTCCAGCTTTGAATAATGTGGTACTAGATTTTGGTGTTCATGTGTGACATTACTTCTGTGCCCCCTTTTCATACTCTAGCTTTTTTACTTTTCTAGTAATTTCCTTAAGTTTTACTTTAGAAGTCTACAGAATTGCTTAAAAAATTACAGATTTGTTGGGCTTGACTTTGATGGCAGGACTCTTCTCTTAAGCACTTCTGGAAGATAAGAGGGATTTAAAATATGGTGCACCTGAATCAAGGAAAATTCTCATTTTCAGTGATTCAGAGAAGCACTAAAATGAAAGAATGTTCCTTACAGACTATTTCTTTTGTCTGAGCAACCAGGATTTCCAGCAGGAGTGATAAGCATTCTCAGATCACACTAAATAAATCGGTTTGTTGTTTGGGCTTACCGTATTATACAGATAGAGTTCTGGTTGGAAAAAGTATTTTAAAAAATATTCCATTTTAAATGTTTTGAAACATTTGAATGATTTTTATAGGCTTGCTGATAGCTAGATGCAATTTTAAGCATGCCCATGTCCATGAAATAGTCGTGTCTCCCTCAGGGAAAAGTTTCTGGGGAGGGCTAACTGCGGCTCTAACCATTCAATAAGAAAAATAAACTGTTGCTCTCCTGGTCCTTAAGGAAGACTTAGAGGTAATCACATTTAGATTCTTAGAAGACTTTTCATAATGGTCCAGAAGGGATTTTAAAGTCAAAAGTGAAAACCAAATATAGCTGGAGTAATTCTAGTGCTCGTGTGCCACAGACTCAGACTTCAGTGAGAATGTTGTGGCGAGGCTCACGCCGAAACGCAAATGTTGCATTAGTGTCAGACCGTGACAGATTGAAACGATAGTGCTGTGCTGAGGGAGGCTGAGCTGGCATGGCAGAATATCCCCTTAATCTGCACTGAATTTCCAAGCAGCAACACCAACTAACAGTAACAGAGTGTGCAGAGAAAAAAGTCCCACGTGCGCAGCACAGCTCGTTTGGGAGGACATCGACATGATGGGACCTACCGATGACAAATGAAATTCAGGCCAGGTAAATGAATAAACAGTGAAACCAAAAGCCATTCATAAACTGGGAAATGTCCTGATATCTAGACAAATAAAGCAATCTGGGTGTTTCTGCATTAAAATAATCCCTAAAGTATTCATCCCAGTGTGTACTGGCAATGAAAAACAAATCAAGCAGTGGAGTGAATTGAATTACCCATCCTGTGCACTATAAATCATAAGGAAATCCAAGCACTTTTATTGCTCCATATGGTAGAGTTGGACATTGTCTGGTACTGTTTATATCACTGCTCACATCAAAGCAGGAAAGTTAAAATTGCTGGAGAAGGCGGATCCAAAACAACCCCGGAAAAGAAAACCGTTAACCTGATCATGAACAGAGAAAAATAAAATGACATTCAAGTTCACAACAGCTAAAGGGAAAAGAACAAAAAAGAATCAAATTAATTCTGGGATCTTCTGATCGATGAAGGAAATTTGTGACTGAAAATAGAGGAGGAAAATGGAAAACAGAGAGGATATTTAGGCAAAAGTCCACATCCAAACAAAAGGCACATTTAATTATGTGTGTTATTCCAGCCAGAGGTGAGCTAATGGAAGTAGCACTACCTGGAGTTCTCATGCCTGCCCAAATCACGTCAAAGAGGAGGATGCTTATTGGATGAGCCATGGAGCTGGGATGGGTATAGTGTTGACTCCAGCATCAGTGTTGTTAGAGAGGTTATCAGATCTCAATCACCATCACTGATACTGCAAGAGTTATGAATAAATGCAATTAGAACAGGGGAATTTGCAAACTTAATGCTGATTTTGTCTTTAATATAAAATTTTACTTCTGCCTCTTGGGTTTCTTCACAGCAGTACCCAACTTTACACCATATGTTCCCACAGCCCTGGAAACTGGAGGTGGTTGGATTGGCGGTGGGTGTTGAGCTGGATCTGCTGCCTGCTGCAGCTTCCCGTGTTTGTAATTCCAGGGATCCTCTCTCCCAGGCACAGCCCTCGTCTGCATGGGGAGCAGTGCAGAGCACGTCCCGACCCATTCACCTTTCTACCTTTAAACTGGCAGGTGGCCTCTGCCTTGAAAGAGTCTCCAGGCATCCGCTGCTTGGGTTTCTCTCTGGTTCAGCTCTGCGCCTGAGGGAGGCACAGCTGGCGGAGTTTGCTGATTGCAACTTGCCTCAGGACTGCTGAGTTTGCCTTTTTGAAGTTATAACCTCAGATTTAGGAACTCGTGGACTGAAATAGCTCATCAAAATATGCAGATGGGAAAGAGATTACCCTCCCTTCCTGCTGCATGGAATGAAATTTGTAGAGTCTCCAGTTTTCTTTTTATGGAGGCATTTGGCTTATATACGTCTGTTAGAACTGGAATGAATTTTAAACATGTTTCCACTGAGCATAATTAAACATATTAGAGCCTCAATGAACTGTATTGTCCTATGCCAAACTAAAGACTGCAAGGAATAAAAGGAATTAAAATGGATGTCAGAGTGAAATGAAGTTAACATTGAACACCTCCATTAAGATCAATAAAAAATTTGTTGTTGTTCAGTGTATTTAACAAGGTTCTGAAGATGTAAAATGAAGTGTCTCATTGGTTAAAATTAAAACACTGAAATGCTGCTAGGAGATCACAGGTAATATAGCTGAGACTATATCACAATTCTAGCAGCAACCTGATAATTAAACTTTTGTCTCTAGTGCAAAACCTCTTCCATGTAATAGGATACTGGAACTTGTGTAGGTGAAATGATGAATGGAAGCAGATATCTTAATTCTTTATTTTTAGACACTTTGGTAAAGAAACCAACATTAAAGCTCAATTCAGTGTGTTGCTGTTTATTCCCAAAAGTAATATCTGTTTGGTTTTGCACCAATAAACACATTAATCAGAAGCAGAAAAATAGAAAACATTAGTGAATGATCCAATAAAATTCTATAATATGAACCTCGTAATGAATAAAAGTTGATAGATGAATGAAGATAGTGATAACTGATAGAAAATGTAGCCTTCCAGTACACTGCTTATGGTGTTTGAATAAGTTTCAGAATTTAAGTATGAAAAATTATTCTAACCTATCTTATTTTTAGGGGTCCTCTGGAACTCTTACCATATAAATTTATAGCACAGTGCTTAAATATTAGATAGTTTTATACAATTTTTTTCCTTGACATGAGGGAAAACCCCTGAGTAAAACAACGCACTGTACATCTGGGAGAACTATGGGAATTTTTCCCCACCTTTATTAAAGATTCCAGGAGTCCTTTTGCAACACAACATAACTGAAATTATCATATTAAATGTAATTTGTCATTGTAAAGCAGTCACAGCCCTCTTTGACTACTTCTCATGTACCTTGCTGTGTATTCTCTTCGGATATTTTAATTCCACATCAAATCCAGAGGTGTTAACAGGAGTATTTAATCCTAGGGGTGGATTTGCCAAACTCTTTTGCTTGCCTAAACTACATGAAGTTGTAATGAAGATTGAACTGCAGCCAAGAAACCAGAACGTTCATGGTTTAAAACAAGTAAAACTAGCACCTGATTTGCTTCAATGTTTGAGGGAAGCCTTCATGTGAACTCCGGGTGCCAAGCCATGCACAGGCTTGGATTGCACTCTGCTGGAAGGGCGTGTTTCCTCGCGTCTAGCTGGCTTTTCATGTGTCCACCTCTCTGCTGTTATTCAGTGATATTTTAGTTTAATTCTCTGGAAAAACGAAGCCTGGTGCCATCCCTGTGTTTCAGTGCACACCTGCTGACAGCTTTTGAACGCGTTGTCCAACCAAAGCTGACAAAGAAACCGGTGATTGCTCGTTTGTGAAAATAGGTGGGTGAGAAGGGAGACCCACTCACTCTGAAAAGAGATGTGACTGTAAGACATTGAAATGCTTGAACTGGATCATACATCTGTCCCAGTTACAAGACTTTTGGAGTAATCCAAAATAGAAATGCACACATGGCCAGGCTTTCTTATTTCTGATGACAGTGATGCATTTTGTGTACATAGAGACTTATCTTGGCTTTTCCTTTGCATCTATGCACATCTGAAAATATGCAATCTCTTTATATTCAAGCAAATAAGACATCATGGTGTGCTAGGCAGAATAAAATCTGCCCTGTAAGACAGAGTTATAAACTGAAACCTGTTTTGCATGTTCTGAGTTAAAATAACAACAAAAATCTCTTTAAATCAAACCATCTCACTTTAAATTAAAGATGTTGATGCAGTTCCTCCATCTCCTGTAAAGTCTGACATACACACACCTCTTATTTTAAATTATGACAAGTATTTGGTAAGCATGAATTTTCAGACTACTGGAGCATAAGATCTCCTGGTGGATTTTGTCACCAACACATGTTCTCCTAAAACTATACTAATCCTGAAAAGCTGATGCAATGAATTTACACTTCCTAGAAAAATCAGATGGAAAATTTTCACTGTATTCAGTGTAACTCCATTGACTTCCATGGATTTTCTGTTGATTTATGTGAGTATGAATGAAATGAGAAAGGGCCCGGTAGAATAAGTTGTAGTTAACACAAAAAGGATTTATTGCAAGGAGTCATCAAAAGAATTTTTCAGTGTAATTTATAAACTGTTTACTGACTATAGCTGACCTTCAAAATTGCTATTCAATATTCACTCTAAGGACTTCTCTGTATATTTAACCAAAACCTCAGTTTAGAAAGGTTGCCAGTACATTTCTACCTCATGTCTATGTTTTCATCCCAATTTCAATGTGAGCCAAAATTAATAGCTAGAAAAGGCACATCTTTTCCATTTGGAATTGACAACAAGAAAACCAGTATTTTTTGATGAATAGTCTTATTTTATTACTCTAAATGTCCACCAGTATTAGTGTGTTGGATTAAGAATATTTCATTCTCTCTTGTTCCTATGATGTGTCCTCCTGTCTCTAAGAATTTGCCCTGCCTACGTTTATTGAATTGTATAAGGCACTGTTAGTTGGGTACCACTTGTGTGGCTGAGGTCCTCACCTTCTTGCATGTGCTGGAGTAGAGTATCTTCTCTGCAGCGTCATTAGCAAAAAAGTTTCCTTTAACCATGTTCCAGCCCGAATGTGATACTGCTGTGCTTTTGTAGGGTAGAAACACCCTCTGAAACAATGCTAGGAGGTGTTAGCTAATCTTTTTCCAATGATGTCTTTTTACAGCCTAATGGAGATAAACCCCAGGAGGGAAAGAGAGGTTTGTAGGATGGATCTGTGCCCCGTGTGGTTTTTCAAATGGATTAAAAGTCCATTTTATTAACAGAGTGCAATGTAGTATGAAATAAACCTGAAAGCATATGGGCTTGCCCTGCCGGAGAGCCATAGGTTGGAGCTCCGCTGTGATTTTCCCAGTCCCAGCCTCCCTCTGCCAGGAAACTTCGGCAGCACTGGGCCAACGTCTGAACCTCTGTTGTTCTGAGGCTGGTGGCAGCGAGGTGTTTAGGACACTTGAGCCCAAACTGGTGATCCAGGGCTGGGAAGGGTGAGGTTGGGAGCGCTTCACTGGAGGCAGCATGTTGAGGGAGCCCGAGTCTTTACAGGTGGCCATTTCCTCTCTCTGCTAGAAAAAGGTGAGCTCACTTGGGTATTTGGTATTCTTCAGGTCCACCTCTTTGATGCCTGTGGATGATCCTTGGGTGGGGTGCACCAGCTATCTGCAAATTAAACTCTGTTAGGGGAAAATTTTCATGTGCTTTTTCGCCTGTTAATAGAATAGTTCTCTCTCCTGAAGAAAAACAGTTTGACCTCAAGAGCTGGAAATGCATCTGCAAGACAAGGATAAGTTCTGTTTGAAGTCCCAGGGTCCTGGGACATTTTCTGGCACTCAGCCTTCCTCTTGAGCCTCTGATCTTTCCTCTGCAGCTGCCAGGACCACGAGGGATCGCTTTTGCTTTCTGTGAATTGAATTGCCAAAACACAGCTCCTACAAAAGCCAGCCAACACCATCTTCTACCCAGACCAGGGAAGTGCTGACATGAACACCCATTCCAGCTCTTCAAAACATTCTTGCCCATGCTGCGAACAGCCAAAGATTTCCTCACATGCACCACATAAAGCATCCCACGTAGTTGCCTGGATTTCTGTTGTGTTTCTCAATACTTCCTCCAAGAGCTTAAAAAACATTTTAAATTAAGTCAGTTGCAGCTGCTCTGTGAGGAATTCACTAAGCACTGCAGCCACTGAAGCAATTAAAAAAATGGCACAGAAGGTAATTAAAAGCCTTACTGGTTCTTGCTATTAGACTGACATTTTAAATGCCTGTAGATGTTTTATTGTGCCAATAACCTATTTCCCTAGTCTTGAAGAGAAATACAACTGACATCAGTAATTTAGTGAAGTATTCTACAGGTATCATATTGTTCCAAGCAAAAATCTACATTAAATCACTGTGGTTTTCTGTTCTGCACAGTCCTCACCGCTCAGCTTAATGAAACAGTGGTTATTTGTTAATGAGTATTAGAGCTTAGTCCCTCATTCTCATTCCCTGTAGTGAGCTGTGTAATATTTGTATTGCTTGTGCACAAAGAGATGTTTTCTGGTTATCATGAGCGTGTGGGCTGCAGGGAGTCAGGCAGAGATTGTCCTTTCTCTGGGCAACAGCAGAGCAGAAATCCTGGCTTGTCGTGCAGGGCTTCACAAGTCTCCTTTCCCCACCCCAAGGAGCTTTACTAATGAGTGGTGCTGAGCAGTTTGTGACTGGCTGCTGTCCACAAGCTCTGCAAGGACAGAGTGGGGCTTCTCAGTCCTTCTCCATCCGGTGTCCCTGTGTTTGCAGACAGATAATAGAAGGAGGTCCCTCCCAGAGACTTGTGTCAGTCCCCATGGCCAGAAAAGTCAGGCTGCCTTAGTACAATCCTTCGAGTGACTCCACCCCTAGTACAACCCCTTGTCTGTCAAGAAAGAGAAGCTGGTAGGATGTTAAGCATTTTTCTAGCTTTCAATTCAAGGTCCAAGCACAGACCTTAAAAGGATGAAGAGAAAATATTGCATTATAAAATTTTCCTTGATAGCCTCAAAATGTGAACATGCAAATCCTTTTCATTGTGCCAATGAACTACTCTTATTCTTCCCCGATGGGAAGTTATAGGAAAAACACGACAGAGAGGAAGGTTACTGGAGGTTGCTTAGTTTTTTCACCTTGATTTATTTTGTAGATCGCATAAAATCAGACCAGAATTCAAGTATATTACACTTATCTGTAAAGCACAGAGAAGTCAGACTGTAGCTAACAGCATTGTGTTATAGGTGTTATGATGTCTCGGGGTTTGACAGAAATTATTCTGATGTGTAAGCATGAGGAGCAGCATTAATGCTGAGCTTTCGGCTTTTGTTCCATTTTTTGTCTCCTGGGTCACCCTAATGCTGTGTAAACAGGGGTGCTTTGGAAGGGATCTCAGCAACAAACAAACCCACACATATCCCTGTGAGTCGGGAGAAAGCCCACACAGGCTGGCTCGCAGTGACCTCTGTGGAGTCTTCTGATTGCAGCACTGCTGATCCACGCTGCACATCCCTACAGTCTGCATCAACAGGAATGTAAAATGGCAAAACTCTCTCGGCACTAATCTCCAAAGCCACGTCTAATTCTCGTTTTTAATGAGGCATTGAATTATTCCGTGCAGTGAGATGCCTGTCAGTTTGCAGCACAGCTCCGTGCGTGCTGTTGTGCCACCAGAGATAAACAATCAGTAGGACCGATCAGGCAGGCAATCACTTAAACAAATCTGAGGAGGGGAAAAAAACTGCACAAGCACTGCTCAGGATGAAACAGATACTTTGATAAAGTTGCATATTGAAAATATCTGATGTGTGAATACAGTGACTGGCAGTAACTAATTAATAGTGAGTTAGCTTTTGCATAAATGATGTATTTTCTAGAGTTGCAGTGGGAGGAAGGTCTAGGAACCAGAACATGAAGATCCATGGTCAGCTCCTCATTTTGCCCCAGGTTTAGACCTGGTGTCCATGTAGTAAGCAGATTTCAAAGCCACACCACAAACCACAACCCCACTGCAGCCTCCCTGTCCCTGCTGCCAAGCCATCCTGCCTGTATTTGCCATCACAACCATGAGCACCACAACAAAACAGAGAGTAGATGTTTGCTCGCATCCCCAGGAAATGGTTCAAGCATTGCTGGTGATGTCTGGATTGCTGTGTAGAAATCTTTGCCATGATCTCATACCAGTAACCCAGTAGTGATTCAAGCACTTTGGTCGCTCAGATCTGCTCCATTGTTCATTAAGTCTGTGGATTTCTATTGAGTTTGAAGGGCAGCAAATAAACAAATCAGGCAGGTTATCACCTGTTTTTGTTACACCCTGGTTTAACTGTCACTATTTAAGGCCATGTGATTGATTTCTGCATCTGCCAACATCCCAGCCAACCCATCACTTCCTTTGGGTTTATGTTCAAAGGAGTTCTCGGCTGTTTTACAAAATCTTTTTTTTAAGAAATCATCTGTCACCAAAAAATATAATTAAATATCAAAATTTCCTTTTAAAAAGTCCAGTCCTTGTCTTCTACTTGGGTTAGAGTGTATGGAGTGTCTTTTAACAAGACAGAGAGAGTTCCTTTCTGGCAAAACCCTGCTAAGCTGGACTCCTGTGCTGTCATCTTTGTGTACGGAAAAGATCACTCTGAGGAATTCTGATTCTGTTTGAGCTCCATGCCGTGCCAGAACAGCACATCTGAAGTCACTGCCCAGCTGCTTGTGATGGCTCTTGGTGCCAGGAGTTGTCCCTCTTCAGACTCCTGGCTGAGCTGCTCGTGGGATTCCTCCAAATGAATCATTTAGCGTGGGAAGCCACAGCAATGACAGGTTCCCATCAAGCCAGAGCGGCGGCACGGTGGGATCCAGCAGAGAACATGCATCCACAGCTCAAGGGGATGTGGCTTTGCAGGGAGCGAAAATCTCTGGAGCTGCAAAGCTCTTGAAAA
Source organism: Rhagologus leucostigma (assembly GCA_013397725.1). Taxonomy (NCBI): domain Eukaryota; kingdom Metazoa; phylum Chordata; class Aves; order Passeriformes; genus Rhagologus; species Rhagologus leucostigma. The sequence continues at coordinate 1,795,229 of VZTD01001174.1, read as the reverse complement.
GGTTTCTCTGTCTGACATGGAAGCCTGGTGTAGAGTCTGATGATCTAAAGCCTAAGAACATTTTAATTAGGAAACATCTAGATGGTTAAGTTTAACTGAGTAGTAACCGAAGAGTGTTTGGGTGGGAAGTGTTCAGGTGGAATTGTGAAGTGGTGAGGCAGTTCACTGGCACGCAGCGTAATTTGTGATTAAGGTTATCTGCAATATCTAACCTTTCAGTAAATGCCAGCTGCATAATGGCTGTCAGTTTTCTCTCCCAGATATTACACTGCAGAAGGTTCTCTCTGACCATAAGAATCTATTTAATAAGACTCTAATGAGAAATGACCAGTATCTGAGTATTATAGATTAAAAGTGACAATGCTAATTGACTGCGGAGGTATCTACATGAAGAGGGACCAGAAAAATCATTTAAGTCTAAATGAAATTGGACTGATTTGATATTTGAAAAAGCATTACATTCCTCTTGTGTTTGGCAGTGTGAATTAATTGTTGCCTGTGTCAGGTTCCTATGTAGCAACAGGCTGAGATTGGTGGGGAGTGAAGAACATGAACTTGGGAGATTTAGAAATACATTTGTTTACTAAAATTAGAAGGACATGGGGAGGTCTGTATTGTATGTAATTTTTATGGTAAGGACTGAAATTATATTTTGTATCTGCAGTTCGTGATTGCCGGTGAAACAAATTGGGTGCACAACCACATTTCTGTTCTGAAGATGTAAATTTAATTACCTTTTTTTCTTAGCTTTTCATAAAGCATTTTGCAAATAGAACAGGGATATAGAAAATCACGGTTTTATTTTGTGAGGAGAAATGCATAAGAACCATAACAATAGGAAAATGATCATATGTGGCATATATTTATCTCCAAAATGACCTAAAATCATTAGGTATCAGGTAAATGCACGTGCTTAATTTCTATGTAGTTTGCTGTGCACAAATCTTTACTTTCAATCAGAGGCTGCAGTACAAATTTATTTCTCTGTATGATGTTTTACAGGTCTAACAAGGGAATAAAACACATAGCTTTGATTCCAAGTAACATGTTATGTTCATAGAAAAAGCAGCATTTTCATGTGTAGGTACATAAAGAGTTTTTGGAAAATAGATATTAGACACCCTTTAAAAGTCCCAAGACACTGAGAAAAATTCCCTTCTAGCATGGCTCTATGTGCTTCAGAATAGAATGGGAAAATAGTTGTAAAGATAAAGAAAATAATGAGGGGTTCAATTCATTCTGTCACTGCCTCTCCCCAAAAATTAATCAAGTTAAATGCTTTGTGTCATAAAGCAGCATATGAGCCACCTTGACAGATTTTATTTTATTTTATTTTATTTTATTTTATTTTATTTTATTTTATTTTATTTTATTTTATTTTATTTTAATTTAATTTTTTGTATAAAAACGGATGGTTTGGTTCTCTGGTTGTTTTTAAAACCTGCAAGGATACAGTGAAAACCGCTCATGAATTCCATACAGAATTCAGAGAGTTAAAAGAGAAAACAGTTAAGTATGTGCTTAAATTCAGTGTGTGAGCAATTCTGTTGAAGTTGGAGGAACATGTGGCATGGTTCAAACTTAATGAATCCATAAGTCTTTGCAAAATCATCTGCTTAGAGTCTCTGGTGGAAGATAAAGAAGGAGAGAAGCATGGTAATTTTACAGGAATATGCACTGAAATATGCTCTGCTTTTCACTGACCCTGCTGTACCCCCAGCTTATACCTGAGAATGTATGCAATGTGCTCTGTGGGACATTGTGCCAGTGCTAGGAAGAATATAAAGATGGAGAACAAACAAAACCAAAAATAATTCTAAATTCTTTGAAATACGGTAATTGGGTTATTGTACAATTTTCAGATTAAAGTCCAGGTAATTTATTTTTAAGATAATTTTTTCTATGCTCTGCTTATATAATGCATAGGATTAAGGCAAAATAAAGGCTGTTCCTAAAGTTCAGAATACAGGTTATGTTTACTTTTATGCAAGAATTGATAAACCATTCCTATAGCTGCCGCAATGCAAAATAATCATCCACAACTGGATGATCCACAGCATGGAGTTGGGAAACATAGCTAAATAATCAGCATGAAAGTGAACCATAGAATGTACTGAACCTAAATATATGGCCTAATTCTCCCTTTGTGTCAGTTTTAGGCCAATATAGCTGTTGCAATATAAATAAAAACACAGCAGTAATTTCAGTGATTTCAGCACAGCTGGTCCTTAGATAAGTGAAAATGTTTAGGCTTTCACTCTGAGATCCTTAGTTTGAAATGAAACGTGCAGTGTTTTTCTCGGCTTTGATTTTTTACAATTAAAAATGAATCAGGACAGTGCTAAAGAAAAAAAAAAGTGTGTGAATATTTATATAAATACTGTAACTTTGGTTAAATTTGATCATAATAGCCTTTGAGGTCTTTCTGTTCCAGAAACTCAGAGCTTCTTGAAGCTGGTCTGCATAATTCATTTGAATATAGATATCATATAGCTGCATATTTATGTTTGTTATTCAACACCCACATTTGAAGCCGTATCTCTGCATTCAGCTCACTGGTAACTTGGCTGAGCACAGCTTAAATATCAAACCTCGGTGTCAGGCTTCACATGAGGAATCTGTGAACTGCCACTTGCTCACTCTTGATTTGGGGAGGAACATCTTTGAAACCTGGCTGGGCTAACGAGTGATAGAATTGATTCATACATGTTCTGCAAAGGTCAGAATTGACCATGTTTTATTACAGAGTAATGCACTCACTCGCTGGTGGATAACTTGGTGGACAAAGTCGTTTGGGTTTCTCTCTCCAAGTGCTCTGTTGCTATCACACAGTTTCTTTACCCTGTCCTTAAACCCTGGCTTGCCCGGGGATGAAACTATAAATCGTGTTCCCTGTGACATTTTATGGTGAGCAGCAGCCTGCAGAGGTGCTGCAGAACAAAATCTGAGACCCTCATCTGCACGCTCTGGTTAACTTTAGGACCCTAACACCAGTTTGGATCAAAACAAACATTTCCCCACCTGCACACGCTCCCCTGCTCTTTGCTGGACAAGGTGCTGCACGTCTGGAATCAGCTGGGCAAGCCTGCTCCCCTGCATACCAATTGCACCCAGGTAATCCCCAAGCTAAATCCTGGATGTTGCTCTGTCCCAGTTCAAAGCAGAGAGAAGTGGTTCTTGCATGCCTTGTTAAGCTTTTGTGCTAGCACAAGATATAATCGTAGAAACAAGAATAGACCAGCACAAGAGGGAGATCCACATGGAAGTGCAAGGCGTGGTCCCTCAAATCTGTATTTATTAAGCATTGTAGAGACTTCTAAAACATGGCAGAGAAATATCTTGAAATATTTTGCTTTCAAGAGTTTTAGTGATTTTTAAAAGTAATCTCTTAAACTCAACGTAAATCAGAGACGATATTTTATATTTGTCACTCTTCATGTAGAGAAAGGGCAAGGAGAGGATGAATGCAAAAGTAAGAGAGGCTGCTTTTCCTGGAGATCACCACTATGGAGAGGAAATTATGTGTGCACATATCGCACAATTATGTCCAGCAGACAGCATACAGATAAATACCTTTTAATACCACAAAACACAATAAAAACCAGCTCTCGTGGGTTTTCTCCTGCTTTATTTCACTCCGTTTTGATAGGAAAAATGTACACATCCATTAAAAATATCATCTACTTTTTATTTTTTGAACATCAGTATTGTGCCAGAATCATTTTTAACCTAACTGTAGAATCCATCACTGTTGATAGATATAAGAATGGCTTCAATTTTTTTTCTTTCCAACAACTTACCATTTTGACATGTAAAGAAGAGTCATTTTATAAAATTCTAAACTTTTACAAAGGTAAGAAATGGCAAAATAATAACAGCATTTGTCTTCTGTCAAGAAATATTGACATGGTATTACTACAGCAAAATTGGTTTGTGTTGTGAAGTGTGTCTCACGGATAAATCAGATTTGAGATTTTTTTAAGCTAACTAAATTGTACTTTGGTGCTGATATATTTAAGAATATCAAGACACATGATAGTGACTTTTTTTACCAAACTGGGCTAAGAGCAGTTCAGTTAAAAAAAAAAACAAAATAAAACATTTCCTGCTCTTTATCTGCCTTCACTTTTTTCACACTTCACTCTAGCAGGATCCGATATGTCAGTGAGTGGGCAGTGCATGCCTCAGCCTCAGACAGGAACAAGCAGAGCTGAGGTAACTCATACACAGATTTATGGAAAGATGCCTTTTCCCTGTCAGATTAAATAGATATCATTCCAGCATTCCAGAAGAAAAACATTTATATTTCCACAAAATATATGTGTGAGAGGCAGGCTCTGTATAACCCTTACAGGCTCAGGATATTCAGCAGGCTGAGCTGAAAACCTCTGCACTCATTGTACAGCTTGGTGAGGGACTCGCAGAAGATTTGGGGAGCGCTGCTCCTCGTGGCTGTGCTTTGCTGGGAGTTGTTGATCTGACATCTGGCAGAGCATCTTCTTGCTTCAGGGCATCCTCCACGCCGTCAGAGGAGGTGCTGGGCCACTTTGCCAAATGCGTGGCTTGAACTGGTTTCTTCACGCCTTGCTCTGCAGAACACCAATGGCTTTCCCCCATGAACTTGAGAGGAACAGCAGCAAACAATTAGCGGTTCTTCAGTCCTAGAAAATATCCATCTGCTCTTGGCACAACTGTTTGTCAACATATAAATAGCTACGCTGCCAGCAAATGGAGCAATTTTCTGCATCTGGCTCATGCTCACCTTCCTCTCTGTGCAAGTGGCATTTGCAGTTCAGTAATAGAATTAATATTTTCACAAAATCATCAGTTCTTACTGCATTATTTTAAAAGGAATAATTTGAGAAAATTTGTGGGAACATGGAGATTCCTTGACATTTTTTTGTCTTGTTTTTTTTTGGCTCGGGAGTACCCTTTCATACACTTAAGAAGGGTAAAGAACACATCTGATGGGCTGTGTTTGATTTTGCATTGTGTAATTAGTTACCTGCTGGAGTTTCTCACAGCTTTTCCATTTACTCCTATAAGGGCTAATCCCAACTAAGAAAGAAACGAGTCATTCTGTGGCCAGTGGAACTTATGAAGCTTCGTTTCCAGCAGCTCCCTCCCATGTGGTTTCTCGAGTGTCTAATAGCTTGGCTGAGTTCACACTGCAGGTTCTCCCACAGTAAGACACCCAGATTAGTTCCCTTTCATTTGACTTCCAATTTTCACAGAGCAAGTAGAAATTTACTTTAGAATTAACATAATGTGGAAATATGTTTCATTTTGTAAAAAAAAAACCAAAAAAACTAAATCAAAACACTGGTGTTTTAGAGCAGCCACAAAACTGCATTTTACTTTTTCCCAATTAGCCAATGATCATAAATGCTGTCAGCTGTGTAATGGACACAGTGGTGGTGTTTACATATCTGGAGCTGCCCTTGATCCCACCCCTGGGCTTTCTGAAACACTGCGGTATTTCTGAGTGTTTGGAAGAGGCAAATAACTAATAATTTCCTCAAATATCAACAGATGTTGAGTGGGAAAACTACTGCTTTCTCTAGAACCTTTGCTGTTTAGAAGACAGGTTTGTTTTATATGTTTTCAGTGTTTGATGTAGTGGATGCTTGGAAGTCCAAGTCAAGGTATGGAAGCTGTCACACCTGTGACAGGTAAGACAGGCATCCAGGCTAAATCACTTCGGGGGAAAGTTTGAGGTGGCCCAAGTTCTGCCAGTGAAGGCAGGGCTGGCTGAGATGTTCCCACCTGGCATCCTTCTTCCCTTCCAGAATCCTGTTCGATGGAGTGAACACGCAAGTGAAAGCTACTCTGTTGAGCGCTGGATCAACGATCCCTGAGGCTCATAATCTAATCAATATAAAACATAATAAGTGACTGGCAGGTCTGGTTTAGTGAGCTCAGTGCTTCTTACGTGTTTAGCCTCTTGAAGAGTTTAACCTGTGGGGTTTGACCCTCTGCAGCAGAATTGTGAGTCTGGTTTCGCTTCACTTTGTTTAAATCCAGCTAAACTTGCTTTATTCCCATTCTCCTGTGCTCAAAGTGCCTTTGGGAGAACAGGCAGACTGTGTAGCTTTGTTTTGACTTGATTTTTAACACTCTTATTAAACATATCCCTGGAAGCGTTCAAGGCCGTGTTGGATGTGGCCCTGAGCAACATGGTCTAAGGGAAGGTTCCCTGCCCATGATGGGGGGGGTTGGAACGAGTTGATTTTAAGGTCCCTCCCGACCCAAACCACCCTGGGATTCTGTGATATCTGTGCTACTGATTTATTGACGGCAAACTCTTGCAGAAATAAAAGTGACGAGGCTCCAAGGGGTTCTCAGACTCCAGTCCAGGCTGAACTGGAGCTCTCTCTTGAACAGTCAGATGTTCTTGCATAAATGTTGGCATATCCCAGCTGGCCAAACTCTGATCTCACACCAATTTCATTCACTTTCAAACCCACTGGCTTCTGTGGTTTCAGTATTTTAAATTGGCATTGCTTAGACATTCCCATCCTAAGAATGAAATATTCTTGTAAAGCAGTTTGGGAACTGAATGTTTCTTCCTCATGTGATGGTGTCAGAGATGTCTAGGATTCCGAGGAAAATGCCAGTACTGGATATGCTTCATCTTGGTATCCTGAGAGTCAAAATTGCGCCCTGAGGCTTCAGATTGAAGATTACCAGATCCCGGTCCAAGGAGCACAGGACCGATGCATCGCCACCATCTTAACAGAGGAAGCTGTACAAAAATAGAATAAAAACAAACAAACAGAAGAAGAAGCATTTAGTACCTGATAACGACATTTTGCATTAGTCACTAAGAGCTTAGTGCCTCGAAACACCGTGCCCAAGCTTTGCTTCTAGAAGTTGAAGCACATAGAAATAGCACAGTAAATCATGGTGGCGTGATGGGTACTCAGAGCTGTTGTAAGATTTCTCAGGCATTGTCACTGGTTTCTTTTCAGGGGGTTATAAGTAGTATGAATTAAGCAGATTTTTTTGTAGCTCTTTCCACTTTTTAATTTTCCGTATGACAACTCCCTTTTAATTTCTCATTCAGACCAGCAGGGCACAGTGCAGTTATTGTGCATACGCTGTGAACAAGCTGCAAACACACACACAGACACACACAGTTCTGTCTGTATAAACCAGAGTGGAAGCAGAACGCTACAGACAACATCATTAGCAAACAATAGCAATCAAAAATTGCAATATTTTTAAAGCAAAATAGTGTGGGTTTAAGGGATTTTTAATTTACTACGTTTCATTTACTTTCGGTGGACTTTCCTCAGGGATATTTAGGATTTACAGGAAACAAATAGTAATATTGTGTGCATTCTGAAACAAAAATCTCTTGTGCTCTGCTGAGAGAATAGACCTAGTTCGGTATGTGTACACTTCCAGAATAAACAAAACCCCCGTGGGTTCTCGGTAATAGACTAGGTCTAAATCTGGGCTTGGCGAAAACTTCAGGAGTTATGGAATGCTCAGGACCAGGCAGGTTCAAACCAGGTACAGCCCTGGAGCTCCGTCCAGCCCCAGCACAACCCCTGTCTGCTGGGAGCTGGTGAGACAACATCGTGGCTCTCGTGCCAGGAGATTGCAGTTCCAGTGTCTGGACACAGTGGTGACATGGACCCTTTTCTACTAAAACCCTGCACTAGAGTCTAAGCTCAGAGTAATTCAGCCATTGTTAACCTAAATATGCCACCTCATGTTTCATTCAGGCTTACTCCAGCACGGATGCCTCTCTCTGATTGCAGCTGAAATGAAGACAAATCAGGCTTATTATATTTAAGGGTTGTGAATATTTTTATTTTTTGGGTTTTCAGTGGGCCTGATTCTAAAGTGGTAGCCATTTCCACCAGAGTAAATTGGGAGCAATCACCTTGCTCCTCGTCATCATTCAGCCTGCAGTAAACCAGACTCTCATCCACGGGAGCAAAAGGTGCCTGAGCTCTGAGCAATCAGCACAACATGGTGAAGCATTCAGCAGAACAAGGACTGAAACACGAGCCCATCGTTCCCCTAAGTGCCCCAACAGGCGCCTGCAGAAAGTGGCTGCTGTCACTTCTTGCTTTCTCTCTCTTCTGTTTATACAAAACCTGAACGAGGGCGAGCGTTTCACTTCACCCAGGAGACAAACTTGGCGTCAAGTCACCATAAAATGGGAGATTTGTGGTTTAATCCCACTGGAGAGATCAGGCGTTGAACCGGATACCTGTGATCGAATGAATTAAGCTGCTGGAAAGGCTTTCCTTCACAGAGCAGGCAAGCTGGAACTATTCAGCTTGCAAAATGTGTGATAGGGATATGACAAAAATCTGTAAAATCACCACTGGCAGTGAGAGGGTGAGCAGAGACTTTCCAGTTCCCCTTCTAAAACAAGGGCAGATATAAAACAAACAAAAGGAGATTTTTTTTTTTCCCCAGCAAACCCATGATTTAAATTTGGAATTTAAAATTCCAAAATTAAATCTTCTCTCCTTGCCAGAAGAGGCTGTGGATGTTGAAGGTTTAAGAGGGTTTGGGTAAAACCTGACAACTGCATGGAAGAGAAATCTGTTAAGGAGCAGGGAATATGGAGAATTTGTCCTTTGCACAGGAAGTGCAGGAGTCACAGGCTGGTGGAAGCTGCAGTCGTGTTCAGGGGAGGGGATGGATGCTCCTACCAGTGCAATGAGCTGCACAGACAGAACTGGTCTGCTCCTGCCAGTGCCAGGGCTGCTGCCAGAGGCAGAACGGGGAGCTGGAACACCCTTGGCCTCAGCACTACAGCTGGCATGGCATGGATAAGGGACCCGAGATGCTGAGATGGAAAGTCTTCCAGGGTACACAGAGAGAGAGCTGCCACGTGCCAGGGGAACGTGAGGTCTCGTGATTCTCTGCTCTTCACAAGCAAAACTTCCCACATTTGCACATCCCACACCACCTGCAGAAGGGTTTACAGGCCTGGGATACCCTCACCTATAGGCAACAAATTTAGACCTGACCACTTACGTCTTTTATAAATCCATCCCTAGAAAACGCTCTAAGGTCACCAGAATAAAAGATGATGGCTGAAACCTGTCTTACCCAATGGAACCATCCTACTCTGAAAATTATTGGCTTAATGTTTTATTTTTTTCAGAAAGATTCAGAAGCATTTAGAAAGAATAACTTTACCTTTGGTAATACTTGCTTTTTTATTTATGAAGTCCTAGCATAAATAAATTCTGAAAAACACAAGACTTTGAAGATATTTGTGTCAGATCATGGTAAGAACAACCTTGATGTGGTTTGCCAAGCTTTGAATTATAATGTATGTCATCAGTAACCTAAGTTGTTATAATTTACTTCTGACATTAAGATCTTGCTTTTGGGCATATAGTTGCAAATGTATCCTATTCACTTCCTTACTTTCTAAATGCCCTTCATGTTTCAGTAAGACAATCCAATCAAAACTAAAGACCAAACGCACTGTAAAACAAATCAAGCATACAAACAATTCTTAAGCCTTCCTCTTACACATTCGCTGGCTCGCCCTAAAGGCTCCTAAACTTCATAAACTCTGTAATCATGAAGTACACAAAAGTTTTCAAAGGAAACATTTATACCGTTTATTTTGTATGTTGCTCAGGTTGGAATTTGTAAAAAGAGAATCACAGAGATAAGAATTTATCATAAATCTAACCATCCTGGTCTAAGACTCACCGCTACTGGACATTCTTGCTCAAAATGGTTTGGTCTTTTCCAATTTTCTTAAGTTACAATTCAAAACGCTAAGTTTTAGCATGACAGCACTTTGGGGGTGACTAATTGTGCTAAGAGATGTTCAACCCCTGATGAAATAAAAGTCCCCCACGAGGAGAGATACTTTAATTTAATGATGGTCATAATGCCAATTTTCAAAGCTGTAAGACTCACTGATTCTCTGTCTCTAGCCTTAGGCTGAATCCTTTATTCTGCATGTGCTTTCCATCAAAACCATTTCATGTTTTGCTCATAAGGTAAGAGTATGTGTGGTTTTGCCTTTTCCCACTCTTTAGAACAAAGTGTAAAAGTTTTTTAGCAAGGACCCACAAAAAGCACTTAGAAATCTATGGCAGGAGTTTAGTCTTTACTAAAATTCGATATTAACCTGTTCTCCAGAGGCACTGGGGCCGCAGCCCCTTTGCGGCACCGCGGCAGCGTGAAGGCGCAGTCACTCCCTGGTTTGGCAGTGGCTGCCTGGGCTTGCACAGTATCCAAATTACCCCATTCATTTCATCTGGCAACTGAAACAACCACTGGGGATATTCGCAATCCCACCCTTAATGACTTTGTTGCCGACCTAAGCGTGTAAAGGAGCAGCAGCTTAGAGATTTCCGGGACAGGGTCTGTGTTCAGGGAATCTGTGGACATCTGCTCGCAAAACCCTTTCAAACATCTGGTATAAATCACCCCCGTAAAAAACACCAAAAGGAAGGGTCATGCACTGACAAACAGTTACCAGGGGGTGGGGCTGAGGGAAACACAGGAATCCAAACCAACTTTCCCGGGCTGGGGTTTAAACTGATAAAGAGGATTAGATTTTCCTGGTGAGATAACCATCTCCCTGCCCTCCTCAGCTGCAGTAATTAAATGAGTTTCAGTAAGTGTGACATAAGATCAGATCCCAAGAGCTCCTGCCAAAGAGCACTTATAAGGCACAAATTAAATAAAGGTTGAAGTACTTTTAACCAATCAGCCGGTTTCTCACGGAGAGCCAGGAGCTTCTTCATTTAGGAACCTGACATTTTGTTCAAGTTCTGCTGAGCAGAACAGATCACACCAGTTAACGTGGTAATGAAGAAGTGATGGTGGTATTTGCACTTGACTCGAACGTCAGCATAAATTCTGTTCCTCGTCCGGATCAGTAGGACTTCCTTGAAATAAAGCATATTTCAGGCTCATTAACCAATTTAGGATCTCAAATTGAATGAGATCAATTTAACTTAAATCCATCATAACCAGGCTGGCTTAAAGAATTAGCTTCTCTGGGTCCATAAGGATACTCCCAGTAGCTGCTTCTGCAAGGTCGTCTATTCTGAGCTTTTTAGGGCATCCAGTTACACACAAAATTTTAATTGTAAATACTCAAATTATATATAGAAATTTCTGCTTTCTTTAGTGTTACTGCCCCCGTGAAAACTTGCTCTATTCCTGCGTTAGAGTTCAGGTAATAAATGAATTTTATCATTTAACCACCACCACAGAATTAGAACAATAAACGGTTTTAGAAATAATTACTGCACTTTAGAATAGCCTTTATCTCAAACTATAAATTCCAGTTCTGTTCATACTGCACAGTTAAAACTACACTTAAATATTTTAACTTTTCAACAAGGTGGCCACTCAAAATTGACATCTGAGAAATAAAATTTAGTAATTAAAACCTTGGAAAAAGGCTATGTTTGCTAAGTTACTGGTTATGAGAAATGTGACGTGGTTTTCAAAGATCAGCCTGTTGAGCTTAGCCAAATAGGTGTAGTTTCTTCATAAATTAATTAACTTTCTCTCAGCACTAGTGTAGTCAAATGTTAAATTCAAAATAACCTGTCTTTAAGGGGTCACCTTTATGTGACACCCCTATACTGATGTCATCAAAATTAATAGGAAAAATTGCCTTAAGCTTAATTGGTATTGTAATGCCTACATTTTTAAATTACTTGAACAATTTTTTAATTAAACTGGGGCATTAAAAATGAAGCTGCTCTTTATTTTTTGCTGTTTTCTTAATTTTAAAATATTGCAAAGATAATTGCAATCCACATGGAAGAGTGTTTTTTTGTAAAATAAAAATAAAAAATCTTGTACTCAATACTAGATGTTAATTATAAGAAAGAAACAACTGGGGAAAAATTTGGTGGGAAATCCAAAGGCCAGCCATGATTTTACCTGGATGATTGAGCATACCAATTGTTTCCCATATGTTTAGATTGTAATCTCATGGTGGGTTTGTATTGCTTTCACTGACTATATCTTTAATATCTACATGGACCGATACTGTTCCGGTTGTTAAAGCGTTTTAGGAAACTTGCATCTTCCATCACCATTGTCACAAGTTAAAGGTCCAGAGACCTTAAGCTGATGGTTCAAACTCATCTTGCGAAAGCAACAGAGTGAAAAAATATGTCTGGCTTTTTACTGCTCATTTTAGAGAAAATAAAGTCAATGATGAGATTTTTCAACATCAATAAAATCATTCTTTCCCTCAGCTTGCAATGTTTGTGGACCTCTATTTAACAGATAACTTCTGACATCTTTCTAATCTATGGATCATTTGTTGTGTAGATGTATTTTAGCATCTACACTGTTCTTGCATCCTCACTCAGCACCCTGAAATTAGATAAAGCACAGAGTTATGTTCACGGAGCAGTTTCACGGCTAGGGATGGAAGTGTGTCATTGAGCCTAAATTAATGTACCAATTCATTAAACACTTTCAAGCTGTATGCCCACATTTGTTAGGGACAAGATGCTCAATGATCGCAGTAAAACGCCTGTTGGGCTCCAGTACAACTGACCTAAGTCACCTCAGCTCCCAGCTCACTCAAACCTAGGCCACGCCAAGCTGTGGTCACTGGAAATTAGATAATTTTCCACTGGTTGTTTTAATTTGGTCTTATTTTCTTTCAGGTGCACCAGTGCCAGTTCAGAGTGACTCCACCTTTTCCTGTGGTTTTTTCAGCTTTGTATCAGCAAAAGGAAGGCCAGAGTCAGACTCTGGCTTCTCTCCGATGTGTTGAACCACTTTTGGCATCGTGCAGCTCTTCACATGAAGAGCCAGTGGCTCACAGCAGAGTACCAAGGCTGCAGGAGGTTTGCCCATTTTTAATTCTGACTCCTTTTAAACTTGGTGTTTGCTTAAAGAAAAATACGCTGCTAGTGCCAATTAGATAAGTGGATCGTTCTTCTTCTGTCAGAAATTTCTTTTTCTTTTTCTTCCAAGGGCCCAGCTTCTAAAGTGCAATAGCATCCATCTAATTAAGTGGGTTGCTTGTGAGAATGAGCTCTGAAACTGTAGACACCCTCTGCGTTTGCAAGCACGTGAGATTCTTCAGAGAAATTTCCACTCCTCCATTTTTAAAAATCACCTGTCCAGTGATGCAGCACAAGCCACACAAGTGTCTGCAGGGAAAATCCTCTGGTGTGGATTGTCCCATCCTACACACCCTGGAGCCAGGCTGCTGTCGCCTCCCTGGACAGGGGACACAAGCCAGAGCCACTTGCTCCTCTTATATTTTCAGAAATGGGAGAAATTCTGCTGCCTTCATTACCATGGTAGACACGGCAGTGGCTGTTTTGCTGGTTCTTGCTGCTGTTTGGGGTTTTTTCCTGTTCTTTACCCAGCAAAATAACCTGGGCAGCTGCAGCCCATGGGAAGAGCCTTTTTCTTCCCAATTAATTACACAGCAAGTCCATGGTCTCTGATGTTGTTGCCGTGAACACTGATAAAATTTGAGGAGCTTTAGAACATGCAACTTGCTGCAACCACTTTTTCTGGCTGTTCAGATGTGAATACCCTATCAACTCAACAATTACCTTAAACCTTTATTGTGAGTCAATGCAAAATAAAAGTATTTTTCCATAATTATTTTTTATAAGACCCTGCTGCGAGATCCCGCTCCACATGCAAATTCACCCATGCTTGCTGGGTTTTATAGCATTCCTGGAAGTGTTGCTCCACGCGTTTTTACTGTTATTTAAGATGCTGGTGAGGTATCATGATAAGGTTAGCATTTGGGAGGGAAGGGCACATCCACCAGAGATGCTCCTGCCCAAGCAGTGCCTGGTGGTACTGGCAGAATTTACCCTTTCGCACTATAGTACCTCTTTTTTTGTATTTGTAATAATATGGCTCTTTAACATGCTGGGGAAAAAAGGCTCTGCACTTAAAAATGCCACAGGAGTGAAGATTAAGAAAGCAAGTGCAGACACCCAGCTGTTGAAAGCACAAGCAGTAAGAAATTGGGGGTGGGGGACAAAATTAGCATTCTCCTCACGTGCTCGCCGCCTGCTCTAATCACAATGCCGGCATTATCAGCCAGCACTGAATCTTTGTATTATTTCCAAGTTTCCCCTATTGTCAGTCATTGTGACAAAGCGCAGGACAATCTGACACGATGATGAATCACTCCAGACATTGAGTTTTCACATGGCTGTCAGATGATCTCAGTAGGCTGTGTCACCTGAAAATGCCACAAGACTAAACCCGCGCTGTACTTCAGAACAAAAACGGAGTTTGGTATAAACTCCACTGATTCAGGGCATAAACACGGGAGCCTGGAGGGCTGGCTCAGCTTTCTCTTATGCAGGAAGTCTCAGCGTTTTCATCCAGAGTGAATGAAACCAGAATCAGGGCTCAGGACGTGTTAATGTCTCTTGCATGCAAACCAGGAAGATACGTTGTTTAAAATTAAATTCCTGCATGGGTGGATCTGTACTGCGTATTTGTTTAAAATACTTGTCCAGTACATAATGCCCGTAAAAGTAGAGGGTATTTATCCTAATAGTTTCAGGTGCATGTATAATTATGAGTCCCTTGCAGTTTCTTTTTCCTGCATGGCAAAGTTATCTAGCAGGCTTTTTATTCTCTCCGTGGACCAGGTAAGATGCAGCTGCACTGATAACTGATTGATATATAGTCAAATGCAAATTTGCTTGTTTAAGCACATGCCTTGCCTTCATGTATATTTGCTTGTCGGTGCTATTGTGAGCCTAGCCCAGAAGAACATCGCTCTTTCCCACATTATTATTCACAAAGGCAGCTTTCTGAGTTATTTCTGCTCCTGCACAATATTCACGATAGCAATTTGATACCTTAGCAGTTTCAAGGTTATCAAGTGATTGAAAATCCAGCTGCTTACTTCAAGGTGTAACATATAAACTGTACTGCCATCCATTCTAGTAATATAATAGTTTTTCTTAATGCCTTTCATGAACTCCTGATTTAAAGTGTAAGCTGACTTCAGAAAGGGCTTATCAGCCTCAGACTTGGCCGGTGCTGCTGGGCTGCTGAATTCGGCCCTGCGAGTTTGTATCTCTGCATGTAGCACTTAAGCGGGCAATATTTAATCTCTCGCAGAGATATTGATACATCAGCTCCCGCGTGAGGACGCTGAACCGCAGCCATAATGAGAAACAAAGAAGCGGTTATTTATCTCGCGTGTCGGAGGGCTGGCGCTCCGTGGAGATGAATCTTGCGGGCAGGAATTGCAGATTGTAGATCACGGGGATTAACTTTGTACCAAAGAGCAGCCCCGGAGCCGCGCGATGCAGCAGCATTTGTTAATGATGAACAAGTAAGTGCCACTGGATGCGCAATGAGGACACTGAAGAAAAGCCCATCATTTCTCAACCTGTTTTGGAGGCTCCCAGCCACCCACTGAATTTTGGCTGCAGATGTAGTTTGGGTGGTTTCTGATTGGTGGATTGTGCTGCTTGATGGAGTTTACATGGTGGCATCTGCTTAAGTAACAGATGTCTGTGCCACTAAGGTGCTATGTTCTCACTTTTTATACAGAAAGAAATTGCTTCTCAAAGAGTTTTTATTGTCTTTATGCGAATTAAAATACAAAATTCCTCTCCTTAAAGGATCCTCATTATAACAAGAACCTTAAATAATCATAAATACGTATGCAGCCTCATAAAATCTTTTGCTCTTTGGATATCAAGGAAGTTCCTTCTGTGCTGCCAATTGTGCATGAAATTAATTCTTATTTCAACCACCAGTATGAAGATACTAGCTTTTATTCAGTGAAGCCCCACTGGATTTCTAAACAAATAGTGCAGAATAGTTGTTTTTGCCAAAATATTTCAAGGAGGAAATTTTGCATTCTGTATCTTATGTAGTGCTGAAGAGTAAGATAGAGCTCTGTACTTATTCCCTAGGAGGCTGGTGATAGAAATATATAAGTTTTTTATCTTTCCTTTGTCAATTTCCTTTAGTAGGCAAACGCGTGGCGTCTTTACCAATTCTTTTTTTTTTAACCAGGGATTGAAATCCGTGAACGACTCATGCCTTGAAAAATTTCCAGATATTCCAGCCTGCTGCAAGCTGAGTGTTAAAGTCCTTACATTTTTGGTTCATCTCACCTTATAACTTTGTGTCAGGTATGACTTAGTGCTTTGCACAGCGCTAGATTCCCCACCTTTCTTGTTTATTTCCAGTGACAGAGAGGGATGAAGGACCTTTGCCTTTTGCTTTACCTGTGTGTGGATGAAGCAAGACGCACCTGCAGGCAGGATGAAAGGAGTGGCTGCTCGGGGAGGGAGGCCATGGCCCCAGCCCATGCACAGGAGTGAGACCAGTCCCTGAGGGAGGAAAGACTGGGTGTTTGGAGATTTCCTCCTATGGGCTACATAGTTCAGGACAAAAGGAAGGCAAGGTGAATGTGATAACACCAGAGCATCTACCAGCCTCTTCCAGGTCCTCTACAGAAAAAAAAACCTGTATGGAGTGCAGTCAGCTTTGAAAAGCACCTGCCTGTCACCTCATCACCCTCAGACAAAACAAACTGCCCCCCAAGGACTCCTGAGGTCAGCCTTGGCTACCAATCCAGAGATGATTTGGCTGCCCCCACCCTTCCCTACCATCCACAAAACTGGGCCAAGCTGGGCACAGGATGCTGCCTAGGAGAGTGTGTAGCCACACACCTTTTCTTCTCTCCTCTGGGCTCAGCAACCACCAAACCTGTGGTAAAATTATTGCAGAGGGGAGCCTGCATCATGTCTGGTCTCATCATGTGCCTGTGGTTTTTATAATACGCTGTTTTGAGGGAAAATAAATTGAAAAAAAAAGTGAAGGGAACAGAGAGATGATTCTTGTTTTTTATGACCTGTGGGATTTGATGCTGTAGGAGCCAGAAGACTCTGTTCCATGTTTCAATGGGTAAACCTAATTTTAAATAGATATTTCTGATATGACCTTTGCCAAGTGGTATTTTTTTTCACATGGCTAGCCAGTAGACTCAGTAAGGAGGTGGTGGATGTGGAGTGGATTATTAACCTGGTGGCAACAACATTAGTAACAGAGAACGGTGCTTTATTCTACTGCGTCTGTTTCACAAACATTTCCAAGATAATCACATTCTTCCTGCATCTGCTTTGCTTTAACTCACACAGATAATTCAAGGGTAATGCACCTTGTCTAAGCTAATTCTAAATACAGGCCTCAAACACGAAAAAAAGTGCTTGGTGGGTATTTTGACCCAATGCACTACATCAAAGTAACCAAGTAAGCTGTAAATGCTTTGAATAAAGTTGGACAGAAATTGGCATTTGTCCAGCCATGTTTCTGACTGGCAGTTGAGTTTTAAACTTTCTCTGTATGTGAATTTATATGAAATGACAGTGCAACCTGTACATTATTCAGGTCCTCCAGTGAGAGCTGTGCTGAAAGATAAAATATACCATGAACAGTGTGCTCTCAGGTCTAAGATGAGTCATGGAACAGAGATCTGACCTTTCCGGATAACTTGCAGGCTAACAAAATTGCCAATATGGGATGACACCTTTGAAATGATGCACCTGATGTAGAGGAGCTCAGAGCCCTGTGGGTCCATCTCACTGGGACTTCTCCCTGTGGATCCAGACATTAAACTCTGAAAATTGGAATCATGCAGATGATTGCTGCAAGTGAGGTTAAATGAAATTAAGCAAAATTATGAATTTAGTAAACAATGTACTTATTAAAAGCAGAATGTTAGAATCACAGAATCACAGAAAAGTTTGGGTGGGAAGGGACCTGAAATCTCATCTTGTTCCACCTCCTGCCATGGGCAGGGACACCTTCCACTATCCCAAGGTGCTCCAAGCCCCATCCAGTCTGGCCTTGGACACTTCCAGGTTGAACAGCCCCAAGTCTCTCAGCCTGATTGAAAATCAACAAGAGGTCAGAGCCCTGGAGGAAGCCTCACCTCCCGGCTGAAGCCGTGCTTGCCACACGCTGCAGATATTAAATCCTGGTTTGTACAGTTAAGAAATATCAGTCACCATTAGTGTCAGCAGCTCCTGTGAGGTTCTGTGGTCAGGTGATAATCTGAGGTGTCAGAAGCTTGAAATGACTCCATTACAGCCAGGAAACAAGATAATTTATAAAGGCATCATTAGCATTTCCTTTTCCAACTTCATGCAGATTTCTTGGAGGGGCATATGCTGAGTGTCCTCTCTCAGCACTTGGAACTGAGTGGAATCTCCTTCTCAGCACTGGTTACCACCTGTCATCCCCTAAACACTGTGCCATATGGCTTCAGAGGGCTGATACTACATTGGACACCATTCATAAACTTGCTTTCTTCTAATCACAGCCCATTTTTCAGTGTTACTACTCCCAGTGATCAGTATGATACAGCCATTTAAAAAATAGATTATTAGCACTATTCCTGTTTGCCAATACATTTCTAACAGATGTAATCAGTAAACTTTAACTTGTGTTTGACTCATGTTACATTAAAGTGCCCATCAACATAAAAGGACAAATAAAAACGAGGATTTTTTAACCAATACCTGAGGCTGTACAGATAGTAGAGACAACTCTGAGTCCCTCGTAAACCCAGATAAAGTCGTACGTAGAAAATTAACATTTGGAAACACAAGATGGCAAAGAGGGATCTGAAACACATCTTTATTCCTCACCTTTCAATGCTAAAATACAGAACTGGGCATTTGAAAGCAAAGGCAACAGAAAACGGGTAGAGAAAACAAGCAAGTTTATCTCCAATAGAAAAATTATTTAGTGATATATAAGGTGATCTATGAGCTATCTTATTGTTGCACTAAGAGTCACAAGCCTGTTACACTCGTCTGACTTCAAAAGGGTCCCTGCTTGACCTTGGGGGACTTCATCAAATGCAGGGTGTTTGTCCCAGGGTTGAGAACTGCTGCAACAGTAAAAACACATCCTGGATTTGATTATTTGTCTCACAAATATTGTGAGTTTCGTGGACTAATTTCTATTTTAACCCAGTATAAATGTGACTTAATTTATGCCTATTTTATTTTCCACTTGCTCATATCACTGATTTTACTTTCCTGCCTTTCTGTGTCTGTTGCCCTTGTTTTGCTGGGTATTTTTTAAATCAAGATTTTTATAATTTTATAACTACTGTAATTCCTCACAAAAATTCAGTAGAATCCCATAAGTATTAAAACATTTAAATTAAAAGCAATATGTGATAGGACATCTTTGAGCATGCTAAGTGGCATTCAAAAATTTTAACCAAATGTAGTCTTGGCTGCAACCCTTGGTGCCTTATGTGGGAATTCCTCCTGGCCCCAGGAACAAGGAGCAAACCAGAACAGAAAGCTGGATCCTTCTGCAGCTCATAGGAAGGAGTTTTTAAAATGGCTTGTGGAAACACTCACAAAAAACACTGCCCCGTCATTGGGAATAATAGGCAACAAATTGATACAGTCATTAGGGAACTGAAAATGAGAAGTATAGGAAACAGCAATTAAGCAATTTCAAGCCTAAATCATAACAGCGCAAGAGAAACTCCCCAGATGCCTTTGCAGCCTTTCAAATAATCGCTGGATAAGTTTTGCCAGGGAAAAAAAAAAGAAGTATAGGAAAAAACGAAAAGGAAAAAAAAAGAAGGAAAAATCAGCACATATGCTCAGGAAAACACAGAACTGCGAAATCAAATTAACGAGGGGAAACTCCCAATGGATGGAAGAGGAAAAGACATGTGAGGACTGCACAGTCCCCCAGGACAGTGGCACAGGGCATGGCTTCGCAGGGAGCAGCCATGCAGGAGCTGTGTGGCCACCAGTCCTGTCCCCAGGCCCTGCTCAGTCCCTCTGGGGACCTCCTCACTTTTGGTGTAGGATTTCTGTAACTGTGACCGTGGTGGAGGAGATTCACCTTCACTGGGTGATTCAGGGGCCAGGAGGGATCTCCTCTGTGAAGCCACCGGGATCCTGCTGTTCTCCTGGTCCCTGCAGCCTCTCCCCAGGCTTATGCTCCATCTCTCTGGTCCCCTCACATCAAAACACAGCTGGGCAGCCAGAGCACCCTGAAATACCCACACCTGCACAGTCCTAACCAGCTGATCTGGGCAGCCTGGCAGCCAAGCAATCATCCTGAGTGGAAATTTAGCAGCACTGACTCCCCTTGTCTGACTCTCTGCTGGTGAGTTCACATTTTGGGCACCATAAGCAGTGCTCTCTGCTCCCCATCCCTCTAAATCTATGCGTTTACTCAGATTCATCCTTCTAAGCAGTCGTGCAAGAGAAATCATTTGGTTGTCCTTGACAAATCCTCCAGGATAGTTTAGTATGGAAGCCCTGAATCTCATTGCCTGATGATGAAGAAAACACTGGCGTTTAACAGGCTTGGTAAGGCTTGTGGTTTTTCAGATGATGGCATGAGCTGAAGCCCTAACACTGCTGTGTGTGTGAACTTTCCTGAGCCCAGACACATTTTCTGCCCAGCAACATCGTCCTCGTGTGTCTCGTGAATTTGTGAGAAATCTTGAAATCTCTTGAAATCTTAAATGTGTTTCCAAACCAGTTCCATGACTCAGGAGGGCTCTGGCTGGGGCTTAGAGACTGCAAATACCTGTAACTGTTGGTACAATGTCCAGCGTGGCGACAAAATGGTGTTTATCCCTTTTGAACTGCAAAGTTACTTTGTATATTCCCAGAAAGCACTGTGTTTTGGAGAAAAGCTGGATTTGCAGACTCATGCCAGCAGTCTGGGCAGTGTCCATGCAGGAGGTGCACACTTTCTGAAGGCGTGGGACCCATTACACGCAGGTGTATTGCTTTGTATTCAATGTGAAATAAGGTTTGCCAGAAATGCGTCTTTTCAGGACCGGTAAGACAATGACACAGCGGAGGGATGGAGCATCTGCTTATCTTTAACAACAAAAGCAGAAAGTCATGGAAATAATTAACAAAAACAAAACAAAAAAAAAACTAAATAAGAGAAAACTAACTCTATGAAGTCCCAAATCTTAGCTCCAAGTACAGCAATCATCTGTATACCTATTTCTTCCTGTTTGCATGATTAATTGACATCTTGTTGACTGCTCATCAGGGACACTGCAAATCAGCACGGAACAGAACACACACTTCGCAACAGAGAAGAGGGTCTCTAATTGTGAGTTATATTGGAATCAAAACTGAATTTTAAATATGTGTTTCAGGAGTCAACCTGTGTTACCCGCTGGGTAAGTTGGAGATTGGAAACTTTCTGATCTGCTGCTGGAGAGTGCATGGGGCGGCCGAGCTATGCTTGAAATGCTGCTCTGACTGTGAAACCATAGGGGTAGTGTTGTGAGGACAGCTGTGATTAATGAGTTGGTGGCTGTGGGAACTTCCTAACACCCTGGAGAGTTTGCAGCACAGTCCCATGGCTCTCTGCACCCCTTGCAGAGGGGCCGGTGCCTTCCCATGCACGGTGCTTGGCCAGGAGATCAACAACCACTTAATGCTCCTGCACACCGCAGCAGTGGTGTTATGAGATTTTTCTCCTTGTTGCAGCCTGACAGTTCCGGTGGGAATCCTGGACTAAATGGCTTTTTATTTTTTTTTCATGCACCAGAGAGTAATTTAATTTGTTTTCTCTCTTGCTTGTTTTGTGTTGCCACGGCAGAAAGGACAACGACTGATAAAGGGAGAAAGTGAGAGAGCTGCGGCAGTGATTTTCCATTTTATTTATGGTGACGCTGTGTAGCAAAATGTAAAAATAGATCTTGATGCTGACAATTTTGTCCCTTCTTGATCCCAGGCTGGCACTTCGGAGCTCTGTCCTCCACCCTCTGTGAGGAGCAGTGCCCGAGCAGAGGGATCAGGCAAAGGCCTGCATCCTTGAGAGTATGCATCCTATGCATGCCGCATACTCTCAAGAAAGCAAAAACAAAAGAGCAAACAGCTTCTTTTTCTTGGAGGAGACATCTTGGGCTAAATCTTGCTCTCCTGAAACTGGAGTCAAAGGAATGAGTCCTGTGAATGATGAGAGACAAGGCTGGGAACTAGAGACATAGCAAAATCCTCCCGAAGGAGAGTATGCGAAATATCGTTATAGCTGACAACAGAAATACCTGGCTTCCCTTGCAATCTTTTCCAACTTGTACGTAATTTCCATGACAGGTGAGCACTGAATCATGCTGTGTGAGACTTTTTGATCCATAAAAACTTTACTGAAGGAGGCAGTGAACGTTTCAAAATCAATGGCCTGAGCAACCAGCAAGGTATCAGTGGTGGTGACTGCCCACTTGAAAAAAGGAAGAAATGTAGTGGGGTGAAACCTGAGCAAGTACAGACTCAGTGACACCATTAACTTTTCTTTTGAAAGCCGCTCTTACAGAGATGCACCTCCTATTCACTGCCCTGCCTGGCCAGGCATCATATTTTATTAGAAGAAAACAAAATAATTCAAAGAGCACATAAGAAAATATTGAATAAGAACAATCAAATGACAAAGGAGACAGAGAAAGGCCATGATTTCTTTTTAACTCAGGGGAAGTGTTCCCAAACCATGGAGAGAAACAACACGTGAGTATCTTTTCAAAGGGCAACAGTATTTAATGGCATAAATATGTCAGCCTTGCTTTTTAAATTCTTTTTCAGTTGTATTTTGTTGCAGGAAGCAGTGGCAACACCCATGTTCGTTAACACTGAGGGTGCAATGCGAGTATTGCCACGCTGGGCTAAACTTTCCATGTCCTCGAGGGACTGCACAGCGAAGTGACTTTGATGGATCACAGTTGCACTTGAAACCGAGCAGGGAAAGATTAGCGTGTCTCAGGCACAGAGATTCCACTCACCTGATTTTTTTCTGTTCTGATGAGATAATTTTTCTAATTAACCTTGATAACACTTCCAGACACAAAGGCCCATCCACACATAGGTGGAAATACATTTTCAAATGGACGTTTCACTCCCTACCCATGTTTTCTGGTAGAGAATACAGAATTTTAACACCTTTGTTGCCAACTGATTTGTTTGGGAAACTAAAGCCGAGCCTCTTTAACAGAAGAAGCAGAAGTTGCCCCCAAGACCCTTTGGCAGAAATCCAGGCTTCCATAGGCACTGAGGTGTCTTGTGTACATTGATGGAATAAAGGGAGCAGTGTGAATTTAGGAGCAACCTCACAGCGTCAGGTGTCAATTTCTGTTTATTCCTCTCTTGATGCTTATTAAGGAAGTCAGTGATGCTGTTCTTTTCTGAGCAGGCTCTGAAAAACTGTAATAATATTTTGAAAGCCAAAGCATGGCAGAAGGGGGTCCTTTGGAAAAGTTCAGTCTGAACTGACACCACACCATCCCTCACATCCATCCCACTTAAGAAGAGGAAGGACCATCTTGTAATCCCACTGAATTCACATGAAAATCATCCTGGAAGCAAAATGAACCATTCCCCCTGCTCTCACCTACTTTGTTCAGTTTCAAAAGTGTCCAGCAAGAAGTTTTTCAAAGCTTTCCTGAGTCGCCTTGCTCTTGTCTGGCTTTGCACCAACACTGATTTTCTACTCTGTAGAGCTGTAAAAGCAGATCTCTGCTTCCCCAAAGGATCTGTGACACCTGTGAGAAAGAGCAAGTAACTCCCTGGCCATTCTTTCACAACTTTGAACCTGCTGGAGGTAAAGTGAGGTGGAGGGAAGTGCTGCTCTCAAAGGCTTTCCCAGAGCTAAAGCTTGCTGAGAACGCATTATAAAAAAAATATAACATGTTATCTAGGCTCAAATGCAATGAAACTGAATTTATTCTTAACTGCTCATCACATTTCCAAGTCTCTGACTATGGTGTCAGTAACAGAGCAGTGTTTAAAGGGGGCTGCAACATCACTTCCTAAACCTTCGTGCAGGCAGAGTAACAGAGAATCTCTAACACAGGTAAGAACCTGCACTTTCCCCAGGAGCTGGCAATTTAGATTTATGGAGAAGTTTTAGGAGGATATTTGGCACCAGCTAAATGTTTATGAGAGAGCCAATGTATATGTAAGGTTTAAGACAGCAATTTTAAGGATATCACTACTCTTCTTTCTCTCTTCAGAACTTGTGCTGGTACCACATCACCAACCTGCCTTTCCCCTCCTCAGAGAGAGTCTGCTCCCATTTTTGTTGCAGCTGGGTTTATGCAAAGCCAATACTTAGCTGTCCAGTTTCATGTGATTTTATAAATCTCTTAACATCTGGTAAGAAATGGAATTGCTGTGGGTGAGCATGACTCTGTTGGGTGGAAATTGTCCTTTGGTTGAATTTGATTTCTCTAGCTGTAGTAAGTTTTTTGTGTTTTTCTTCTCAAAAAAGTCAGTGACACTGCCCACTTCTGAGCCAATTTTACAGAAATTGTAAAATGAAAGTGTTTTGTGACTAAAACATGCCAGTAATCAGAAATTACTTATTTAAACCCCAGCTGTGCCATTGGCCTGAACAGGCTGATGAGGAGGTGTCACTCAAGTCCTCAAAGACAATCTTCATGATGGTTCACAAATCATCAAAAATTTCAGACTTGATCCTGTATATATATATATATATATTGCAGATGTAGTTTGATGAGGGGTTTGTTTCACTTTGCTTATTTCTGAGGCACGCAGTATTTCGACCTCATCAGCCTTTGCCACATCTTTTGAAGGACACAGACAGAGAAAGAACAGATGGAAATAAGGATAATTGCTTACTTTGATCACTGAGAGAAATGCACAATGCCTATAAGGTCTCATCCAAAGTTAATGGAAAGACTATCAATTTATTGTACTTACACTGCGTCCACAGGCTCTGAGCAGCTTTCAGGAGTTTACCCTGAGGACTATAGGAGGTGAGGAGACACATTTTCCCCACTTCACTGAGGCAGAGACTTTTTGTGCTTCCCAAGGTCACACACACCAACGGAGCAGGGTTGGAAGCTGGGTATTTCAAGTTCTTTAGTTGCTTTATGGTGACCAGATCCCTCCTCACCTGCACCCCAGCATCCCTGCAAATAAAGTTCCCTGTCTAGGAAGGCGGATTTTGCACAACAGCTTAGGATGCGGAGGGCTGGGATGTGATGAAGACCCTCCTGCTTTGTACAGTGTGTTTGGGCTAATCTCAGCTGAATTTGACTCCACCACTACCGTGCGGTACGTGAGGAGTGTGATTCTGTGTGGGATACGTGTACGACAACAACATAAATGGTAACTCAAATTAAATATGTGCTGCATACAGTGCTCGTGTCGTTTCCAAGAACTACATAAAGATAGCACAAAGGGCTTAGCTATGAGGATTGGAATGGTAGGGAGAATTCAGAAACCATAGTTAAAGAACTTAAAAAGAACATCTGAGAAGATGAACCTTTTGATAGGATTTAGGCTGCCTATGGGATTCTGGAGCTTTAATCAACAAAAGCAGCTTATTCTATCAGTGTCGTGAGCAAGAGCAGAAAAGGCATCATCAGTGGGGAGCACTGTAGAAAACAATTTCTTTGGTTTAAAAACTTGTTTAGAGAAATCTGAGGCTCCCCCCTTAGTCTGGTGACCATCTGGATGGATTTTGCCTTGGAAAGCCTGTTTTGAACTTGAAGCAAACAAACATTTGTTCACATGGTGGGAAAGAAAAGATTGAAGCGATGTGCCAGAACTGGAGAAGCCACCCATGCATATCAGTACATTCACCTAGAGCAAAATAAGCTCTTTGTTTTTGAGGCATTGTCTTTGGTCCCCTTGTAAAGGTCTCCTTGACCATCCTGCGTGGTGTGGAAACTCAGGGAAAGAAACTAACTTTTCCTGTATGTGCCATCCATTTCTATAACACACCAGCGTGTTCAGATCTGTTACCACAAGGCTCTCACGCGTTACAGGCTGGGGGGGGGTAATTTTTGTGTTCCCCAACATTATTTTTAGTCATCCCGAAAGCAGTTTTCAGTGGGGAGGAGGTGCCCCACTGGCTGGCAGCACTGCCAGCAGCCCAGCCCTGGAGCAGAGCATGGGGCACTCCAGGGGTTCTGGAGAGGTTTGCAGGAGCAGCACCCAGCAAGGTGGCAGTGCCAGGCAGTGTCACCTCTGCCTGGCTGGCATGCCAGACCCAGACATCTTGGACAGCTGCACCCAAAGCCCTCAGCTGGTGCTGGGGCCCTATCCAAGACCCATAAAGAAGGATAGATGGTAAATTCCATAATGGGAAAGCAGAAATGTTTGTTTTCCTTTTCCTTTACGGTTAGCTGCCATGAATTTGGGTGGCACTGCTTTTTGGATGAACCCCAGACAATTCTGTCTGTGCTGCAGCACATTCACTCAAACACTCATTAAATGAGCTGGCAGCTCAGGTGATGGTTGTTTCCCATTTCAAGCTATTTAGCAGCCCTGGCTCTTTCTTTGTAACTGATATCCTTCAACAAAAACACCCCAAAACAGTGACTGCTAATATACATATCCAACCCAGAGAGCAACTAAACTTTTATACTCTTTAACATTCCCAGTTGTCAGCATTTATTAAACCTCCGGATCTGCCTCACCCCAAGCAAAAAGGCAAGAGAACTTTGTATTTCATGTTTCTTCTTTTCACAGCTTTGAGTACGGTGTAAGTAACCTTTCCCACAAAGCCAGCTGATACGATCCTTCATCTCAGACATGTATCATTTACACATCTAAAAGCCATGGGTTGTCACATTTGTATGACTCCACATATGAGGCGAAAAGTTTGAATATTTTGGAAGGAGCTGATACATCCCCACAAAGGACACTGATAAATTTGCTTATTTGTGCACCATCACTGCTCTGGCAGACAGACAGCTGTGTTGCCTGACTAACATCAAGGAGCGTAAGGCTACTTTGCTAGCGTACATTTCCACAATCTAATGTTCATTTTTGCAAGGGCAAATACTTTTCCTTAAAGACAATATTTCTTTTTAAAAAAATTACCTTGAAGCAATCTACCACTCAGTGTTAAAATCAAAAACCAAGGTTTAAAATAAAAGTGTTAAAATGCTTTAAATTCCAGTAAAATCTTTCTGAAATTTTTCAAGCTAGTTGAGGGCACCTATGCAGGCACGTACTGCCTTCCCACCAGCGTTGCAGAGTCTGAGAGCTGAATTATTAAGAAAGCTCTTTTCCTGGATTTCTGACAAATCACTTTAATGTGCCAAAATTGATTTGGCATGAAATCGTCAATAGACCCTCCGGAATACTAATAGCATTAAAGGCAGGGGCCAGGACTAACAAACTTGCCTGGCTGAAGCTGGGTTCATAAATTAGCAGTGAGGTGTCCAAGTTGAAGTCCCCTGCTCCCGGCTGTGCTGTGTGTCTGTCGGTCCAGCTGAAGAGATTCAAGTGACAAACGGGGGAACTGGGAATACTGGGGATGGGGTAAAGAGTTGATTTAATGGCTTTGTTTCTCACCTCAAATCTTTGTCTGCAAGCCTCAGATGCCGTAGCTAACCACCCAGATAGTAGCTAAACTACTCTAGTTTTGTCCTTTGTTTTTTTTCTTTGTTTTTGTAACAAATCCGCGGATCTTGACTCTGAACCACACATCTTCCCTTTCATCCATTGAGAGCACCAGCACAGCCCAGTGCTCAGGGCAGCAAGCACAGAGCTGACAGGTGAAGGTCGCTGACCTCTTCTCCCAGCCCCCCTTTGAACTCCTCATGGCCTTGGATGAAACTTTCCCCGACTTCCACTTTCTTGTGTGTAGTACAGCAGTGACAGTGCTTATTTTCCATGTATGCTCTGAACATCTCTTGTTATATTCACCTACTTGCCCTGAAGCACAAATTTACTGTAGGATCTTCAGTGTGGAAGTGTAGAGCAATCTTCTTCCCTCAGCTAGTTGTGTTTATGGAATTGAGGAGTGCGAAGCAGCATTTGGACCAGGTCTTTAGGCAATAGGATACATATGTGCTATCTCTGTAACATTTAGGGGCAGAAGCCTCAGGTGACATAAATCTGCTTTCTTTAACTTTAATGAATTTGAAATAATTTCCTTTGGTGGAGGTATTGATTCAGTTCAGCTGAGGTCCAGGCCTCTGCCATTTCAGCAGCAGCGTTTCCTAAAACAGTTGGGAAAATTACAGTACAGGAGGAGCTCTGCAGCCAAGCAGCAACTCAAGGGAGCTAAAACTGTCGTAGCTGATTAACAGAAATGAAAGCTGCTCAGAAACAAATCTGAGTATGAATTTGGAGCACAAGAATTAATTGAGAAGGGGATTCTCTTTGTACTTCTTTTAGTAGGTCAGGCAGTTTATCCACTAAGATGCCTTTGAAGCTGCCAGCGAAAAAGGCATCACAGTAAAGATGAAACGAGCCAGTGAGTGAAGTCATCTGTGGGTCCTAAACCCTGCTATTCTGAGTGAATTAGTTGCATGGTGAGTAACAGAAGCCTGAGCCAAAGATGGTCCATTACCCTTTCCAAAGCGAGGGTGAGAAAAGGACAGCTCTAGGAAGGGATGAGTGAGGGTAACATGCAGCTTCAGTGCAAGAACGGGCTGGGTGCTGGAAGGCTGAGCTTCTGCTTCGCTCACACAGCTGTGCAAACATTTCTGCTGTGCTGCAGAGAACACCAAGGCACTGAACGCAAACTCACGGCAAGGTGCTCCCATCCTGGGGTCACTCCTTAATGGTGAGGTGGGTCAGGTGAAAGTTTGTGGTCATATCACGGTGCCTTAGTGGATGGCTGTTCACAGAGCCATGAATTCAGTGGGAGTTTTACATTGATTTTAACAGAATGTGGCTTAAAAGGGGAAAAAAAGCAGATAAAGGCACAGGAAGTGATCAGTAGAATACTGAAGGACTGCAACTCCTGCAGAAGTCAATGAGACGAAAGGTTTTCCCCAATAGCATACAGAAAGGTATTTGAGAAAAAGAAATGTGCATTCAGAGCAAAAGAAGTGGAGTGTTTGTTTTTTCTTGCCACTGGCTGCTTGAAGATACTGACAGTAGAAAAATGCACTTTTTAAAGCTGTCTCTGTTTTTAGTGCAGAAGGGCAATGTAGGATTTTTATCCCAAATAGAGCTGAAGTAAAAGAGATATTAAGATCCTGCAGTCCTGCTCTTGCTCATCAAAGAAGAGTTGTGGAAGATCATGCCATCCTCTGCCTCCAGCATCCAACCTTGTACCTAAGGTATCACTCACCCTTCACTGAGGATGGGTTAGGTTTAAGAAACGAAGGAGAAAAGAATGCAGTCACAGGATACAGCGCATTTAGGAAGTTAAATTGTGAAAATACTACTTACTTTGCCCATAATTTTCCATACCTATAGCTGGAAAACCAATAAAAGGAGCTTTTTGTCACAATGCTGTATTATGTTGTATTTATTGTTTTTTCCAGCCTAAAGTGCTTTGTGCGTGAGATTAAAAAGCTGCAAGTCTCAGGCCATCTGGCCAAACAAATGGATTTAGTGTACAGGATCACTGCCAGATGTATGCCAGTTGTAAGTTTAATTTTTGAACATAGAAAGTGCCTGGGGCTCTGTGTCTGTTATTCAGAGGAAATCATGTTCCAGTTTTCCAAAACAGTCGAGATACAGTTCAAGTCTAGGTGTATGGTCTGTTCTCCTTCACCTGGTTTAAGGGCATATTCTTTGTTTCTCACAAAGAGAAAATGATGGCAGGAGAATTTTGAAGATATCTTACATGTTACTTATGTTTGATCACATCAGTCTGACCTTATGGAATGGTAGGAAACACAGCAATTAGTTTTCTTAAGGACTTTCACTGAAATTGTCTAATCGAAAGATAAAATTTAGTACTTTAGACTAATTTGCTCTTATATTTATTTACGATCAACTTGGACAATATATGTTTTCAAGTATATAATGGTTTATAATATCTTAAAAGTGATATTTAATTGATTTGGTTTATTTTAAATGAGGAGCTAATGGAAAATGAGATGTATTTTTAGCTTTACAGAGTCTAAGAAGGATAAAGTGCGTTTAATTTTTTACTTTGCAAATGTTCTCACATGAAAATGTCTATAGCAGGCCCGGGATAGATATTGTGAAAATGAGGAAAGGTGTGAGCACAGATAGCTCTGGGCTTTACAAAAGCTCTCGAGGATTTTGTTCAAAACACACCAGTTGAAATCCAGGGCGGAACAGGATTTGGGTGATGGGAGACAGCGATTTGTGGGTCTGGCTCTCCAGCCGCCCACGTGAGTGTATTTCTTCACAGCCGAAATCCTGAGGTTGAATTACTTGCTCCTAAGCAGACCTGAAGGCCCAGTGAATCAGAGATAAATGTTTGGAAAGGAAAGACTGACTTGTTTGTCAGGGCACAGTTATTCTTTGCTGTATGAAGCTGCTGCAAGGGAGGAGCTGGTGAAAGCCAGATGCCCACAGCACCAGCGGCTCCTGCGGGGAGTCTCGGGGCCTTCGAGAGGCACCAAAACTGGAACAATCCAGCCCACCACACTGGCTTGCTTTGGCATTTTCCATCACAGTCCAGTCAAAATATATGTAGGCAAAAGCAGGTTCAAATGTTTGGGAAAGGAGAGTGGCGGCCACATTGCTGGACAGTGCCAAGAAGCAAAGCCTACAACAGGAATATCTTTGTAAATGTCTCCAAACTTAAAACTAAATCTCGGTCTTCTCAAAAAAGGGCTGCACTAGCTTTGAAATCAGCAGGTCTAATTGCAACCGTGCTCCTGGAGACTGATGGGAAGTTTTGGTGAGCAGCTCTGGAGGTTACCCGATGGAAAGAGCTCCATGTCTTTTTGCATGCACCTTTCCAATGAAGGGCCATAAAAGAAAAGCTGGCACTGTTGTTTGTAGTCTATTTTATTCCTGAAAGTAATTTTCCCTGTGATATTAGCCCCTTTTTTCTCCCACAGACTCGTTTAGGGGATGGGAAGCAGAGGAACCAAACAAATAGTAGATTTCATAAAGTAAGGAACAGCAAATTGAGCAAAAGGAGGATTATGAGGACTAAATCTTTTGTTCAAAGAATGATTAAAAAGCATTAAGTTGGATGAAGTCAATCTAGAGCTTAGCTGAATGAACCTTCTGCTCTGTTTTTCTTCTGTTTGGTTTTACACGTATGAAGAAATTAAAGGAGTGGGAGAGACCTCTTGAGGACTGCTGAGGCTGGGGCTTTTTAGTAAATAGTAGTTGAGCAAAATCAGTTGGACATAAGCTCTGTTTCCTGGTTCCCAGGCAATGTAAATTGTCCTGGCCAGCTGCGTCCAAGAGCAGCAAGAATAAGTTCAGGCTCTTTTCCAGCAGAGGACTCAATTCACACCCAAATGTGTGTGCTGTGGGGATTCCTCCAGGCAGTGAAATTCTGGGATTTGTGTCCTCCTCTCCTTATGGCTTAAGTGAAAACAGTTCCCCTGCCCAAGAGCAAATACAGCTGCAGTTCATTGCTGAAATAGGGAAGTTGTCAGGGCAGTTGCTATTTGCTTTGCATTCAGAATACCTTTTAAAAATTTTTTTTGTGGATTTAAGACTAAATCTGCACAAGATGAGGGCATCCAGCTCTCAGAGTAGTTTGCCTTAAAGAAAATTATGTGTTAAGAGGAGCACAGCTCCTTTGCAGGAAAGAGCAGAAGTCTGGAGTTGTCAGTAGATGCTATACTTTAGCCATGGATATACATCAAAAGAGACTAAACCCGGCAAACAGTCAAATTTCTGCACTCTGCTTGTGTGTGGCCTTTGGAAAGCTCTGAGCCTTTGTTTCCACACTGTCCTTGTACAGAAAGATCAAGGGTGGGGACCGAGTGCAGCTGTAAACATAAGTGAGGTTGGTATATTTTTTTCCCCACAATGTTTCTGTATTTACTGACTTAATTGTCTTCTGCTTAGTCTGGTTTTAAGTGAATTGCTAGTTTGATTTAAAGCTAATTGCTAATTTTAAAATCATCTGTCTCCAGCCATTTGCCATCATGGGCTCTTTGGTCTGTACATTTTTGCATCCTCCCAGTTTGGCCTGATAACATTTCCTTGATCTGAAATACTTTTATTTCTGGTCTTCGATGTCCTAATGAACATGGCAATTTCCATCTTCACTTCTGGAAAACGCTTCTCTTGGAGAGCAGCTGTGTCCCATTGCTCTGCAATGTGGAGTGACAGCTCATACCAGAGCAATGCAAAACTCTCCCAGTGCCAGCAACATTAAAATGAGTTGTACTGGGCAAAAAAATTACCCTGAAGCCTTTTGCTCCCGTTGGATCTTACTTTCTCTCTTGACTCACACTTCTCTTTCTAATGAAGACCAGAAGAAGGACTGTCCCCCACGAGGCACTTGAACAGAGATTGGAGGAAAGCTATTTTCCTTCCAATGGATTTTTTTGCTGTTCCATCACCTTTCTTATTCTCTGACTATGTGAAAACAGGCCCTTTGTCCCCAGAGAGAGCTAACAAGTAGTCTAGTGGCTATGGCACGTGTCCAGGGCAGGAGGTACTGAATCCTGTCTGGTACTTCCCAGAGACTGAGCTTAGTTCTTGCACAGTGCAGGGCCTGGGGTGACAGATTGTCTCCTCTCCCCTCTTCTTCCCCTCTGACCATTCTCTGAACTCTCCCCCCAAAATCACTATTATTCCCCATGGAAATGTGCTTAATCAGCCAGCTAACAAAAAACTCCATGTGGTTCTAGCCAAGAAAGTTAAAAAACTGAAACAGGCCTTTGAAGAAGTCGGTCAACTCCAACCATACGGGATACACATATTTATATAGGCTTTTTTCTTTTCTCTCAAGTGCAGTGAATTATCATGGAATCATAATGTCCTCTCAGAATTGCTTTTCCCAGGGATGATGTTGTATAAATCACGAAAACTAGACATTGAAAATATTGAGCAGGTCTCCTGGTCCAGCCATCTGCCAGGAGAAGATTGTTCCCTGCAGAATTTTCCCCACTGCTCTGCTGTAGCAAAGTACCACGGAGATGCTTTATCTGCAAAACAGCTCCACACCTATTTACAGTCCTGCAGAACTCATTATCTTTAGTTACAGAGAAATGATTTTACTCCCCTGTTACAGAATGGGGTCCTTCTGTCCACAGCGTTGCACGTTTGCCCACATCCCCAAAACCACAAGTACAAAACTTCATGTGGGCTTGCAGCTCGATAATTAAATCAGAAATATATCTTATCCTCTGCCATCAGGTAAACTTCCTTTGCATAACATATTGGTAACCAACCAGCTACCACTTGATTACTCCCCCATGAATAATAGGCAGCACAGCAAAATGTTCCTGTGAGTTTGAAGCAGAGAAGGAGCATTTCATTACCAGATCCTCTCCCTCTTTGCCAGAAGCTACCAAACAATAAAACGGAAAGGAGAGATATAGCTTGTGACATCTGTCAGTGCAAGTAGCCTTTGGTTCAACCTGGGCCGTTATAAATATTATATTTGAAGTATTAGCAAGAGCAGATTGGATTGCAGCAGGTCCAGAATGAGGCAGCCCGAAGGCTGGCAATAAAGCTGGGCGAAATGAAATGGTTTGGCACAGGTATCTTCTGCTTTGCATTGTAAAAGGAATGAAGAGGGAAGAGGGAAACCTTTCAGTCCGATTCAGCTCATCTGGAACATTTATTTAGAAGAGCCATTTTTGCCACCCTGGCAAAGGTGGACCGTGCCTGCCTGGGCAGGCGGCGTGACACAAGGCAGCATCCTCACGACATCTATTTAATTACCCTCAGCACTCTTCTCTGCTTTTCTGCATGTGTTGCTCTTTGTTTAGCTGTGTTTGTATCATCACTGGTTATGGACTCAGTCCTCACTTTGGGCCGGAGCTGGGAGTGCAGGTTCAGCTTGCCCAGGCTTCATGAGTGAACCCAGTCACACTCTGACGGACAGAGTCTGGGGACATTCAGGTACCGAAAGATAAAAAAATTGTTACTAACTCCTCTTGGCTTCACACAGTGTGAGCTCCTGAACTGCCGCTTAGTTTTTGCTCTCATGTTTAGACATCACAATGATTTTTAAAATCTGGTTCAAGTCTTTACATCTTGGTTCCCCACACCTGTATTATGGAGAAAAAATTGTTCCTCTAGCCTAAACTTTTTTGAGAAGATAAGAAACTTCTGGCACAGGCCACGAGTGCCCCAGCTAAACAGGAAAATTCATTACTTGCATTGAAATCCTTCAATTTGGGAACAAAGAATAGCAAGGGAGTGTGAATATATCTCATATTCCTTTCTGTTACTGCAATTTTAGGTGTTACTTGTAAACAAAAACTTTTTAGCAAAAAGTTTCATTTCTTAGGTTCAGGATGTTATTTAAAAAAAAAAAAGAGAGAAAACCAAAAATCCTTTAACATTTTTCCTCCAGCAATGAGAGAACAGAGCAGGCAAAAATTATTGAAGTCATGGACATTTCCACACCACTAAATAAACCTTCTGCCTTGGCGTACATGGGGGATTAGGAAAGAGAGATGCCAGAAATTGGCCTAGACTATATTTCCCTAGAGGCATAGAGAGATACTGAGGGAAATCACAATCATTCCGTTACATGTGATTAAGAAATCGGGTTTGGTTTTTTTTCTTAAGAATGCAACAGACTGGGCGGGAGCCACCAGAGAAACCTGATGGCAAGAAGAGTGGAGAAAAATCATTCCAGTCAATAGAAGTGTGGACTTGCATCGTTTGCTCCACAGGATTTTCATTATAGCAGAAATGCTCATCTAAAGGAGAATTGCCTTGATCATCTTGGGCAGAAAGATGTTACAAACAAGTGTTGGCTGATGAGAATCTCAGCGTGACTCAGCAATGTGCACTTCCAGCCTAGGAAACCAACAGAGGGAGGGGATTCTGCCCCTCTGCCCTGCTCTCTTGAGACCCCATCTGGAGGTCTCTGCATCCAGCTCTGGAGCCCCCAGCACAAAAAGGACATGGATCTGTTGGAACAAGTCCAGAGAAGAGCCAGGAAGATGCTCTGAGAGCTGGAGTCCCTCTGCTCTGGAGACACACTGAGAGACTTGGGGTTGTTTAGCCTGGAGAAATGGCTCCAGGGAGACTTTAGAGCCCTTTCCAGTATCTAACAGGGCTCCAAGAGAGCTGGAGAAGACTTTGGACGAGGGCATGGTGTGACAGGACAAGGTGGCATGGCTTAAAAACGACAGGGAGCAGAGTTAGATCAGATATTACGGAGAAATTCTTCCCTGTGAGGCTGGTGAGGCCCTGGCACAGGTTGCCCACAGAAGCTGTGGCTGCCCCATCCCTGGAAGTGTCCAAGGCCAGGCTGGACAGGGATTTTTGAAAGCTGGCCTAGTGGAAGGTGTCCCTGCCCATGGCAGAGGGGTTGGAACTGAACGATCTTTATGGTCCCTTTGAACCCAAATCATTCTAGGATTCTATGAAGTGTATATTTAATCGCCCTCTTGTTACTCTTTGGAAGGACTTTCCTCCCATTTCAAGCTGCAGATTGGTCTAAACTGAAGAGCACTTGGCACAAAAAGGCACTTGAAGTTTTCTGCTTAAGGACACGCAGTTGCACAGCCTCTTTGAGCAGCTTTAAATAGGTGCCGTGAAGCGCCAGTCGAGAGGCTGCGTTATCATCAGCTTGTGCCTGAGGGCAAACCGAAATACGCTGGCTGACCTTAGATGGGTCAGAAACATTGGCTATCAAGCAGATGGCAGTAAAATATCCCTGACTGCTCTGCTGCTCTTAACCACTTCTGGTGCTGTGCCTGCCTTACAAAGCACACCAAGGCTAAGCTCTGCTGGCAGGTCTGCCGTTTCCACAAGGCAGGGCAAACCAGTCCCACGCCCTACACTGCAGTTATCGATGCCCATCCAAGGACTGGGAATGACTTTTCATCACCACCCATGACTCTCCTGGGCCGTCATTTTGCTATTTTGAAACACTCAGCTACAGCTCAATCGTGGCCCATGTTGGTGCCAGCAAATGACCCCCTCACAGGTGTGTCCTGCACCTCTGTAAGAGCAGGGTGTTTGTCCCATCTTCCCAGGTGGCACAGAAGTGTGGTGTGACGTGTCCCTGCCCTGCCTGCTGCTGTACCTCGATGGGCTCTTGCCCAAAAGGCAGGGCCATGAACAACCTGCAGCTGAGCACCATCCTGCTGGGATGCTGTCCTGTGCCATGGCAACGGGTCTGGCCCCACAGCCTCTTGCTGTCCCTCTGCTACAGACAGCTGCTATTTGGGGATGCGTTTGTGTCCCCTGTGCAGCATAGGGTATGTAAAGTCCTTTCCCTGCCCTGACTTCTCCTTTCACACTCTACACTGCAATTTGAGCCTTGGCTCCCTTCCTAATGACTGTATTATTAGCTCTATTTTTATCTGCTCTCAGCTCTTTATTTCGCATAGACTTATTTTGGCTGCTCTACATACCACTGATAGAGTAGCTGAACCAAGGCCACAAACCCTGACAGAGAAAGCACGTGGAGCAGGGCTCTGCATGACCACCATGGCTGTCACCCTCCCGTGTGCCATCGCTCCTGGCCCACGCCAGCATCCCGAGTGCCCCCCTGCCGCCCCTCCAAACGTGGCACAGCGAGGAGCAGGGTGGCCATATGGCCTGAGGCAGCTGGGCCATATGAGGCTCCATTTGTGACACCTAGTTCGTGCTTCCTAAGACACAGAAGGTGTTTAATATGTTATCTGTCACTTCATGGGTTATTCCAGCCTTGATTACCAAGCCGGAAATGGTGCACAAAAGCTGTCCTCTTGAATGTACGCCCTGCAGGAACAGAGGCTTTGTCCCTCAGTCAGAGTGCTTTTCCATTTGTGCCCAGGACATCTGAGCAAAGCAGCATTCCGGGTGGCTGGTTTGCCATCTTCACATTGTCCCCTCAGCAGCCCATCAGTGCTCTGGGGTTTGGGTACAGCTAATGGAAACATGACTTGCAAAGCTGTGGGAGAGGTGTACAGGGCCCTCAATGAGTTTATGGAGGGAAAAGGATCGGTGGGACTCCAGTTTTCTCCTGGTCTTCTGTCGGCTTCGGGCCACAGAGTTCTCTTATTTCGGTATGAAAGGGATGGAGTCGTCCTGAATTCACTTCTCACAGACTGGGGTTTTGGAAAGGCCTCGTTTACATTTGCAGATTCCCAAACTATGTCTCTGGAGGTCCCTCACTGTGATAAGCATCAGGTATGAGCCCTGCAGCCTGTAACTGCACAGGAGCTCGCTGCTTCCCACTGCCCATGAGCAGCTGCAGTGGGAATTTCCATCTGCACCATGCAGATTGCCTCTGGATGGAGGGAATGAACTGAGAAACAGGGAAGGAGCCCTCAGCTCCTGCTATCCTGGGAACAAAGGCTTCCCAAAGGTTCTATTTCCTTCTGGCTTGCTGGAAAATTTTGAGGGAACAAGGGGAGGAAGAATGTTAGGAGATTCCCTAAGAACAAACAAAACAGAAGCACCTCATTGCTTAGGGAAAAGCAGGGAGGGGCTGGGTGGATAGAAGCAGAAATTATCTCTATTTAGCTCTTCTCTTCCCACTAAATAAAGCCAAAAGCTGGAAAAATTAAACATCTGCCTGTCTCCAGGTATTGGAAGAGGAAGGAGCACAGGTTATGTGTGTTGTTACAAGAACGTATCACCTTAAAAGGATTTTCTATATAATTTTACCCCTCTCCCAGACAATCCATTGTTTTAGCAGCAAACTGGGATTGCTGGTAGACAATAGCCCACTCTCCAGCAGAAAGAACTCTATGAAAGCTGCACACGGCTCTAATGTTTAATGACACAAAATCAATTGGAAGTGGTTGCTGGCTTCCACAATCAATTTTAGGAGATCTCTCAGAGAGCAGGAGAAAGTGGGAGAGTTTCCATTAGCCCTGGAAATCTCATCAGAGATAGGAAAATGGTGATAAACAACCCTGCACTCCAATAAACGTATTAATAAACTCATCCTCACTCATTTCTCATGTCTCTGTAAGAGACAGTTTTGTCACCAGGAAGGTCGCATTTTGGTCTCAATTCCATCCTTCATTTGCACAAACACTCCAACATCCCTGTGGTTGTGAGTGCCTTGAGAGAGCCACGGTCCACATTTGCTGCCCCATGAGCTGTCCCTGGTGTAGGAATACCTGAGGGGCAGGAATCACAGAGGGTTAATCCCCCTGCCTCTTGGCTCTGCCCCACAGTGAAAGCACCTTTGCCAAAATAAAGTGTGAGAAGCTGTTCTGCCCTATAGCTGCGTGGGAAGGGCTCCATGGGGAAACATGGAGCTCCCTGTCCTGGATGAAGCCAAATTCACCCAAACACTCAGGGCTGGCCACACTCAAGGGCTGTTCAGTCAATGAGAAGGTTCCTGCTGATTTTGATGGGCTTTATGCCATTTTCCAAGCTTAATGCTGCATGGCATGAAGTGCCCTTTTTCTGCCCTTGTTTTACTCAGACTGGGGGAGTGTGATGCCTTCTGCTAGCTGGAATCTGGAGGGGGGGGGGAGGGGAAAAAAAGGTTATTTTTTGTGTATTTTAAAAACCTCAAGACTAAGCAGAGTTAGGAACAGCCCTGACTTCATCTCGATGCAAAACAAGAGGCTGTTTTCGAATGTTGCAGGTTTGCCCCAGGACTCCAGCTGAGTGAAGCCAAGGCAGGGTTTGTAATGCACAATTTAATCAGTGAATTTGTAGATCTCAAAAAGCGTGCTTAATTTAATATTGTTTCTAATGGCTATTGTCTTCATGCTTGCCTGTTTCCCCGGTGTTTTTTCCCTTTTGTAATTACTTGAATGGGCATTTCCAGGTGCACTGCATATATTAGCAAGCATTTTCATTTTAGTAATGAGTGAGATGCTTTCAGTGTTTATTTCTTCATTGCCCTAATACTTGCTTTATTAAAGATCCTGATTCTTCTTAAGGAGAAAAATAAGCATTTACCACTCCTTTCTACCTCATTTACCTCTTCTACCTTAGGATGCCGTCAATAAAAGAGGATTTAAATTACTTATTGGCCAGGGTTAGACCAGATTTGAACTATCAGAGAAAAATAAAACAGAAAAGGGATGCTTGGTCAGTCATAGAATGGTTTGGGTTGGAAGGAACCTTCAGGATCATCTCATTCCAACCCTCTACCCTGGGCGGGGACACCTTCCACTACACCAGGTTGCTCAGGGCCCCATCCAACCTGGTCTCCAACGCTTCATGCCTCTCCTTACCCCTCATTGGGATGAGAACCGAACACTTGTTGAACTCAAACCTTGAGTCCTCTGAATGTCAGGACCTCAGAGCTGTTTTAAGCTCTGTAAGGGACAGCTTCAGTGTCCCTTTCCTGGCCTTATAACCATCCTTTAGGGTTAATGTGCATTTTTACACTCTTTGTCCAGCCTGGGGGCTCGTGGGGTGCAGGAGACTGAGCCTTGCCTGGCCGCCCCAGGCTGCTGATTAACGCTGCAGCAGGACTCCAGCATCAGCTGACAGCCTTCACCCAGCACCGAGCAGCACTTATTATACATGCACAACAGCCCTGTGCCACATGCTACTCTAATTTTCAGATTAGCTGTTTATTAGCATTATTATAAACATGGCTCTTCATCTTCTATTAAATGGCACTGCAGCCACTGCGCTCCCGCGTGGAGCCTGCAAGGAAGCACTTGGTTCACTAAATTACCCTGCAAATGTCAAACTTGCTCTCTGTTATTAGCTGTACGTCTTACATCCTCTTTATGAGGATTTTGTGTCTTGAGGGTGCCCTGTGGCGTATAGATTTTTTAAAATACAAACCAGTGTCGTTTTCCTGTTTAAAAGAACATTTAATTAAACTGGATTCATTGCTTGTGTGGGGAAAGTTAAATGAAAACTAAATAGAAGGCATATGATTACATGTTATTAAGCAGAGTGACTGCTCCAGAGACCAAACTCTTTCAACACAACATTAAACTAAACTTATTTCATATGCACAGGTTAGCTCTGGCCTGCTAGGGCATCATATTTTGAGAGCAGCAGAATGGCTATGGGCGCTAAACAGCTTTTAACAAAATGTGTGTTTCAGGGAAGAAACCTTGCCTAAGCTAGACTTAAATATGCTAATGACAGAAATCAAAGCTTCACACTGATTCTAGGTAACCTTTTAAAAATTACCATTTCTATAGTGTCCGATGAAAATGAGAAGATCAGCTTTGTTTATTATTTCACTAGCTGTAAATTAACAAGGAGCCCCAATGAGTGTAAAAATAAAATTGGAAGTATTTTTTGGGCTTGCGTCGTTGGTCACATCATGGCTTTTTAATGTTCCTTAGGAAAACAAAAGGAATTATAATTAAAACTCCATTACACAATTTCCTATTCCCTACTCCTTTTATGTTAACGCTGTTGGTACAATCAGATTTTCTTAAGGCAAGCACTCACCAAATTTCCTTTCCCGGCATTCTAAGCTTGTTTTTGAATGTCTACCATTCTCCGACCCCATCCCTGTAACTCACCATGGCTGTGAGCCTACAAAGTCTTCAGCAGCCATCTCCCTGTACTCTTGGAGCTCCCAGCTGCTTTGGTGGTCTCGCCCATCCTTTGGAGGAGGGACAAGTGCTCAGGTGTGCACAACTGCATGGCCCTGGCTGGGTGTCATGGCCCTCTCTCCACTGGCCGTGAAGATGCCTAATGACCAGAATAAACACCTAGCTCCTAAAAATGGAGAAGTTTAACCCCTCTGCTCAGCATTCCCCTGGCTGGGTGTCGGCAGCTCTGCTCGCTGCCCTCAGTGCTCCTGGCACAGCCCCAGGGCTCTTTGCTGACAGCAGCTACAGTCTGAGCTCCTG
This sequence comes from Rhagologus leucostigma, assembly GCA_013397725.1. Classification (NCBI taxonomy): domain Eukaryota; kingdom Metazoa; phylum Chordata; class Aves; order Passeriformes; genus Rhagologus; species Rhagologus leucostigma. The sequence goes on along the minus strand of VZTD01001174.1, from coordinate 1,754,647 downwards.
GGCTCCTCCAAGGGTTAGGGCTGCAAGGGCCGCCTCAGAGAATGTCCCTGGTTAATAAACAGAGCAAATTTTGCCTGTGCATTAGGCCAGACATGTCCCCCTACCTCTATCTAGGTCAGCAAAAGCCTTGGGAGCACTGGGGAAAAAAAAAGAGGAAGAGACCTTCCTATTTTCAGGTTGTTTTAATTGCTTTTCATGCTTTTCATAACAGCTGAGAGGAAACTCTTCCCTGAGAGTGCCACTTCCCCTCTCACACCTGTTCTTGGAAGACCTGAAATTCTCAGCCTCTCCTGCACCACAGCCCAGTCACAGCATCAGCTTTGCTGCTCCTGTAGTCCCCTCCCAAGCTCATCTTTCTTGTCTCCTCTGTGTGTTTCTTTCTTTCTTTTTTGGCCCACAAAAGAAACTGACCCCTCCACGCATTGTTAGTGGGAGCATCCTGCCACTTATCCATGAGAAACTGAATTACAGCAAACAAATTGAAACCAATAAAGCAGTCTTGGAGCACAAATGGGACTGTGATTGTCCAGAGCTTGAACTTACAACTTCTGGGCTTTGAAATGGGCTCTTAAATGGAGACCTTGTGTTTGTTTTCGTTTATTAACACTGTCCCCCCTTGGGGCACACCAGCATGGCCGTGGCTCTGGGGCGAGCTGTAGCCAATATAATCAAGTGCAGGGATGTAATTAGCAGCATTGGAAGGGTTGCTATGGGCAGATGGGAGCCGAAAAGGCTGAGCCTGTTGTGAGACAGACTTTTATACGTATTGGCCTGGGAGTCCAAAGCAATGTGTGCCGAATGACCTTACACAGGGATAAGCCGTTTGAACACTAAACCATGGCATCTGTGGCCCTTGCTTGGATACAGGGCAGTTGTACTCTCTCCGTAAATCATCCCAGAATGAGGTTTCCCTCAGTAATCCAAGTTAACCTTTCCTGCTGTGTGGGTTAGCTACTCAAGAGTTCAAATAGCTGCTCAGCCGCTTGGCCTGAGGTTCACCTGCAAGGTAAGAAACTCCAGATTTCTTTGGCCATCATCCTTTGCCTTCCAGCAGACCCCAGTTTCTTCCTTAGGGCAAGTGCTGTGTTCAGGCACATCCTCAGAACCTCTGCAAGGCAAGAGGAAGAGCAGCCAGAACCTGTAGGACACAGAAATACCTCAAAGTCTGTGCTGAAAACCCTGTCTTTAGCAGAGTGAAAGATTTTAGTTGTAGTTTTTTCCAGTCCTTTTTTTTTATCCCCCCAGAGCATTACCTGGAGCAGCGTTACAGCAGCCCACGGGTACCTGAGTATTTATCTCACAGTTTGCCCTCTGCCCTGGCAGTACACCCATCTGAGCAGCAGTTCACCTCACGTATTTCTAGAAAGATCCCAGTCCCAGTAATAGCTTCTGATGGAAATATTCTGTGTCCGCTGGCTCTCGAGATTTCTCAGGCTTTGTTTTCCAGAAAACTGTAATTTCAGGTGCTCTTAGCATCCACTCTCACATGGCAAAATCCAGCAGTGTTGTTTTTTACACACGTACGGCAAAAAGCCTTTTATTCGGAATTTGTTTAAGAGCATTACACTAATGCACCACTGCCTGTGTCTCCCCTGAGATTAAACGCAGGATGTCAGAGTTCATGCTCCTGTGGGCTGTGCAAGCACTGCTTTCAGTGGCCTAATGCTGGTCCTGGCCTTAGATGTCATTGTTAGGAAAAAAGAATGGAATTCCAGAGAGGGTTTAGTGTGTCAGGTGGGTAGCAACACTTCTGTGTCACAATGTCCTGTACAGTACATCCAGTGATGGTTGTTTCAGCTTGGATTACAACAAACTCTAAATGGTTGGACTATCATGATTGTTTATTTAGTATTTCTCCAGCTGTGGTCACGGGCATGGACCCAGCAGTGACTATCCTGTGCATCTCATCTGTACAGGGCAAGCACATGGGATAATTTCCCTCCGTATTTTTACACCTACTTCAGCTCAGGGACGTCCTGCGCTGGACACTGGGTGATCCTCCTCCCATCCACCACTTTCTTGTCTTCTCTGGAACCCAGGTTAAAGTTTAACATCTGTTCCTGTTCCAGGAGAAGTTCCAGAGGTCACCCAGCTGCCATGGGTCAACTCCTCTTTTAGGATTTGTAGATCTGAGCAACAACATCTATGGGGCAATTTCTGTAAGCAAACTCATCTGTGATCACTGATCCAAATTTGGATCAAACCCTTACAGCCCTCTTCTCTAAATGTTCAGTTCTTCACATAAAAAAAAAAAATTGTTATTTGTACAACAGACGCACCTAAAACACCAACCAAGTTGAAAACTCAGTTGTGGTAAACACTATAAAAACAAGCAGTAATCCTCCAAAGAGCTGTTTAAGTAAGAGACCAATATTTTAGTTCTCCTGGGAAGACTGGTCACAGTGAATCTTTAAAATCTATTTCTACGCAGAGTAGGGAAAGCTGTTGGGCTTTCACTCCTTGCAGTTCCTGATAGCACACATAAAGCACTAAGCTGGGCATTACTTTGCAACTCCAGCCTCAGGTAGCAAATGTGTGCAGGTCTTGCTGGATACATCCATGGACTTCTAAGCAGAAATTTCTGCCTGAATCAGGAAAATGATGGGCTGGGCATTGCCCCTCACTTAAAACACCAGCCCACAGTGGCAATGTGACCACAACGCATTGAGAGGTTCCACAGAGAGGAGCCATCCCAAACCCTTGCCAGAAAAGCATATTTCTGCCTGCCTGCTGCTGCACTGTCTTCATGGACATGCCCAAAACAATCGTTTTTAGAGCAGTTCGAGTCCCAGGCTTGCCTTGGTGCACTTTCAAGCAGTTTGTTCTAAGCCAGTCATGTTCACTATCCTAATCTGACATGAAGGCTGATGGAAAAATCTGTGATCGATTATAGCAGCAGGACAAAGAGATATGAGAGGAAAGCGATGCAAAAGAACAGATATCAATCACGGGCTCGCAACGAGCCTAAAGAAGGTAGCTGGTGATATTCCTGAATTTGAAGGCAGTGTAGCACATCTTTCTGCTGTTGTAGGTAAACACTCCCAGCTGCAGCCTGTTTGTCTTACAGACAGACCGATTTGGTAAGAAAAGTGGATTTTGAAGTATGGATTTTGTTGGAAGGGGACAAAATAAACTATTGGTTTGCTACCTTGAAAACGGTGTAGCATGTAATGAGTGTTTGCACCAGTTTCACAGCTGCTTATTATTCTTCTTTTTAAGCTTCTGAGTGTTGAGGGGTTTTTGTTTAGATTTACACTTTTTAATTGATTGAATGTGAAATATATGATGGAGCAAATTTGTATTGAATAAGAAATAGCAGACACAATCAACAAACTTTAATGTTGAGTTAGCTTTTTTCTCGTTGCTGGACAAGATCATACTTCAACGCAAATTAAAAATGTGAAGCCAAATCCTGATTGCAATGCAGGCAACAGAAATCTTCCTGTCAGCCTCAATAAAAGCAGGTGTAAGTTTTCAGTATTAGTCCAGTCCATCCAATTCACATGTCTTTCTGTCTTTATCTAATCTAATACATGGTCGTGAGATAAATTACAGAAGGCTATGATAAATTGCATTGCTATTCATTTTTGGCAAGATCACCTATACACAGGCCACTAATTCATCTCCGCCAGGATCCGTTGTAACACACGGGATCCTTGAAACAGCCTCCAAATACTGTCATTTCATTTTCTTTTAAGAAAACAAAGAGATTATATCTGCTGGCAAATAGCCTACTTACCCTCACCAAAATAAATGATACCTCCCTGTGACCTCTGTAGAATCATGGTTATAAAAGTATCAAAATGTATTTATAACATTAAGAGTCACAAAGATATTAAGGCCTTATATTCTGTTTGAGTGGAAAATTATGATATGTTTTAGACTGAGGCATTTCAAAGTGGGAAAGGAAGATGTGGTTTAGGTTTAGGGATTTCAAAGATTATTACATTTGTTTGATTCTGTGTTCATTGAGTTTTGGTGTTACTCACCCAGATAATACAGACAAAATGCACAAAACTGGGTAAGAAATCTGTAGTACATTGTAACAATTTTTTTCTGGTCCTTTTTGAAAGCAGTTCACCAGTCATGAACAAAGCACCATCCTGATTCACACCGGTACCACACACTCACACATCTCTCTTGGGTACCATTCACATCCCTCTGCGATGGCAAAGAGCAATTTGCTTCCCATTAAAGCCAAAAGGGGAGACAACTTCTTTCCCCTTACACCCATCAGATCCATCCCTGCCTTCCGTATGATCTCTGCTGGGCAGCACCAGGGCACTACTGCACAAAGCTGTGGCCAAGCCCATTCATGGTAGACACCCCTGGTCCCACCACTAGTGTGGGCTGTCGGACGTGCCAGGGCTTTACCCTGAGCTAACCCCATGTCCCAGCCCCATGTCCCACTGCTCTCCTGCCAAGGAACAGGGGAAGCTGATTGCAGTTTTGGCTGGAGACGTGTCAGTGCCCGTGCCCCTGCTCAGTACCAGCCCAGGAAATTGCTTTCTGCTCCTCAGCATTCGACTGCAAACTTCTTCCTCCTCATCATCCTGCCGTGAATCGCTGGGAAACGGTGCCATGGAAGATCCAACAGCTGCTGAATTTCACCCAGGAGATCACTTACCACTGAGGTGCAGCAAAGTGATTTTGCATATCAAGATTTTAAAGAAATTTGGGGTGTTGTGAGATGAAGGACATTATTGATACGAAAAGGCAATTATTATATTTACTTCAGAATCTGTTATCCACACCTGGAAACAGTACTTAAAAACAGAGCGTGTATTGCAGGATGATGTGAAAACCTGGCTGGTGAGAGGTAAAATTTTCTTGATGGTTTGAGGGAGATGAAGGCTTCATCCTGCACTATTTAGGAGCTGTTGAGGCGTAATGGTTACGTCCAGCTAATTGGATGCATTGCTATAGGCACTTGAGAAATGTGATAGACAGATGCATTCAGCTAGAGAGATATCCCTTGGTGCAGAGAGCTGAAGTCAATTAGGGAGTTAAATTGTGAAAGATTTGACCTGATATCATTTATATCTTGAGTCATAATTAACACTTAAAGTTCAACTCTATAGCAATTTTCTTTTAATAACACTTAAACCCTATATGGAGCTGAAAGAATTGCACAGACATGATGAAGGATGACTTGAGTGCATGCCTGAACTTCAGTGTTCGTAATTAATCCTCAAGCGCCTTTGTGAGGCCTATGGGGAGCATCATTTCTCTCCAGTTTCTCCTTTAAAGAGAAGCAGAGTTTACCCAATGGCTCCCCAAATTCTCTGGCAGCTGGAGATAAGGACAGAAGCTCCTTCAGGTGCTGAACCAGTGAACACTCAGCTCAGCCCAGCTCCCATCTTTTTGTCTTGCTGAATTTTTTAATTTCATCACCACCTTTAGAAATACCGTGGACAAATTGCTTGTCAAATGGCCTGGGCTTTCCAATTAAAATCTGTGCAAATGCAGAACCTAAAAATCTGTCACAAACACAGCTTCTGCCTCAAAGGTTTTCATGCGGATGAAATATGAATATCACTGGGGGAAGAAACACTCTCTGAGAGTGAGACCTTGTAAGATGGGATTCAGCTCGCTGCAGATTTTTATGGTCAAGTTATAACTGCCCGTAAAGCAGGGGCAAAATGGAAGTGCTGACAAAACTTTTAAACTACAACAGTGGAAATGGCGCCGCAATAATTTATAATCTACAGGCAGCTTTGGATTTATTATCACAGTGACAAATGCACTGTCATTGTTAATAGGATATTTCCCAGCAAGGACTTCTTGTTATGCAAGCCAGGTTCACTATGTCATGCAGCATGATAGCAATAAAGTCTACAAGAATTTGTAATGAACTTCAATTACTAATAGATTATGGTTAATGGGAAATATGTGCAGTAAAGATATGGGTTTTTATATGCGCCTTCTGGTACTCTACAAGGCAATGATTTATGCTACAATTTCTGTTAACATTCTCCAGTATGGAAAAAAAAAAGCCTAAATTGGTGGAAACCCACTCCATCCATAACAAATATTTAAGATAATTTTGCACATCATGTAAATGAAGATGTAAAATTAGATATTAATCAATTTCGTTTTAGCGTTTGTATTTTTATTAAAAATGAAGACTTTGCCCTACTGTGTAATGACATTAAAAATCCTATCATGGGCTGCAAGCATGAATTACCCCAATGCAGGAATGATGACAGCAGCCGAGCTGTGAGTGCATTTGTTCAATTTGCTGTGGTAATTAACGGAGCAGTGAGAATATTTTTCTGCGTATGATTTAAAGTAACAGCCCTGAAGCTGCTCAGGCAGACGTGTTTGATGTGGAGGGAAATGTGCATGAAGTCTGGGCTCTTTGGAGGGGGTCGGCCTTTTCCTCCCCCGTTGTGGTTCCCCTCCAGCCTTTGAGGCATCGCTCCAAAGCCGTGCCTCACTCATGGACATCAGGCTATTCCCTTCCCTGCACAGCAAACCTCCCACGGGAATTCCTTTGGGAAATAATCACCTGACACAGCATCAGAACAACAAGCTCACACTTACTTATCAGAGGGACACAGGCCCAGGTGTTTGCCTGTTGTTTCAAAAGAGGCTTCCACCTCTTCCTCCTCCTCCTCCCTCCCTCCCTCCCTCCCTCCTTCCAGCTTTTTTCTCCCGTACCTGCATTAGAATCTGCATATTCCAGGTTTATGTGCTCATGAAATGAAAAGGAAAAAGAAAATGTCTCCCCGCTTAAAAGCAAGCACTGCTCAGAGCCATCTTTGAGAAAAACATCGAGATGCAATATTAAGGATTGCAATTACCCAGAGTAACATTTCCTATCTAAAACGTATATTTAGCCAGAAAGGTGCACCCATGCATGAAGAGTTTTGACGATCATTTCTGGTATATTTTTTATACAGGTATCCTGTATAAAACTTGAGCTGATCAGTGTGGTGCTGATTTAATACCACTGCTCTCAATGGGCCTCTGTAGAAAGCCTACGAGTTAATTTTTTAGGGGTGTGAGCCAGGAAAATATGGGATTGGGGTGTGACCTTTTTACAAGGATTTTAGTGATAGGACAAACAGAACGGCTTCAAACTGACAGAGGGCAGGTTTAGATTAGAGATTAGGAAGAAATTCCTTAGGGTGATAAGGCCCTGGCACAGACTGCTGTGCAAATCCCAGTCCGTGGACAAACTGCACTTTCCAACCCTGCTGTGGATTAGCAGTATCTCACTGTACAATTAAGAGTGATTCTCGCATGAAAATGTGGTTCTCCACTCTGTTAGTAAGTTGTTTGAGAGATTTACCAAATGTGCTTCAGTTTTTATGGTAAAATGAGCATAAAATTGTGCTTCCCCACATTCATTTCCTAGTAAATAATACTTAAAGTACTTGCTTCTTGAAAATGTGTGTGTGTTACAAATTTAATATTAAAACTAATTTATCCCTTAAGGGTGCTCTGCTGATTCAGTTTTCCCCCAGTCCCTTAACTCAAGCTGTTGTAAGATACAAAATGGAGTTTACTGTGTTTTTTCCCCACAGTTTTTAATGGAAGTCTCCTCAGAAGCAAAACAGGGGAAGAAGCTCTCTCATGCAGTCACACTGAATATCTTTATTGCGTGTGCGTGTGGTCAAATCTTCCTCTGTTCTCTCCAGATCAGCTCTGCTGCTTCTCGTCTTTACAGATCTTTCCAACATTTTCAGAACAAGCCTCCTCCAAAACCCCAAAAACCCCTTTTTCTCATTTTATTGGGTTGGGTTTTTTTTAAGTCCGATAAACAATGATGCAGCAGGATCTGCAAAGGCATCTTCTTGCTGGGTTTTGTTGCTGGATTCGTGGTTTTTTGTTTTTGTTCTGGCATTTCTGTGGCTCCCTGAGGTATCTCACCCCTGACAGTGCTGATGTGGTAATATTCAGCGGTCACCTGCTTTGCAAGCACCATTTAGAAAAAGTCACTAACAGCCCAAAAGAGCCACGAAAATAACTGTAACTTTAATTTGTTTCCCATTAGAAATACGTGCAGCAATCTGTTCTAAGGAGAGATTTTCTTTCTCTCCTGCTCTGGCGCATGACCACAGCAGCTCATAGATATACTGAGGTCTTCTAATGCAGGAACCTGTGCATAGAACTGTGTAAAGTAGTAGTGGATCTTGTTCTGTTCAACAGAGGATTATCATGGCAACATTCTAAAATCCACCAGAATTAATATTTGAGCACCAGAAGACGCTTGTGTTTCAAATAACTTGCCCTAAAATGAATATAAACAGCTATTATGCCCAATGTGATCTCTTGAAATCACTTCAAATCATTAATAATCTATATTGTATCAGAAATGTGTGTGCAAAAATAAAACATAATTCCTTGCAGCTAAAGTGTTACCTAAAGTAAACCATTTCAACACTGACTCAGGTTATTTCAATGGCAGAAATCACACCTGTCTCAGGGGATGAATCGAGTATTCAGGCTATTAAATCCATTCAAGCGACTCTATTGTATCCCACTATGTATTGTGCCTTGTAGAGAGAAAACAGTTCTGAAAACTATAAAATCGTTTAGCAAAACAAATGCATCAACCACAACAGCCTCACATGGAGAAGGGACTGAGGAGGTGAAACCCTTCCTGCTGAATACCCTGTACAGTGAACAGATTTATCTGACACGATGCCATTGGAAATGAAAAAAAAGAACTTACTGGAACCAGTCATTTCGGTATCAGAGTTTATTTTTATGTTTTCCTTGTTACAAAGCTCACAGGCCACTTACGGCCCTGGCTGCCAGGCCAGAGGACGGCTGGGACCAGAAGCTTTGTGTGGTTAATTAAAAATACAAAAAAAGCTCTGTGTGACTGCAGCAGCCAATTCCTAGCAAAAACTCTGCATCAGGGATCACCACTGAAATCCACCTCTCCAGGGCAGTTGTTACCAACCCTGTGCCTCGACCACGTTCCCTTGCTTCCCTCTTGTAGAGCCACTGTGGACCTGGCGCACAGATTGCTCTGCAGATACATCATCACAAAGTAAAAATACAGGAAAGGGGAAGCAGTGCCATTAAATGGAGATGCCTGCAGAGGCAGGAGCAGGCAACCATTGAACATGCAGGCGCGAGGCCACTTTCACAGCAGCTGGAGGTATGAGATCTTGAAGTCACAAGCTCAAGAAATCCCATTAAAGATCCTCCCAATGCTTGGCCATTCTGAGCCCGCGCTCCCGCCAGCTGCACCAAGAAACTGCAATTTGCTTATTTGGTCTGTAGAGCGTTTTTAAATGAAGATGGTGGAACCACATGTAGTTCTGGATTATTCCTTAGGAAGTGGTTGGGTTTCTGCAGTGCCTGAGTGCATGGTCTGAGTTATAGCTGATTACACAACATCTGTACAATAAAGCACGATTTACTGCTTAGTGAGTTAGATGTTCGTAGATTAATGTAAATTTAATGAAGTATTAAAACTCACTTATAACAACAGATGTTAATACTGATTTCTTAACAAGCTCCAAAAATTATTATCAGTGCTGAAGTAAATTAAGCCATTTATAAAAGAAGAAAAAATACATTTCAGCTGCTAACGGTTTGTATCTGACTTTTTGCCTTGGATCAAGAAGAAGAGGTTAACTCACGGCTCAATCACCATTACACCCAGGTTGTTATTGAAAAACACCTTCCCATCTCTGTTTTCACTGCATCCGGGCTTTCTTAACTCTTCCATTAGCTGACGCTTTAGTTCAGGAGCAGCAGTTTTAGCAAAGTCAAGTGTTTCTGTCAGGAAATCCAGCAACAGCTCCCCATCTTTGTCCCCTTCAATAAAGCAGCTCGTTATGTCCATGTGGGACGGGAGCTCGTAGAGCTGGTACTTCAGCCCAGCTGAATCCAGCATCCTGGGCAAATCAGCAGAGGAAACGTAAGAGCAAAGATCTTCCAAAGGGAAGGAAGACCCACACTTCTTCCACAGTGTTTTCCAGCCACTATTCCCTAAGAAATAAACCAGCAGAAAAACACTCAGAGTTAAGGAAAAACCCTATTTGAAAGCAGTTTTGATTGTCTGGGTTTTTCAGCAGTTGTCATCATTGCAAGTGGGATCTTTCCAGAGCTGGGACGTGTCCTGGGGCATGGTGGAGTTGGTTGCCTTCCTTCTTCTATTCCTCAGGCTTGGGGGCTGCAGGAGTGGGTGGACACCTACCCTGGAGCTCCAGCACCTCTCCTCGAGCCTCCAGCTGAGGCCAGAGCAGTTCACACGTGTGTGCATCTTCTCAAGAGACATTTTATAAAGCAAACCGGCTGGGTAAGTTGAAAACTCCCCACATACATCTTCACATCTTTCTTTTCCCTCAGCCTGGATCTTTGATTCAGTATTTCTGCTGTAAATCACTTTTAAAAGGATTACTCAGAATGGCTGTGCAGGATGAAAATAACTTTGAGCCTAATGAGCAGCTCTTGAAAGTTACAACAATAATTCTCCCTAGGTACTAAAACCAGTTACTCGCGGTTTTGCAGTTGCTTTATCTGCAAACAGTTATTTATAGTCAAATAAACAGTTTGGTGTTTAGAAGAGAGGCTACAATATTTTCTTTCACCTGCTGGAAATGGAATGCAGAGCACTAATTGCAGGAAATCTGCTGGTGTCAGTGTTGTGTGACTCAGTGCCATCTCCGAGCCCAGCAATTATCCCCCACCTGAACGCAGCATTATTATAATGGCTCTCGGAAGGCTCAGCATATGGCACTGCTTTTGTTTGCAAGGCGGTGTCAATAGATCCACAGCCCCTGCACGTCCTGCTCTGCCGGCAGGGTGGGAGCAGGAGGGATTGCAGCCTCCACCGACTGACCCCAGCCCTCTCCCACCAACCCTGCTCCCAGGCTGGCTTTTAATTAACACACCCTGATGTGTTTGTGCTGGAGATGACACCATCTTTTGTGAAATGAGCTTTGTTCTGATGATCTTTCAGTAACTCCTTTTGCTTCAGTGCTCGTTTTCATGGCACTTCTTCCTTCCCCTCTCTATTCTCTTGTTTCCCCCATGGTTTTCCCCTTCCTTTCCTCTCTGCTGTTCTGAGTCCTGCTCCTCTCTCCCACTTTTTTGTTGCCCCAGCAATTTCTGCTCCATCAGAAAACACGGAGCCATCTAGCCCAGGGAGGACTTCAAATACTTTTCATGAACTCAGAACTTTAATCATTTTAATTTTGAATAGGCACACATTTTTTCCTGTATTCACATTTTATGAATATCCAAAGGGATATTAAGTTGCATGTTAAGCAACTAGAAAAGAGTTTTAATTAAGTATATGCAGGTAATCAGCAGTAGTCTGATATTACCATCTATTCTTGTTCAGCCAAAGAATATAAACTGGTTTTTAAAAATCATTTTAAAACCGGGCTTCTTGTTGTGAACTGTTCGAAAACACTTCAAACCAAAAAAATTTGGGAAAAAAAGTAGTTTGAAAAAATTCAGGTCAGAAGTGTCACTTCATAGTGGACCCTTCATGAACAAAATGAAAGGAACTCCATCAGTTTGCAGACGTGGCCAAATTCAATGAGAAATTAAGCTTAAACCTCTGGACAAATAATGCTTAACATCCCTTTCAGAGTTGTTAGATGTGACTGTTTACACAGCTAAAATTTCCATAGCTTTTGAGGCAAATCAAAGGCTTTCTAGAGTCAAATTAGACTCCACCATTTCACTATCTCTGGCATACCTTGCCCACAGTGTTAAAAGATTGTCATTTACTCCGCTCCAACACTTTCCTGCTGGATTGACCACGGAGCATCTCTGTGAGATCTGAAACAGCCTAAGAACGCTGTTTTGTACCCAAAATGATGATATTAAGGAAATGGGCAGTTTGAGAAGAAAATGAACCATATGTGCTCCAACACCTGCTGTATGGCACAGCCGAGCCCCGCCGTAGCCGTTTGCTTAATGCCACAAGGCTCTGGGAGACAGAAAATGCAGTGCCCAGCCTGGAAAGCCTTTTACAGCAAACAGCCGAGGCTGAAGGGGCTCCTGCGAGTGAGAGCTGCGGGATGGAGCCTCTCTCCTGCTGCGGGGCCTCCACTGCCATCCATCACTGGACAGGCTGTAGGACGGGAAAGGGCAGAGAAAGATGTTTTGTGCCCACGATACGGGGGTTTTTGGCTCAGAAAACCTTGGTGTTTATGAGCCACGCAGATACAGACAGTGTGCAGGTTTCAGGGGGTGTCTGTTCACCTCTGTGGCCTGTGCTAAACACAGGAACCCCAAAGGTCCTCACGGCCCTCCCCTGACTGAGCAGCGCTGGTGGAGCAGCTCTCACCTGACACCAGGATAATGAGGAGCTTCGCCTGCGATTCCAGGAGGCTGTGGAAATACCGGATAGTTGCTTGGACATCTTTCACATAATAGAGCATCTGGAAAAAGCAGAGATGCTTATCGATCACAGTGCCATCCTGGTGATTGTCGTAACTGGTACCACTCTTAAGGGAAACCAAATGAAGGCAATCCTGACAGCAAAGCAGGGACAGTGAGGCACCTTAGGAAGGTGTGGGCAGTGGGCTCACACTGCAGGCTCAGGGCTGTCATGCCCTGCCTGCTCTCTGGCCCTCCCAGGACCCAGCTCATGTTCATTCATTAACCTGAGATAAAGAGATTTGCCTTTCTTCAGTGAAGGCTTCAGTGAACTTGGAAATACAGAGGCAATTTCATGGAGAGGACAAGGAGCTTTTGAAGACACTCGCTAAAGTGTATTCTTAGCTGACTGCCACCCACAGCCTGGTTAATAGGACTACTGTGCTCAAAGCTGCTTTTCATTTTTGCAGTTCACTTATGCTAAAGCACTTCAAATTACTGGGAGGTAAACTCACCTTTCTTCCCCTACGAGTGGATAATGAGGTCACATACTTCATGCATACTTTTAACAGCCGAGTCTTTGACAACATTTACTTTGCAGAGACTCTTACCTGGATCATGTGAATGAAGTCCCATTTTTTATTCTTCTTTTCTGCATTCATTCGACTTTCATATTCATAAGCCGTCTCCTTGTGCCAGGTAAATTTTATGTTCTCAAGGTTTGATGCCTGAGCCACACGCTCTGAGGTAGAGAAGGCAGGACAGAGTTATCTCAATTGCAAATATGGGGCTGATTTCCACTCAGAGCTTTAATACATCTAAAAGCCGTATTTAGGTAGAGAGTTTTGGTGCCAGTTTAACACAGCAGTGGAATATCTAAAACCTTGAGCCCATATGTGAGGAGAAGGCTGTAAAGGGCTTTATAGGATGAAATCTTAAGTGAGTCTGATGCTTTTCCCTTTGCTCCCTCATTTGGGATCCTCTGGTGTTTACCTGATTTTAAAAAAAAAGTAAATTTTTCCCCATGCCTGGCTCAAGCTGAATTAGGAGGTGCTGGCTGGCATGAGCTGTTACCAGGCCATGAGTAGCACATTTCATGTTGAATAGGAGAAGGACTGATGGCCCCATCACTTATGTGCCACACAAAACCCACACGGCTGAGCAGAAGCCAGGCCATGGCGGAGGATTTTCCCCACATAAAAACAGGTGCTCAAGGATGGATCAAGGCAGGGGGTTCTTGAAGAGAAGCACAGTTAAAAAGTTGAGAAGGGCAGAGAAAGCAAATGTCTTTTTCTATGTTTGTGTGACTGGGATGGTGGGAGAGGGAAGGAGCTTTGATGCATAAGCAAGGACCCATCTTTTGACATTCAGCTGCTTCTGTGTTGAAACAATTTTTCAGAAGCTCGCAGTTCTGACCAACTGCTTCAGGCAAAAGGGATGACAGCATTTTAAAGCAAAGAGCTTTAAGGAGTGACACATGGTGTATCTTCAGACCTCAATACAATGCACATCAGCAACCAAAGAAAGCATCAATTTGGAGAAATGGATTCAGAGAATAAGCTACACTGACGGCCTGGCTCATCGCTGCATTTCTTTGGTTTTTCTGGGAGCAAAACTGAGAGATAATTTTGTGATGTGGGGGATGCTGGAATACTAATGTCCATCTGCTGGCATATGGAGCTCATCTCACAGCGTTGCTGCCTGGTGCTCGGGATTGCTCCGGGACAAAGCAGGCCCTGATTCAGTTCCTGAGCTTCGCTGGAGTTAGCATCAGTTTAAAACTTCCACGGCCCAAAGGCAGGCTGAGCCTTAGCTACAGAGCACATGTTCAGAACAACCTAATTTGCTAGGACCAGTGCCTTTACACCACTTACGACAATGTTTCTCCTTTTGGGCTCTGATTAGGACACATCCCCGTCAGACAGATGAGAAACGCTCCATCAGTGCTTATCTCCTCTCTTCTGTGGCTGGAAATGGGCCACCCTTTTCAGATGCTGCCACTGTTACTGTGTTAGCTTCCCTTTATCAGTCACTGGCCCCAGCAGTGGCAGTTCAGATTTAATTTGCTGTTCTAAACTCAGGCATAATTCAGCAGCAGATCCTACCCCCTCACCGATAATCTGGGGCAATCTGTTTCAGTTTGATTGTTGGTCTGTCTGCAAGGAGGAGCTGGGAAGAAAACCAAACTGCTTTCCAGTCTGGGCCTTTGAAGTCCAAATTCTAGGAAGTGCAAACTCGTCATGGGATTATGGTAAGTTTCTGCCTAAATATCCATCTGAAGCCATTATGAAAAGTTTTCCTACATTTTCCCCTGGCTTCACCCCAGATTCCTTTCCCAGTCAGAAGCTGGTTGGGTACCTGATGGGTGCCATCAAAACTGGGCTGCCTGCAGTTGTGCACTGGTGATTCATCTCAGCTGTGGGGCCACCAGCACCCCAACCATGGCCACCAAGGGATTCCACCAGGAATGAAGGAAAGCCACAGCCTGTCCATGAGGCTTTGAGGAAAGCCTCCATTGCATGTCACAGCCTAAGAGAAACCTGAGCTCGTCATCACTGCACATCCCACTAGTAAATTTCTCTCGTGAGCTTGGCTTCTCCTTCCCAAGGAGAAAGCATTTGGTGGGGCAAAAAACATGACTACTGAATCCTCAGAGGTGCAGATAATGTTTCTAATTCTCCGCGGAAAACCTTAGGCCTCAGAAACCTAATTAATGGTAGCTACTGGGGACATGATTAATTACCAAATAAGAGAGTTTAAAGTAAGAAATTCAGATGAATATTTAATTTCTAGTTTAGCATAAAACTTAAAATAAGGACAACATTTTATATTTTCTTTAACTTTCTTCTGGAAAGAAACTCACCGCAGTAGGATAGAACTGCCAGTTAAATGGTGGTAGGTGGTGGGACCACTGGGAAGATTCAGAGCAAATCCAGTCCAGTGTAGCCCAGACAGGACAGAAATGCTTTGTGCAAGTGCACAAACTGTCTCATAAACAGAGAAGAGGCTGTGTTGCCCATCCTTCACCATTTCAGCCTGGAGCAAAAGCTCTGGGATTTTTGCACAAGCCATGGTTTAAAAGATCAGGTCTGTGTTATATAGAGAAAGATATAAAAAAATCAGGTTTTTCCTGGGAGCCTTTGGTGCTTCCAGTGATTCTGAGCTACCTCACTGCAGGGAGAAAGGGACTGTTGCTTTTTTTTCCTTTGACTTCCACAAGCTAGTTCACACTGGGAATGCTTCATTTTTAAGGACTTAAGCAAGACCAAGATCGGAGATTTACGGTGTGGTTTTACAGCCTGGTATTTACTATGGTTTGGAGCGTTTCCAGCAAGAGAGCCGGCTGATGAGGTTCATTTATCGCTGTCACATCCATTCAGCGGCCGCTCTCTGGCCGGGTGTGCTCTGCTCAGGGCTGGTGTCACCTCCACACAACACCACAATCACTGAATCCTGGTAGGTGCTAATCCAGTGATAACCAAACTGTGCTTTGCTATTTATTGCTCACTTTGTAGGGCAACTTGATCAAAGTACCCTCGTAAACACTCAGTCCTCCTCGGAAAATGCTTCCCTTTCCTTCATGAATGCCTCTTAGACCTTCGGACTGGGGGAAAGAAGGAAGGTCTGAGCCCCAGAGCACACGGCAAAAGTCTTTCTTATCACTCCTGCTTTCTTTTCCGTGTTTCCTTTTCAAAGCCTGGTAACTAATTTGGTGCCCCACTGTGAGGTTTAGTTATTTGTTGGAAACGATTTTTAAGATGTGAGAGAATTACCATGAGACACTAAAATTTTCCCTTTGATGCTGAGGAAGGATCCTGATTCAATGCAAGCTGAAAGTAATAAAACTTTCTGAAATGCAGGGATTTCGCTCCATTCCCATACAATCAGCCATCACTTCCCACCTTTTTTTGCTTCCAAAGTCCGTCTAGCCAAGCATTTGCCACACAAAGTTCTTTGCACTGCGAGAGACTAAGATTTTAACGAAAATGAGTGTTGTTGGGAAGCAATGATGGCAAAAAACCATGAAATTGTGATTTTTTTTTAATTTTTAAGAGACAGTTCTGACAAGAAGGCATTTGAGCATGAGGTCATCCACCTTTCTACACTTTTTAATGCATGTAAAATAACTAATGTAAATTTCATTTATTTAATGTAAAAATACCTTTATACTTGGAGATTTGGTCAGCACTTGGCTCTATCACTTCATTGTTGATGGTGGCCCTGGGATATCTGGCTCGTATTTTTGAGAGAATCTGCAAGTCCATCTCACCTAAAGAAGCAGGAGGCACAAAACAGAATGAAAACAAAGGTCAGGCAAAGGTGATCTCCATCACCATCTGCCCAGTTTTGCAGACTGATTTCTGCCATTTGTGTGCATATGTACCGCACAGGTCCATGCAGCTGCTCTGTATTCTCAGTAGGTTGTCACTGAAGATTGAGCTCTAGGATTCGAGAAAAATTTAAATATCGGTCCCAACTCTCTTCATTTCTCCTCTCTGACTGGCACCATCAGGGCCAAGGGAAAACCAGACACAATCATGCCTGTGGCTTGACCTCGTTTTTTCTGAACAAGGTCTAACCTCGAGGGGGAGATCCTACACTACTCTCACGGTGCCAGTTCTGATGCTTCCAAGTCACCAGCAAACTTGGCAGGATTTCTTAGGAGTCAGTAGGAGCATTTTTAGCCAGGCGCCTCACTAGTTACAAGCTCATGTGGGGGAGGGCAAAGGGAATATGTGTTTGCACTGGAATCAGAGACAATATTCATATCTGTTTGTCTTTAGTGCCCTGTGACTTTTCCAAAAAGGAATGATGAATAGAGCACATACCATTTGTGTTTAGCTAACCCTTGTTTACAGAATACCCCAGAGCTGACTGTGTTTTCTGCTTTTGTTGAGGAAGTGTTCTCTCTAAACACTGTTCAGGCCAGCTGTAATTATTTTATTGATGGATGTACCAGTAGATGCAAGATTTCAAAATTTAAAAATAGCTCTATCATTCTTGGCTGTCTCCCCCCCATCTGCAATAAGGAAGCTCAGGGGGATGGTTTTCTTACTGAGGCATGGGTCCAGGGACAATATCCTGCTGGCTTGGTCAGCTTTCCCCAGCCTCACTTCTGCTTATTGTGCTTGGATAGATTTTAGGTGGAAAAAAATTACAGCAGAATAAATTAAGGTAAGAAAAAGTGAAACGGAGGGTAACCACAGTGAATAGTAGATCCAGGGGTCGAGTTACAAGCAAATATTGAGTTTTGTCCTGGAAGATTTACTTGTGCTTACTCAAAACTCCAAGTTATAAAATTCCCTATAATTGAACAAAGTTTTGTACTGAAGGGAAGGCTGTCCAGCAGAGTTATGGAGTGGAAAACCACTCAGCAAGTTGTGATGGCCAAACGGGCCCTTGCTGAGGGACAGTGGAGGGAGGACCTGCACAGCCTCTGCCCAACCTCATCGTTTTAGTGCCCCTGGACTCCCACCACCTCAGCATTAGCTCCATCATGCAGAATATTTGAGGTACAAAAGGAAAACACTGGGCATTAAATTGCTCATTAGTGCCCAGAGGACATAACAGACAAAGTGAGGAAGAGCTGCATTTTTTCAGACTTACGTGTCTTTCTCAAAGCAATCAGCAACACCAACATTTACATGGCATCACTGGAAGCACGTTCTTTGAGGGAGGGAAATTGAATTTCTGAGGCAGCAGAAATAGCTGTAGCTTTGCTATCGGTGCAAGCCCTGTATTCTGTTGAAAAATCAGAGCAAAGCCAGTTGTCTGCAGGCTGCCGTGGTAAAATTCGGGAACACAGAATTTGTAATGAACTACTGCAACAGTTTGATTTTTGGTTGCTTTACCAACTTTCTGTAAAATGATGTAGCTTTTTGAATAGGCTGTGCAGGTCCTGATTAAAGAAAAATCGAATTTTGTATTTCCGTATGCAGATATGTTAATATATTCCCTTCCACGTTTGTGTGGCCCAATCACCCTTCTCCTGTTTTTAACCAAAAAAAACCCCACCCCTTTGATTCATAATTTAATCTACAGCCTTAACTGACTTCACGTAGCTCTTTTATATGCAAACAAGTGTCTCGAGGCATTTTACAGTCAGCTCTGTGGCAGCTTGCATTATCAACAATTTGGCAATTAGGCTATCCGAATTATTTAAACTCTCCAACACAATTACCTTTTAAAGGCTACCACTATGTTCGCCATTAAGTTTCTAATTAAACATTTTACGTAACGGGCTAGTTTATAGCCCAGTTGCTACTTTATAGCAGCGCTGATGACTTTTATGGCTTTTAAAGGTACAGAGTGCGGCGCGCTGGAGTGTGAACTTAATAAGGCAGCGGCTGCAGCGAAGGCAGGCGCCGTGTTCGGGCGGGCGTAATGGGATGGGATGCTGCAGGAAATTTGTTCTTGTCTCCCGAGGTGGAAGAGCGGAGAGGAAACGCTTTCCTTCCGTGCTCCCTCCCTGTGAAGCGCAGGGGCCGGCGGGGTCGGGGCAGCAGCCCCATCACCGCCCTCCCGCACCAGCCAGGATGGGCTGGGGGAATTTGGGAATAGGCTTGCTCCTGAGCTCACCAGGACCCGTGATGGGAACAAACCAGTGAGCAGATGGGGTTGGGTGATTTGGGGATTTTTACGTCACAAGGTGAGCTTGGCCCACGCATTACTGATTGATGGCAAGCTGGACTGTCTCTGGCCAGGGAGTGAAGTGCCTCACTGAGTCAAGTGTTCCTGTTAAAAACATCTTTGCTTCTTTTTTTGCAGAAGAATGGTTTCCTTTGGAGAGCAATGTTCCTGCTCTGCCACACTGTCTGTTTTATAACTAATGCCCACCATTTACATACAATTGCTGTATGGAGGAGAGACTGACAAAACTGAGGTTAGTCTTTGGCGATGGTACGACTACAGCATTTAAACTAGATTAACTGTTCACATAAAATTTAAGTGTGGCGACTTAATGGGCAGAGAAGGAAACATAGGTTTTAATTATGGGGGCACTTAAGCAAGAATTTAATGGAAAGAAGCCACTTGATCTTACTGGTATTGTTTTTCCACTCAGTGAACTTAGGATAAAAGACTTATTATTTCTGGTTTCTTCTGGATTTCTTCTGCAGCTTACGTTCAGCTCCAGTGTTTTGGGGGACAGTAGCTCCAGGAGGACCTTGAACACTGATGGTGGCCAGCAAACCCAGGCAAAGCAGAGCTCAGCCATGGCTGTCACATAGCAGAGATGGAAGTTATCACCTCAATAGTTACAGGAGAGAATAGTTGCAATGCAGGTAAAAATGCAATAATCTGAGAAATCTCAGACATTAATTTGTCCCCCATTTGGGGGGTTTTGTTTGGTTTTGGGGGTTTTTTTTGTGTAGAAACCCTATGGAGCAGTTCGAGCTTCTCTCTGCCTTTGAGGAGTGATGGTGTAGAAGGAGGGGTTTTTTACAGAGGACATAGAAGAATCAGAGTGGGGAGGCACAAGCTGTTTTCAGATGATGTGGTCACACACCAACTAACACCACCTGTCCCCTGGAGGTGACTTTTCAAGGAAAGACTTATTTCCCACTCTGCTCCTTTTGCAATTTTTAATCCGGTATTCTTTAAAAAAAAAAAAAAAAGGAAAAAACACATCAGTATTGAAGTCCATACATACCTGCTCCACCACCAACGCTTAGAACATTGATTGTAGACTTCCCATTTCCAATACTGAAAAACAGTATTTATGCATTTTAGGAGAGCTGCCCAGTAGAGAGGGCTCCATGCGTGGTGTGAGATACTGGAGATCCCACTAAGACTAAAATTTGCAGGACAAAACCCAAATGTAATGTGTGTGTACACAGGCATGCCTGCAAGTGGGCAGGAGGGATCAGATTCAGAACTCTGCCCTTCAGATATTCACAATTTCCAATTATTTTGGCAGTTTGTAGAGGTGGCATTTTGCTTTTATTGTGAATGCATGTAAGCAGAAGCAGGTACTCGCCTTCTCCGTGCCTGTGCTCTGAGGAACAGAGAACCCTCTGGATCTGGACCAGCAGCTTAAAAATTATTTGTAGAAGTTTTGCATTATGCAAAATGGGGAGGGAGAGGGGAGAGTGTAATGCTCTTAAAATCCCTGAGAGAGGCTCTGGCAGAGCCATGAAACCCTGAGCCCTGAGAAGAGCCTCCCCAGAGCCAGGGTTTGATGCTGGCTGCCTGCTCCCAAGCCAGCTTACAAAGCGAGGGGTCCAGCAAAGGATGCACACTGCCAGGCAAAGCAGGAGCACTATTCAGCCGTCCTAGAGAACCCCTAAATATTACCTGAAAAGACCACTTTTGAAAAGCTGCTTTCAATCAAGTTTGATGCTAGAATGTAGTATCTGTTAGTGCATTTCAGAGCTGATTCAGGGCAAGCTGTGTTTGTGTGCAAAGAAACAATGCAGCCTTATCTCCTCCTCGCTGGGCAGCCTCCGTCCCGGAGAGCGGTGTGTGCAAATGGAATCTCCAGCCAAGCCCTATCAGAGGCCAACAGACGGGGCAGGGAACAGCAATCTGCCTCTCACAGGCAGCCCCCCGAGCCTGGCACCACCATGGGACCGTGCCCCTGGCTGTCCTTCAGCCTGGGGTGGTCACCTCGGAGTTACCTCGCTATCACGTCCGGCAGCTGCCTCTCCACGAACTCCTGCATGCACTGGTGCTCAGTCGACCTCTCCAGGAAGAGGCGGAATGACTGGAGGTATCTGTCAGGATCAGCGAGCAAACTCCTCATGGGTGATGCCATGCTGGGGGTCGGGAGGGTGCAGGAGGGGACAGGCTGCTCCCTGCAGCTCTTCTCTCAGGCCTAGAGAAGGAAAGAAAAATGCTGGAGGGGAAAATCCAGCCTGCACCCGGACTTTGCTCCATGTCCCTGGCCCTGCAACTGCCTTGGAGTGTTACTCAATCTCGCAACAGAAGCTGTAAATGGGGTCCAAGCAGCAAAGGGTAATATATCATCTTTAATCTGGGCAGAGCAGCTGCCAGCACTTTTTAGCTGTGCTGACACAGGACTCCGTTAAGACACAGTAAAAGGGTCTTTAGATGGTCCTTAAATACAGGAAAAAATCCTCTGTTTTGTGAAGGCATGGAGAGGCTCCAAAAGCTGGGTCTGGATTAGAAGAAAGTGCGACACTCATCTCCAGAGACGCTGGCAGATGTCTCTATCTGTTTTTTAATCTTTTGCTGTTCTTAAAGGGAATGCTGATGGTGGGGTGAAAACAATAAAAACCTTACAAATGCACTTTATTTTTCTAGTTCTTCTGAAGATAATGGTGCAATTCCCATGGGTTAAGTAGTTAATTCACCAAAGCCACGTGAGTTACTGGAATAGATGTTGTGCTAAACCAGGCTTAGAGGGAATCAGGAGCGGGGAAGGCAAAGCGTGTTACCAGGGAAGTGTCAGACTGTACCTTGAAAAGTGCACAAAGATGTCTTTATCCTCTTTTAAACTGCAGTTTAACTTCAAGACATCTTGTCCCAACTGGCAATGAGACAGAGGAACCCTCTCCCTCCTCACAGGCCCCACGTTTAAGGACGTGCCGCATTTCCTCAGTGTCTCTCACCATCCCCTCTGGCTTTCCTGCAGGGGTTGCATCCCAGCCCCCTCTCGTTATTTTTACAATTCCCTTTGGACTGTCTCCAGCCAAACCCCACTGATGCTGCAGTGCAGCAGCCAAGGGCAAAACCCTCCTACCCCCAGATTTCCCTGGCTCCCAGCACAGCTGGGATGGCTTCCCTGGCCCCACTGAGACCCACTGCCTTCACTCGCCAGCATGACCCCTGGAATACAAACCATGGGCTTTTTCCAGACGACTACTCTTGTCCCTTTGAATAATAATTCTGGCCTCTGTTGTGCTCAAGTCCCTCCCAGCTGCACATCAAATAACACAGTCTTGTCCCTCCTCCAAACCATGAACAGAAACACAAGCAACAGGCTCAGGTTCATATTTGCCATTACCTCCCTTTCTGGCAGTGAACTTCTGACAAATTTCCTAACTGTGCAACCAGTTTTCCACCCACCCAATACCTGTCTCATCAAGGCCACATCTTCCTCACTTGTTTGTGAGAATGTCATACACGATGGTGCCATCTCCTTCTCCCCTGTACACCAGCAGAAAAACGGGCTTGGAACAATTTCCTCCTGGTATATCCACACTGCCTGACCATCATCTTATTCTCTTTCTGCTGCTTGAAGGACTATTTCTAGGGACTGTTTCTAGGGACAGCCATCATGCTGAGCAGCTGCAGTTCCCCAGCTCCCTCTCCTGCCCCCTTTCCAATGCCAACACAGTCTGCTTGGCTTTGCCAGTTTTCCTTCCCTGCCTGTGACAAAGGTAACATCCAAGTCATGACACGTTTTGGTTTTGCAGCCCATCGGCCACATCTCCACATGCCCCAGAGGTTCCTGCAGGAAAGAGCGTGGTGAAGGCTGGTGACAATTCACCTCCTCCAGCATGTGCTGCTGCCAGAGCCATTGGCAATGGCTGAGAATTTATAATCAATTAGCAATGCCTGATAATTGCTCTCCTTGGGACAGTCCCAAAGACCTCTGGAGCAGGTTCCAAGGTTGATTTTCCACCCCTACTGCCTCCAAGGCAGACAGGCTTTGGCACACTCCCTGCTCCCCACCTTCTCAGGCAGCAAGGATGTTTTCAACCAAAGAAACAGCAAAACTGAGCATTTTAAAGAGCACTAATGAAAAACAAGCTGGTACAACACTGCTAACAAGTCAATGGGAGAGCTTTAAAAACTTTGTCAGCCTCTGACTGACAACCCCTCCCTGACTCAGATGAGCAGCACTCAAACCCCCAACAACATCCGAATTAACCTGGGGAATCCAAGCAGGAACTTTTCCAGAGATAGTAAGGAAGAAAACTCCTGGATGTACCTTGGATGAGAATTACTCACTGCTAACCCACCCTGAAACCACAGTGGTGTATTCTTTGTTTACTCATTCCTTTGCTATGCCTGACTCCTCACTTTTTATTTTAAATGCATAAAGAGGCTTTGCTATTTGCCACTAATCTATTTTTACTACCTTCAATCTTGAAAAAATATTTTGCAGTTTATAAGAGATTTAGATAATCGACCCTTTTTTCTATGCCTCCCTCTACTTCCCGTGATTTAATTTGCCAACATCCCCTGCTCAGCAGTCTCTAATGAGCAGCTGAGATTCATTTTCATGTTAGGTGCAGTGCAAGGAATTTGTCTCATTTCTTTCATTACACTTTTGGCTGTTGGAATTTGCCCCATTTATTTCATTCTGTGGTTTTTGCTGTCTGAATTGCGGCCAGTTAACTTTAAAAATGAGCAAAGAGATGGAAGGGAAGGATTTTTTTCAGAGTTAGGCTGATAGAAACTTTGGGCAATAATGTTCACCCAGGCACGCTGCCTTCAGTGATCATCCAAACTTAAACGTGGCTCCGAAAGAAGATTGACGAGCTTTGAAAGCGGGCACTGTTTGTGCTGTGGTTACTTGATCCGTCCCTGCTTTGCACAGGCACGAGCAGAGCGAAACCTGCTTTAAACTCACCATAAAACCCTTTGAACCACCCACCCCGTGAAGCCAGCAAACGAAGTGAGAGCGCCCTAAGCTGTAACCCGCCTGCAGTGGGAGCTCGGGTTCGGTAGCACAGGGTTTGGTGTGTCGCCGAGCGCCGGCGAAAGCGGGATCCCTCTCGGGGCGAATCTGCTCCGGCGGCGCTTGCTCCCAGGCCGCCGTACTTACGTGGGGTGTCCGTGCCTTTCAGGGATGTGGGAGTGATGCTGCTGAGCTCCTGGGATGTGCTCCCAGCCGGCCGCTTCCCAATCCAGCCACCTTCCCGTCCAGCCGCATTCCCAGCGGCTGCTGCCGTCCCACCTCCGGGCCGGCGTCACGGGGGGAGGTTTTGCTGCCTGAGGAAGGAGCAGAGTTATAACCTCATGTGGCAGCAGCTGCCTGGAGAGGCAGAGGGGCAGCTCCAACCCTGCCGTATGCACTGGTGCTCTCTGCGCGGTCCGCACCAGCTGTCCCCCCGGGACACACCTGGCACGGCCGCCCTGCCGTGGGAACATCCAGACACAGAGCTCTGTCCCTGTGTTAATTAGAGTACAGATGACAAATGAAGCCCTGCCAGTGGTATATAGAAAATGCAGCTCCTGACAAGTTGGAAATAGTTGTCTCAGTGTGTGGCATATGGTGATGGGCAGCATCGTTTGCAGTTTGCCCATAGAACCCTTCCATTATAGATTACTTTGCTTTTTTAGCTGGTTTTCTTGCCAGCAGATATTCTTCTCATCCCTTACTTTCCAGAGCTTAAACAATGGGAAGCATTTTCCAAGTTGTGTGCACCCTCTGCAGCCCTGTTAGTAGCAGTTTTATCCCAAGGAACTTAAGTATGGATAAAACCATTGACCTGTGTCTGCTATCACATTAGGATTCAGGGCTCTAATAAAATATTTGTCCTATGTGTGCCTCAAATTATTCTTTGTTTTTCCGTGTTTAGCAAGAAGGAATTTTTTTAAGTTAGATGAAGAAGTTTTCCTTCTGGACTTGGATAGAGAAATGAACTGTTCAAGGAGAAATGAGCTGTTCACATGACAAAAGTCATATAAAATAATACCAGTGATATTAATAACAATGCTTTCAAAGGCACAGTTACAGGGAGAATGGCTGCAGTTTGACATTTAGCTGAGAGTTTACTCAAATGAAGATTTCATATCAACAGTTAAAATTGTTCAGCCAGAACGATGACTGTGTGTGAAGGCAACACCCACCGCAATTTTTTCTCTCTCTGTTCACAGCACCATTTCCTCAGCAGTTTGAGGGAATGAGACACAAAGCCCTTTATCAAGGATCTCACCAGGAGCAGCAATGCCACAGTGCTTAGTACCTACCACATTCGATGATTCTGTGCTTCAAAGAGTGATGCCGAATCCAGGCAGGCAGAATGAGGAGACCAGAAACAGTTTTGCCCTTTCACATCAACAGTCATGACTTCCTTGCCCATGGCAAGGAGCTTAGAGCTGGGTGGTCTTTAAGGTCCTTTCGAACCCAAACCATTCTGTGGTTTTCTAATTCTATGACTTTATTTTCAAGGGGTGTTTTGAGGAAAATGAAACCCTAAGTACCTTGTCAGCCACAAATCAAGCCAGCTTCTATTGGCTTGCAGTGTCCCAGCAAATGTCCCTTCTGCAGCCACGGCTCGCACCCAGGGAACCCAATCCTGGCTCTGTCTTGGTGATAAGCACTGCTGTTCAAACATAGCTGAACAGCAAGATCACTGGTGTTTGGTTTTCTGTGCAGTTCTAGAAATCTGTATTAATTGCTATCACCAAAGCTGTGCAAGCTGGTCTAAAGAAAATAAACTCAGTGCATCTGGCCCACATTTTTCTCCCTCTGTAGAGCATTAAATATGGGTTTTCCAAGTGCCAGTTGCCATTTAATATGAAAGCCTAAGTTTAGAGAGCCAAAAATAAAGATTATATGCATCTGGTGCTTTTAAGTGCTTTATGAAAATAAAAGATGCTGCTGTTAGCTTGCTTCTTTAATTTCCCCTTGGGACACATTCTGTGAGCTTTAAGCGAAATTCCAGCCATTTCAGTGTGATGTGTGCTCGGTGCTGCCCGGGTGCAGGGACACTGGGGAGGTGGGGGTGCTGCACCTCTGCCTCGACCTGTGCCCAGGGCAGGGCCGTGCTGAGCCGGAGGCTGTGACCCAGCAGAGAAGGACAAGGGCCAGGATGGAGGCCAGAATCGTTCTGCAAAGTGACACCCTGCAGAGAAGCTGGCCACACACAGACCTGGCAGATCTAAGGGTTTGTTCACTAAGGTGGTTGTACACTATTTAACATCATAGAACCATCACAGAGTCATAGAATGAGTTGTGTGAGAAGGGACCTTAAAGATCATTTCATTCCAAACCCATGCCATGGGCAGGAACACTTTCCATTAGACCGGGTTGCTCCAAGCCCCGTCCAACCTGGCCTTGGACACTTCCAGGGATGGGGCAGCCACAGATTCTTAATATTTATTTATGAAAAGTCACCTTCCTGTCCCGTTCTATATGTCCTCCTATGTGCAGCACTGTCTGAGACAGCAGGAGGCTGAGTTATTGAAAAGAAATCTTACAAGCCCTGAGAGCATTAATATTTGGGAAATAATCACTATTACATATTAAACATCTCTCTGTCATGACAGCTCACGGGACAATTCACAGCTCTGTGGATACCTGGCCAACTGTGAGGTGGAATAATACTAAAACACAAAGTTGTGAGCAAGATGAGTCCCCCTGGAAACCTGGCAAGGACACAAGTAGTTGTCACTGGCCCCTTAGGTGAGTCGAGAGCTGGGAACAGACAACATCTGCAGATTATTTCCTTCTCTGGAGTACATCTGCAGGGGTTTGGGCTGAAAATTTATACTCTGGGAAGAAGGAGGAAGGAGTTAAAGGTCATGGTCTTGGTCCAAATGAATCACTGAAATCTTTTCCCCCAGGTATGCTCCAAGTGATGCTGGGAGACAGCCCTCATCAGAGGGAAGGGAGATGGGATCGTGTCCTTCTCCAGGCTCCCAGGATGCCCACCAGCCATGCCCAGCAGCAGCACAGGACTTGCCATAGGCTGTGCCGATCCACAAGCTCCAACAGCCTCATCAGTCCCATGGCAGAAGTGGAAATAACAGAAAAAATTTATCCACTGAGGATTTAGAAGAGCTGTGGTAAACTGGTGAATCAGTCGATGCCTTCAAAGATGAAAGTTCTAAGTTAGCAAACTCTCTAAGTTTCTAAGTTAGCAAAAGTATCTAAGTTAGCAAAAACCAGGGTACAAGCAGGGCATTAGGACTGGCTGCTGCCTACAAGACAGGAGATTAAAGCTGTGCAATGTTGATTTTACCTCAGAAAGGATGGGAGTGCCAGAACAGACCATCCCTCACGTGAATGGCTGCAATGACCCTTCCCTGGAGGAAGATCCATCCCTTTGGAGCAGGGACCAGAGCCTGGAGTCACAGCTGAGAAAAGCTAAGCTCAGGAACAAAGCAGGGGATGGATCCATGTCCCCCCTGCCTTGATATAACACAGGACTACAGAGCACGTGGGTCAGATCTAGGAAACTGGAAAGAGGCAGAAGGAGCGGGAAAAGCTGCACAGGAACTACCTAATTTCTACCCTGTAACCAGATTTCAAAGCATTTGTAGATGGACCAAATATCTGAGCCCAAAGATCCAGGAGTTTGTTTGGCTTACCTCTGGATCTGATGTAATCTCACACGGCCAGCCTGATAAAAGCAGAAGCGAGACGTTGCTTAATGTCTGAAGAATTATTTCTGCTGTCTCCTAATAAAGCACGCTGATGTAAGCTGGGGATGATAACAAGAGCGCTGCACTGGGCTAGCAAAATCTCATTTTTCAGGACAACTGAACTGTCAGTGCCAAAGAACAGACAGGTTATTGCTCATGCTCCTCCAAGGTTACTTTTATTAAAATGGAAATTTCTGAAGCTTTGCATGCACACGTACATGGCCACGGGTGCAGACTTCCCTGCGAGGGGGAGAGGGGCCTTGCCAGAGCTATCCCTCTCTTCTGCAGCTCTTTAGTGCAGCCCTTACCAGTGGGGGTGCCCTGGGGGAACTGAGCACAGCTGTGTCCGCCCCAGGTCTGTGTCTGAACGGCCCCATCCTCACCACGGCTTTGGGCTGGGCTTGGCACGGACACAGGGCACAGCCTGGGGTGGGTGCAACGCTCCTCCCACAGCTGCACCCCTTGAATTTCCCGTGTGATCTGGGTGAGGATTTGCTGTCCCTCCTCAAAGCCAGCACAGGCATCAGCACCTTAAAACTGGGCCTTTCACATTTTGGGCTGACACAGGTTTTCATATACGAGGGGTGCAGCTCCCCAACGCCAAAGAGAGGAGAGGAGAGGAGAGGAGAGAAGAGAAAAGAGAAGAGAAGCGAAATCACAGAAAGAATATTTCATTTGGAAGGACCCTACAATGATGATCTAATCCAACTGCCTGACCACTTCGGGGCTGGCTGTAAGTTAAAGCATCTTATTAAGGACATTGCCCAAATGCTTTTTAAACAGTTGATAATAAAACAAAAATAGAAGAAAAAAAGCAGAAAACTAATATCTGGCCGTATTTCACTTTTTGTTGTCATAATACACTGAGAAACTACAACAGGCAAAACCTGAACTTGGCTGCTGAGGAATAATTTGTTCAACAAATGCGTCTTTTTATTTTCCCCGGTACATGTGAGGAACAGATTAAATTTTTACAAATATGTGCCATAGTTAAAATAATTTTGCTTTTCCTCCTTCCTGAAGTTAATTGAATCAAAGGTTGTTTGTGAAATATCTCATTATGGAGCACTCCAAATTTCTGTCTTGCAATTAGTGAAACAAATCAGTGCTCTATTCCCAGACTGAAAAAAACCCAAAATATTAGAACATTTCAATTAGCAATTTGAAACTGAAATTCTTAATTGAATTGATCTCAGAATGAAATTCAATGTGAAAAATAACATTGACAAGGGGATTTCAATATTGTACCTGTTTTTGGAGGTGGTCAAGGATGGTCACACCCTCACCAAGTGGTGCTCCACACCAGAAGGAGCTGGTAGAAGGGGATGCTGCTAGAAATCATCCAGAGTGTGCAGCTCTTGTCCTGTGAAGCCACGAGCAGCCATGGACCAGACACAAGACCCCCAGCTTCTTGCAAGCCCTGAGTGCAGCTCATTTTTTCCTGGGGACTTCAATCTCTGCCAAGACACTTTTTTCTGTGCTGGAGAAGCATGAAGGACTGAGCAGAGACACGGCTCGGGTTATTGATGTTATGGGAAAGCAGAGTTATGCCAAGGAAGAGGAGATGGCTTTTTTTGTGTGCCACTTTTTGCTGCTGATTCAGGTTTTCTACACATCTTAGGAAGCAATAATCATTCATTATGAAAAAAAACCCAATTCTTAGGGCATTTTACCCATATATGGGAATAATTATTTTCTCTTTTGAAAATGCAGTGATATGAGGAGAGAAGTGACAGAAATATCTGACTACCTATAAATGAAAAATAACAACTTGGGCGGTTTTTTTCAGAGACTGTCATGAGGGGCTGCACCTGGTACCAGGCTGACTCAGTGGAGCTTCAGACCCACGAATGATAAAAGCATGAAGTGAGACAGAAGTCATACAGCCCTTAACACCTGCTCATGTTTTAATTAATTTGCACTTGTAACAGCAATAGTTATTTTTTCCAAAACAAATATTCCTGCCTCAGAAGATCGCTGCCTTTCCTATATCTGTGCAATATCCACTTCCCGTTGGCACCTTCCCCACATTACTAATTTCCCCTTTCCTCCTCCTCCTGTAGCTGTTCCCCACGGAGCTGGTGTGACAAAGAAGATCTGAACAAGCCACATTCGAAAATCAATCAACCAAAATTAGAAGGGCTTTCTTCTAGGCCGTGTTTGGAAAGGCATCATCCCCCTGAGCACATGGCACTGCTGTCTGCCTGTGCCCTGCTCTGACATGGCAGTGCAGGGGGAGCGGCGGCTGCCGTCACAGCATGATTTGACAGCTGAATATTCCGCTCGGAACTCCTTGGCGTGGTTCACATCCCTCCTAAATCTCTCTGCCTGAAGTGCAATGTTTTCATGCTCTTCATGTCTCGTCCTGTGGGAACTTATGTTAAGCTTTGGAAAGGGTTTAGGCACACTCACTCCCCTCCAGTGGCAGTAGCTGCTTACAGCTTTCATAATCAAAATCTTTGCATTAAGGCAACTGTATCAGGAGCATTTCAGATGTTTGTAAGCCATCACTCATGCCAAAACCCCACATGTAAATTACCCTGACCTGGTGAAGAGCATCCTTTAGGCAAAATTTGTTACCTTCAGGGCTGTGGGCTCCTGGGCTGGATGGCAGCTGGCAGTGCCAGCACAGCGGTGGCATCGCCCTGGTGTCTGTACAGTGCACAGCCCGTGCTCCGCTCTGGGCATTAAACTGCTGTGGAAACCTTTATATCTGAAATGCTCCGTATATCTTTCTGAAAGATTCTGCTTCCCAGGACAGGAGACAGCATCCTGAAAATGGGGCTTTGCACCAGCAACCCCAGCACCTCCACACCAGTTACTTGCCTTTCCCTTTTCTTCTTTGCCCTTTTTTCTTCTCTTTTCCCTTACAACCCACAAGTTTTTGCCCCTTCTGCCCGCTTGATGACAACAGTGGGATGTTCTCACAGGTTACTGATGAGAATCTGTGTGGAAAGAGAGGGCCAGTGAGCTTTAAGAGTGCCTGTGTGGGAAGAGGGCTCAGCAGCACTGGGTGTTCTCAGGGGAACTGTGTGGCCCCAGGCCTCCCACTGGGGCACAGATGGGAGGTGAAGCTCAATTCATGCTGTTTTTATTTCTCCCAGGCCTAACAATGGGTCAGAGGTGGAGGAATAAGAAAAATAAAGATCAAGTGTTCCTGCAAGCAGCTTGGCTGGCCAGGAAGGGCTGTTCTGCAGTGACCTTGGGCTGTCCAGCCCTTCATTCCCAGCAAGCACACCCAGCAGAGTGAGCTTTAATGGCACTGTGCAACTCACAGCCACAAAACAATCTGCATGCAGGACCACAGACACAGACTGACAGTTTTGCAAACTGCTATTAACAACGATTTCACTTTTTTTTTTTTTTAATGCCAGATGTTATGAGCAGCTACTGTCACGTGCAGTTAGACCCCGGGACTCTGCTAGTCCGAGTGGAGAGTGAGATGGTCTGCAACCCCTCAGGGTCTGGTGTGGCCAGAGAATCACAGAACGGGCTGAGTTAGGACAGACCTTAAAGACCATTCAGTTCTAACCCCCTGCCATGGGCAGAGACACCTTTCACTATCCCAGGTTTCTCCAAGCCCCATCCAGCCTGGCCTTGGACACTTCCAGGGATGGGGCAGCCACAGCTTCTGTGGGCACCCTGTGCCAGGGCCTCCCCACCCTCACAGAAAATAATTTCTTCCTGACATCTCATCTAAACCTGCCCTCTTTTAGTTTAAAAGCATTCCCCCTTGCTCTATCACCACTTGCCTATGCAAAAAGTTGCTGTCCAAAGCCGTGCTGTAACTTCGCTTTGAACACAGCCATGCCTTCATTTATACTACTTTTTTTTACTACAGTTTGAACTAATATATTAAATTTGGAGCTGAGCGTACCACCTACTGCCAAAAGACATTGGCAATGTGGGATTTCACAGTGAAATATCAGTACAAAAGCACTGCTTTCTTGCTAGTACTTATCAGTGCGAGGTACATGGATCATGCAAAAGCCCCTGACATAGTGCTATAACATTGCTCGAGTGAAAATGTATGAGAGCTTTTTGTGGATAGTTCTGTCATTTAATTTTTTTTAAATTACAACTTAATTTGGAGCCAACAGGAGCCTTGACTGGATGCTCCTCCCTGCAGAGTCTATTCATGTTTCAGCAAGAGATGCTGAAAAGGCCATCTTGAAGCTTCCCTAGAAGTAAAAGTACTGTGGATTTCCCACTCTCTGTGAAAAGCCATTCCCAAAGAAATGACAGTCATTTCCTCAAGCCTTAAACTGAAGGTGTATTTATTTACTCTGAAGGCAGATGTGAAGAATTGTGCCTGAAAAGGAATTTTTCAGAAGGTCGTGCGTGGGATGGAAGGGGCGGTGAGGGAGGTGAAGGGCCTGCAGGGAGCCTGGCTCTCAGCTTGCACGGGGTGGAGCTGGGAGGAGGCAGCTCAGTCCCTGATTGCATCCTTCGAGCTCCTTCTCCTGTTACAGCCCAAGCAATTGCCGTTACTGGCATGGTGTCCTTGCTCTTCTCTTGCCCTCCTTATCTCTTTCCATGATCCGTGCTCTCCCTTCCCTTTTTGCCCTGCAGGCCTGCAACTGTTGCTGGAAATAATATTTTTTTAATACCATTTCTATCTCTCCCCTCAATCCGGCTGGTGCCATGGTAGGCAGTTTCCAAGTGTCACTGCTTCTTTCGAACTCACATCCTTCCGCAAGATATGGACACATCTGAGCCAGCCTGCTCACTCTCTCCTTTGTGCAGACTTGATATTGTAAGTTATTTAAACTCCCAGCTATTTTCCTGATTAAATAAACCCAGGACCAGCTACTCTAAAGGCATCGGGCTTTTATTAGAAAGCTACATTGCCATCGTGTTATTTTGATCCCTACTCACCTCTCATCTTCCCACAGACAAAAGCCTCTGAGTTTCTTTATATAAAGGTGCATTCATGATTTTATTGAGCAGGAATCCTCTTTGCAATCTCTGCCCTGGGATGAGCCTGCTCTGCAGATAATATTTGGTGTTTCACTTGGGTTTGATTTTGTCTCTGCTCTGACAAATCCTTCGTGAAGTTAATGACAGACAAAAGAAGCACTTCAGGATTTGCTCCTGATTTCAGTGATAGCAGTCACCTCCTGGCCATGCTCTGGGTGCTTGTGTTCCTGTTGCAGTCACATCCCGATTCCAAGGGAACTGGGAAGGGTCAGGGAAGGCAGCAGGGAATATCTTTCAAATTAGGATACACAAGGATGGGTATAGCACATGAAAAGGCAAAGAGAACTGAAATTGGTTACAGTGTACTAGTTACGGCAAAGATAATTGAAAAAATACAGTCTTGCTATAATTAATGAGTTTTACAACTCATAGCCCAGTGGAGGGACCTGGGCTGTGGATGTACCTCCTGGCATGCTCCGGAATGCTCCTGGTAATGCAGGGTTAAAAGTCCAGCTTCCAGCCCTCAGGCACAAAAATGCAAATGTGGTCCACTTTTGGCTTCCCAGAGGCAAACATCTGCTTTAAAGGGAGCTTAATATAAAATTTTGGAGCCACCTTTTTTTCCAGACAGAGAGTTTACAGCATGGCAACAAGCAAAAAAAGTTGTGAAGGGGATTAGTATTATTATTATTATTATTATTAAAAATAATAATATTAATATTGTTTTGTTGTTGTTTACTATTAACATTAACTACTATTACTATTACTATTACTATTACTTTTGGGTTTTTTTTTCCCTTGGTATTATTCCTTCTGCTTTTCATCGAGGATTTTCTTACTCCAGAGCAAGGGAGTGGGATCTTTCTCAGTCATTAAAAACCAGGGGCATATCTCTGTCTCAGGTCCCTGCAGCTGAGGCCAGCTCCACAAAGTGCAGCTGGGGAGATGCAGCTGTGCCATCCAAAACACATCTGAGCTGCTGGGGTGACGGTGACATGATAACGTCATGAAAAGCCTTGATAAAAACGTGCCTTTTTTCTTCCACTAATCAGCTCTGTTGAAGTTGGATGTGCCAGCGTTCCTGAGAGAAGTAACCTGCCAGACACCCAACTATCGGCTGTTTAATTTTCCTGAAGTTAATGGAGAGAGTGCCCGTAATTAACACGTGGCCTCCTGCAAGTTTGCAGCTTTTGTGATGAAGTAGGAGACAGCGTTATGGCACTTACAGCTATTGATCAGTTAAGCTAATGGACCGAGACTGATTGGATCTATTGCCACGGCCAGGGGATTCCGTGTGGTGTTTCTTTCATGAACTCAATAGAAAACTCCTCTCAAAGTGCAGGGTGGAGAGGTGGGGGGAGCAGGGAGGGCCCAGGCTGCTCCCACCACGAAGTGAGTTCATCTCCGTGTGGCACCATATCCAAATGTCTTGAGACCAAAGCTGCTGTGTTAATCCTTGTCCCACTGGTGTGCTTCTCATTTGGGGTCTAATACAGAATTTTCGTGGGCCTTGCAATCATCTGCAAGGGGAGGAAAATTTGAGAAAGCACAGAAATGTATGAGATACAATAAATGCCTGATGGGCACTGAGGGAACGGCAATAAGAGTTCATTCATCTAACAGAGTTCAGTCCTGGGCTCCCTAGGCAGCTTCCCTTGCACAAGCCCACAGAGTCTCTCACATCACACCCGTTTTTGAGGTGATTTCATGTTGATCTTCAATTTGATAGCCAGTGCTGAAGGCCAAGCCCACCAGGTTTACCACTGCACCTAAATTTCCTTGTCATTACCAGGATACACCGAATCCAGCCTTCGAACTGTTTATTTTTGTTAGGCATTCAGCCCAAATTTATCTCCTAAAATTCTGTACCTCCTGGAGTGCAAAGGGAAAGATAGAAGCCATTTCCCTCAACTCAGACTAAAGGCTGATCAGCATCTCGTCCATCCATGGAGACATCAAAGCCACTTTGCTTTTCAGGGCTGCCAACATTGTCCCCAAAGGCCATTTGGGCTTCTGGGGAAAGCTTTTCTCTGTGCCATTCCTCTGCTCCAAGTGGAGGCACACAATGAGTGCCAGACAGTATGTCTGAAGGAAAGTTCTCCTGTCAACAACTTCTAGGGTTTATTATGAGATTGGGATTTTGGCTGACAACAACACTGAGGCAACCAGTTTGACTCGCACAGCTGCTGGCTCGTTGGTGTTCAATATTTTCATTATGTGTCAAGAGTGGTGTAACTTCAGCATGGTGCAGAACATATGGATTGGAAACTGCCTGGCGGAATCACTCAAAATGTAGGTAAAAACCCCAAGGACTTCAAAAGAAAGACCACTCCTAGTCAGAAAGACAAATTTCCCAGTTCAGGAAAAAATATGAGGGACATAGCACAGCAACTAGGCATTAGATAGATCCCTGGAGGATTGGCTCACATTTCTGTTTCCTCTCCTGCACCCACCTTGTGTCAAAAGT
The DNA here is from genome assembly GCA_013397725.1 of Rhagologus leucostigma. Lineage (NCBI taxonomy): Eukaryota > Metazoa > Chordata > Aves > Passeriformes > Rhagologus > Rhagologus leucostigma. Next base: position 1,719,672 of record VZTD01001174.1, on the reverse strand, counting down.
ACGTTAATAAAGAATGAGCAATTATTTAATGGACTAACTCGGGTGTCCAATTGTTTACAATTATCTACATGCAGTAACAGTTGAGTCACATGCTTATAACATCCCTCAGCCATTTAACAAGACATAAATCAGTCAGACAGAATACAATCCTGATACAAACAGGACTGGGGGAACATCACCTCCATGGCCAAGACCCCCAGGCCCCATCGCCTGTCCGTGTTAGGGGATGTTCGTGGTGCTGGGGGTATCAACCTCTCTCCTGCTGCAACTCTAGTGGCACCATGGTGTCCCACAGGTGTCCCTCAGGTCCCATGGCAGCACCCTGAGTACATCTCTGCTGTCCCCAGGCACCTCAAACAGCCCATGGCATGTGCAAGGCCACCTCACAGCCTCCCTTGTCACCTCCCTCGGGACACAGCTGGTGGCTTGGTCACCTGCCCCTCCAGGAGCTGCTGGAGCTCAAAGACACAATCCATCACAATAAAAAAGCAAGGACTAACAAAAACTGATTTTGTGATGCTTTGCTGTTCCCTGCAGGTGGGAACGTGGCCATCCATCAGCAGGGCAATGCTGACCTCTGCTGCCGGAAACCAAAATTATGGAAAACTACCTGGGACAGCACAAACGTGGCCAGGAGGCTTTGATGGAGTGGGTGCAACACCCAGGTGTAACATCATTTCTGTGTCACCTAACCCGGGTGAGCCCGGATTTGCACCTCCAGGCCTGCAAACCAGAGCTTGATGAGATGCTGTAAAATCCAACTGGGTTAAGAGCTGGGGTCAAACCTTTTCCTGATGGCTTGGCAGAGACAGGAGAGGTGTCCCCACACCTGGAAGCCAGAGCTGATGTGTCCACCCCAACCAGCACAGGGGGTCTTACAAGTCTGGCTGCAGAAACTTCATCAGTGCTTTGCTCTGCTGGCTGGGAAACAAGTGGAGAGAGGATGTCGCAGAGACAGAAGTGATGCCTCAGTTTCTCAGGCAGCAGTTGGGATTTTCGCATTTAGGAAATATTAGCTTGCTGAAACATAGTTATAAAAATACAGGTTGTTCCTCTTAATTATACCTGGGCTCCAGCAACGAGGAGGGCTCAGAGGAGCACCAGACCTGGAGGCATTTTCTAGGGTCTTCTTCAAGGGTCCGTCACACAGCTTAATATCTCCATTAATGATCTTGGCAGAAAAGGAAGATTGTGGTGATAAAAATGTGCTGATGCCCCAAACCCAGGGGGTGTCTTCAGTACAGAGGAGAACCGGGATATGATACTGAGAGGAATGGATGTCTTTGAGAGCTGAAAGTACAATGTGGGATGGCGCAGGGCAACAGGTGAGGGACGGCTCCGGTCCAGCACGAGACGGGTCTGTGGTGCCACAGTGACACAACCAGGTGAGAAGGGTAAGGGGAATGCTAAGGTATTTCAGTTGGTAGATGTGCTTCCCATGGAGACAGGGAAGAGTGTAGTCATTTCTGAGTTACTTGAGGGCAATTTAGTCAACCTGGGTGACAGAGGAGCTTTCCCGCAGGTATTGACACCAGCATTACCCTCCCCCAGGCACTGTGAGTGTTCCCAAGGTTTCCCCACTCAAGTTATTCCTCCTGCAGTCCTACAGGTCTCCCCTGTAGGAGCTTGTTGTGATGGAAACAGTGAGCAGGGTTGAATCCATGATGGCATTGAACCTTGGTTCTACACAATCCACAGCCCGTGCAGTGCCCAGCCTGGCAAGATCTTTTGTAAGGACTCGGGGCAAAAAGTTAATGGAAGCTGCTCGCTCCTGCTTTCCTTGCAGGGAAAACAGAGATGAGTTCTGCAGCCACCCAGAGATCCATCCTGAGTGCCTCAGCTCCAGTTAGAGAATAAGGGAATAAGATGGAGTAGATGGTTTTGGATTCAGATCCAACAAACTTGGCAAGAAGAGAGAAGTAAAAGGTCCAGGGGAGGTATAACTGAAGCAGTGGCATTACAAACATATTGCAATTCTGGTGCTCTCTCCTTTGCCGCTTGCAGCTGCCATGAGAATCACTGAGGGCCTTTAGCTAGAAAAACTCTTTGTAATCACACCCAAAATTGAAAACTTTCAATTTGCTACCAGCTGCTGCACAGGTGACACAGAGCAAGGCATTTGCAGTTCCTGAGCAGTCAAGGTGTAAAGGCAAAGCTCATAAGCTCATGTGTTAACTCAAAACCCTTGGGGAAAGTTTGCCATCAGTCAGGTCTGCTGGTATCTGCATGAGGTGTTTTATTTATTGCTGCTGCTAATCCACAGCTGGGCAAACAGAGACACACAGGAGTCAAGTGAGTGACTGCTGCAGGGAAAGGGAAGAGCCAGGGGCTCGGCAAATGGTCACCAGCTCTCCAGTGCATGGACAAAGCCAGCAGCTCTCCACCCCGAGCGAGCTGCAGCTGAAGGATGAGCTGTGTAACCCTCTGCCGCTCCTCGTCAGAGGCAGAATTATGTGTGTTTGTGGTCAAGGTGGTCTATCCTGGGACGTGTATTTCTCAGTCATTGTCACAAGGGCTAATTTATCTTTGGTAATTAGTTTCTGTGCCTTGGAGCAGTGAAGCACAAATAAGCATTTAACATTGATCTATTGCAGCACTTCCCTGGGTAAATAGATGGCTCTGGCGTTGGCTGGTGCTGATGCATCAGTGTCTTTTACGATCAGAGGAGTCACTCAAGCATCAGCTCAGCCACAAGCCAAAAAGCCTGTCCAAGCTCTTAAACCCAACTCAGGGAATGTGTCTTCTCTGACCTGGTTGTGCTCTGGAAGACAACAGCAGCACTTCCCCCTGCTTCTCTGAGGCACAACCCAAAGTGCCCTAAAGGGGAGATCAGATCAAAGAAGAACACAGAAAACTGGGGCCAGCAGAAATGTCCTTTTCTGTGTTGAACCTTGTGATGGCTAAGGTTCAGGTCTCACAGCCACTACACCACCTGCACGTCCAGCTCAGGACCACAGTCTGCACTAATTAACCTGCTGCCAGTTTTCAGGCAATCACATGTGATTATATGTGTTTTCTTTCTAGATGAGCACCCACTCTAATCCAAGCTCATCCATGGGATCACCAGGGAAACAAAAATACATGTTGGCTGGTTTAGCCCCAGGGCTAAATGTCTGGCAAAAAATGAGCAAAGGAACTAGGTTTTCATCACAAGAAATTATACCAAGACATTAATTGAAAAGCATGGATGTGGTAGTTTTTAGTCTACGTGCAATAGAAACAGAAAAAATAACTAAGAAAAGCGTTACTATACACTAAATCTACTTCGTGGACTAGTGGACTACAAAATACCCATTAATCTAGAAATAAATTATAGACAGTAAAATCTGTTAGAGCTAGTATAGTTTTTCACTTAATTAAATATGTTATTATTATTTAATGGGGATGTGCTCTGTTCTGTGATACCTAATTATTTCTCTGGAAAAGTTGCACATTCATCTTTACAACTGTGAAATTAAAAACAGGCCATAAAGTGTCATCTTGATTGAGACACTCTTCCAGAATATGGAAAGAAATATTAATTCAGTGCCCACCACCTGGATGCACTAGGCTGGATACACTGGCTTTTCCACTACCATATTTAACAAAGTGCAAGTTAAAAAGTATTCTTTCCTGCCACAAGCAGTAGGAGAAGCATGAGCAGCTTGCAGTGCTCAAAAATGATCCCAGTTCTTTGTCTGAGGTATGAAACTGGGCTGCATAACTTCAAAGTGGTTAATTTTATCATGACCCCAGAACCCTGTAGCAGCTGGAAAATAATTTCTCCCCAGCTATCAGCTCCATTGTCCTCATTAAAGATCTCTTTTTTGCTGGTTAAATTGGAGATGGGGAAGACTCAGAGCTGCTATTCATGATGACTTCACTGAATCATTTTATAGCAGTGGACGAGTTGAAGTGGCCAGCATTTAAAATTTGGGAATTTCAGTTTATCAGTTTAAATCCTAATTTTCAGGCATGTTTTCTTTTTTCAAGGCTGCAAAAATACTCACTGGCATGTGTGAAAATCAGATCATTACTATGAGTTCCTAAAACAGAGATAGGAGCTAGATAGATAATTCTGGGTGCCCTCATTTGGAGATGGTCTCACACTTTAGAACCAGTTCTAATTGCAGATCAACAGGAGCTCCCCGTTTTATAAATAAACAACACATCATAAATAGATGATTTAAAAAATCTTCTTACCAATCCTTCTGACTTTTTTCCTCCCCCTGGATTTGTTTCAGTCTGACAACTTCTGCTTTGGTTGAACTTTCACATTTCTTTTCCCCTTTCTGGCACTTTCTTTCTTGAGATCTCCAAAGTACAGGAAAAAGCAGCAAAAAAATGTCACAGTTGGACTTCCAAGCCTGTGGTATAAAGAGTGTCACAATTAAACAAAACCAATTGAGGGCCTGGTGCATTGATGAATAAAACATGATTCGATAAAAGAATGTGCCTAAGTGCGAAGCATCATTATAACGTAGTGGAAAAAGGGATTCTTTCCTCAGCCCAAATTTCTCAGAGCCAGGAGAGAATTTTGAGAGTACTATTACTGAAATAACCATCAAGGTGTTCAGCAAGGTAGTCACCCACCTCAAAAATACAGGTTATCAAATAAAACTCCATTTCCAAGTGTTTCTAACGTGGAATTTTCTCAGCTGCAAATTCAAAGGCAAGTGGATGCCCAGGAGCCTTATTATAATTCGAGGAGTTATTAAAGAATGGGATCGTCAGGAGAGAGCACAATGGCAGATCAGGTTGAAAAGTACAAACCACTTTTTTTTTCTCTTCCTGACGAGTCAAATATCAAAATAAATTCACTTCAGGCACATTCACATCAGTTTTCATCAGCTTCCTCGCAAGACTTTTATCGGCACAAATGATCACAGGAAGCAAACTTCATGCTGAAACTTCTCTGCCCACCTCCGAAAGGTAAGTTCATTAGGAAGGATTAATTGGATGAAGGCATTACCTCCTTTGAGAGGTCTTTTTCATGCCACCACTTAATAATGTTCACTCTATTCAATCCAGCTCAGGAGTGCAACTTTCCACTGTCACTCTGAATAGGCAAAACACCACCCTTCTGTGTCAACTATTTTTATTTCCATTGTAATGAAACAACTGCCCGTTACTAAATGATCAAGAGAAGATGAAGGTTACAGCAGAGGACAGAAAATGAGGTGCAGGAGGTTCAAAGGACACATTAAATCTGCTGATGTGACCTGATTTTGCTCAGTGAACTTACCTGTGAGCATCTCAACTCAGATGTACGAGGCAGCCTCGTGCAATGCTTTGTGCCAGAGCCCTGAGGCACCTGAGACCAACTTCTGCTTTTAACCAAGAGCTTTAGTCACTTTTGGGGCATTGTGAGGCCCTCTGCACATTCATCACTGGATAATAGCCTGCAGAAGAGATGCAGGAAATCACATCTTTTATAAGTATCTAAAAGCATTGCCTCCTGTTGAAGTCATCTGACGCCATCTCTACTTAGGACTGAGATCTAGAGCATTTGCATTTGCTGTTGAAGAGGAAAAAAAGAAAAGAAAGACCTCCCCCACCTGTCAGAGAGGTGTCCCTCCATCTCTGCACCCTAGAAGGGACATCTGAGCCCCGATGGGAGTGATGGGGGCTTGCACAGGTGCGAGGTTTGTTGCAGGGTCAGCGCACCGAGGACATTTCCGCTGAACAAAACCCATTTCTTTCCAAAGAGCAAAAATGCAAGCAAGAAAAAAAACATTTTGTCCGTTCTGCATTCAATCCCAATCCACACACGCTGCAAGAGCTTGAAATGCAATTAATAATGTCAGGCCCTTTCACACTTTCAGAGAAGTTATTTATTATTACTATTGTATCGGCATGACACTTATCACCTCGGTAACAAAACCTCTCACTTGCAGTCATGGATCCAGCCTCACGACCTGCCTGCAAGGAGAGGAGGGTTTTAAAGAGGGAAAATTGGTTCCAAGCAGGATGAAGTGATCATGGCCAGCCTGGGAAAGCCCATGGCAGGGCCCCGTGCAAATACAGGTACCCTTAGAACAGGGGAGGCCCTTAATTACAAAAATGAACTTTTCTGTGCATTCTCAGCCTTAAATGTTTCTCTCTTCAATAGCCAAATGAGAGATTTTGAACAGCACGTTCTGTCTGAAATAATTTCTAGCCTGATTTTGGAATCAGAAGGTGACAGCGGGTTTTGCAGTCAGGGGGTACATGAAAGTTGGCTAGATGGTCCTCACATTAGAGGAACTTACATTAAAAAAAAGAGATATCTTTCACCAAGATAAAAAGTGACTGTGCAGAGGCACTTGAAATGGATGTATTTGTTGGCTATCTTTGCAAAACATGTGGAAAGAAATTAGGGAAATGAATGAAAAAAGGCAAGGAGGAGGGAGGACTGCCTGGATGCAGCCTTCAGCACAGGAGGTCCCTGAACAACAGGTTTCCAAACGGCAGGGGAGGGTGGGGGAAGTACAAGAACAATGTAGAATATTGACTATTTTCTATATTCCTTACTTTCCTTCCTTCCCTTGAAAGTACAGGATTCTGGTCGTGTAGGAGTTTTTGTCTAAGCCTGAGTGAAATTTTATATATTCCTACTCTTTCCAGGGACTGACACATAAATAAGCAAGGCTCCAGTACCAGTATAAAGGCTAATTATGTTCAGAAGCAATTTGTGGCTGAGAGACAGAACAGAAAGATGTATTTAAATTCCCACCAAAACAAGAATGAATTTGGGGACTGTATTTGCTCGGGGTTAGGGGAAGCAAAACACAGCTCTGCCATACAGAAAACAAGAATTTCTTCTCCAATTAACCCCTTTACCTGGCCTTGTACTGTAAGTTATATTAATGCCCTCAGTTCAAAATTTCAAAGCATCAGAAATAGTAAACATTAATTTATGTTAAATATGCAGTGGCCCAGGGATAATTTACACAAAGTGCAGAGAAGGCAGGCTCTGGCAGTGCTGGCTGTTTTAAGACATTTGTAACAGGGTGAGAGGCTCCCAGTAAAACATCCGGCCGAGCTTCGTGTCACCTGAGGATCTGAAGCAAGAAATGTGCATTAACATTTGGCAGGAACTGCAAGTGAGCTAGGACTGAGGTCGGCCATGATCCTGCATCCTCTGAGCAAAGGAGAAAAGTTTCCATGAATTTGGCTGCCTTGGGATAAGGCTGTGGTGGGGGGAAGCCCTGCCGGAGAAGGGAGCGAGGAATGATGAGGCCGTGCAGACAAGCTGTAAGAACTAAATAAGCTCAGGAAGGATGTCTAGATCAAAACTGGTATTTTTGGCATTATTGTTTTTGTGTAAAAAACAAGTCCTGGCACAAGGGGGTAAGTTTGGGTGAATAGTTTTTAGTCTGAAGGTTACTCAAGGGTGAGTTGTTTGATTCTCTGGTGTTAATTCTACTTTGTGTTTCATCATAGGAGTCACAAGGACTTCTTTGCACCCCAAAGTGGATAACAAATACATAGGATTGGAGAATGACCTATAGTTGATGGGAAATAATGGAGAAAGTCTATGAGTTAAATTTACTAAACCTGTAGAACTTTTTTCTGAATTTCTTCAGATAACATCCCCTTTCCCCAAATAACAAGAGACATGATCTCCACAAGCATGACAAACCAAAGTCAACATTTATCTACATGGAAACATCTGTAAATCAGAATCTTGTGGACCCTTTGTTCAGCACTGAAAGTGTATTAGGCCTTCTTCCAGAAATGATAAAATCAAAACATTTCCCTTCTGGATGAGCATTTTTGATACTTCTTAAAGTAAACCCACTCTTAGTCAGGGAAGCACTGCAAAGTGTTTGCAAAAGCAACGGGCTGGTTTTGTCAGAGGGAGGCCAGTGGTAAAGTTCCCGTAGAGTTAAATCCTAAAGAAAACAGCCAATGGAACAATGAGCTGTAATCTTCCTTAATCCATAATATCAGCTGTTGACAGATACATACAGAGTGATTAATAGGATGCTAAAAAATGTTAACAAAGCAATAGGGACTTAGGGACCTCTCTGAAAATTTCCTTATTGCATTTATAAATTCACCAGTGGCACCATCATTGCAATGTATGACAAAACATATGTTTTCTCCAGCAATTTGCTGGCAGGTCTAATAGAAAGTGTCATCAGACCATCGGGAAGCGGAGAATGGAAATGAAACTCCTGTTCTGCTCTTCCCTGTTCCTTCTCAGAGGGAAGAAAAGCCCCACTGGGATGCTGCCATCTCACGTGTTCCACAAACCCTCCTCAGGCACAAGATCTTTCCAGCTGGAGCTTCTACTCCAAACATTTATCTCGTAGGGATTTGTTTCTTTCTTTATTTATTTGTTGTTAACAAGGAATTAAGAGAGAGTGGGAGATGAACAACACATTTTCTGCCTAAGAGGACTTTCTAGAAAGATTTATGTTTCTCTTGATACTTCAGCAAGGGAGCGGAGTCACTACAAGGAGCAATGCTCAATAATAAAGATATTTTTTAGACTTGGATTAGATCTTCATCCTCAGTCTGGAGGACATGACCTTCAAAAAAAATTCAGTTTAAAAAGCAGGATGAGAAACACCTTTCTAGGGCTATGACCAGGAGGTTATTATTCCTACCAAGGCCTCTGTAAGCTCCAAAAAAGTGAGCACAATCCTACACACTTGATGTAAGCTTCAACAGATTTCTGTGGGAAAATATTGAAGGGCGAGAAAATAAAGTTCAGCCTCTTTATTTTTGCCCCCTATTGAGATGAAGTATAATCTTTTCAGTATATGCTCCAATATTTTACTGAGCTTGTTTTTTAATGAGATTATTCAGAAATCAGCTACAAGATTTTGCAGTTCCTATGCTACCTTCATTCCCCTGATGATATTCATGAGTAGAGAAGCCTTAACACTTCAAAGGCAGACCATTCAGCCCCCAAGACTGTGTGGAGGCCCAGTAAAACTAAAATTATCAGTCCTTGATGTTATAAAGAGCTGCTCTCAGTAGCTCCTTTTTAGGGGACTGTAACACACAATCAGAGCTGTGCATTGAAATGGGCATATTATGAACTCAAAATGAGGATAAAATCTTCAGCTGCTCCATGGGAAACTGTACAGTTTGGTTTTTGCAGGCATTGATTCTACTGCAGAGAACACAGGGCAGCTTACTGCATGGTTATCCCTGGGAGCGTTCTCTTCGGGCTGGAACAAACTCGTGCTGATGGAGCAGCGCAGCTCCCTCTGGGAGACACGGACTGGCTCCTCACCGACTGGGAACTGCCATGGAGCTCAGGATGGAGTAGGGCTCCAGCAGGGTTAATTTGGCTCAAAGCTAAGGCTGAAGCAGCCTCTCACTCCTGCCATGCCCTTCCTTGTGCTTCCCTCCCCGGTAGCTGTCACTCGTGGGTCACTGTATGCAGACCTGAGCCCCAGCAGCAGCCGAGCTGCAGCGCTTCAGCCATCGAGTGGGAGAAAAAAAACAACCCAAAAGCAAAATCTGTGCATCCCTTGTGGCACCTGTGCTGTGCCATCGTGACTTTTCTACAAACCAGAGCCCAGAATCAGAGTCAGAGCCCATGACCGCAGGAGAAAAAAGTGTGGTCCCCAGCTGCTGGGATCAGGACGCGATGAGCCAGCGCAGGAAGCTGAACGCATTTGTCTGCCTGACTGTTTGGTTCTGCTGCTTCAGCTGAGCATTTCCAGGGTTTCGGGAGGCGGATTTATTCTGCTGGCTGCTGCAGCCCTCTCGTGGCCACGCTTCTGCTGCTGGGGAAGTACAGTGAAACTCTGCATGGGAGGAGAGCGTCTTTTAGAGAGCAAAACAAATAGTTATTGATGTTCACCAAAGAATAACTACATAAATAAATGGGACACTTAGGATGCTATTTATTCCGGGTGTACAAGCAGAGTTGTTGATAAACTACTTGCTTTTGAAGAATCAAAGGAAGAATTACATATAAAGCATTAAGCAGCTGTGTTTTTAATGTGGTGCCCTGTTTCATCTCCCCAGCCTGTCACTAAACAGTCTGCTTTGAAGTGCTCCTTTTCTTTTGAGTATTTGCACATTGATTTACAACGGTGTGGGTAAATTCTGTACTCACAGATGGGTCTTGCTGAGTATCTGCTTATTGGAAATGTGTCTATCTGCTCAGGAAGCTCCAGTGAGGGGTGGAAAGCCTCTTGGGCTGGGGAAGATCTGGGCAAACCCGTATTGTGCTAAATTTCTGCAAAGACTAACACGCAGATTTTTCTTCAAAGCTTGAAAAGCAAGCCTGGTTTTTGGTACTTTTTGTTTTTCCTCTTCATCTACGAGGCAGAGACAGAGACATCGCTACCGACTGGAAATAAACCACACGGATTCATAATGGAAGGAGAACGCTGATGGGAGCAGTGCTGAGAGCCTGTCCAACAGCCCAGCTGTTCACTCCCTGCCCACTGCTGGGAGCCAGCACCAGCAAAGGAGATGCCTATGGAATAAACAATAGGATGGATCACAGGGAAAAGCTTATACACAGGTGTGGGGTCCTCAGGAGGAGGTCGTCCAGTTTTGACTGATGTTTCTGGAACTGACAGCAACAGTACTTGCAGGCCAGGGTGCCTCAGTCCTGCCAGGGAGATGATATCATGCTACTGTTTTCCCATTATTTTGCTCATTTTCCCCCTTACAGTAGTTCCAGGAGAAATGGCTGCGTTTGAAAAAAAAGATATGACAAAAACCAAACTTGAAAAAATAGCCGAAAAACCAAAGGACAGAGTGGAGCCACAATGACTCCCTGGGCTCACTACCTTGTCAGACAGGCAATGCTGCCCTTGGCAGTAACTGCATTCGTGTGGGTGGGGTGGGACAGCTTCAGCAGGATCAGCAGGACTCTGGGTGACAATGACATTGAAGGTCTTGCAAGCCAGTGTGACAACCTACATGTTCACGGTGCCAGACATGCCATTTGATCCATCCCAGACCTCAACCTGAGCCCCTCCAGGTGCACATGGGTGTGTCCTACCCATCTTAAGCATGGAAAAATCAGGTCTAGAGAGGGCTTCTGTGCCTGCAGGTGTTTCCTATCTGAGCTGGTGTTTTCCCCCCTTGGAGCTGTTTGCAGTGAGGCTGCTGGAAATGCAGGCAGCTTTCCCCCATGTGCTCGGTCCAAGGTCTGCACAGCATCACGGTGCCAAACACAGAGCCACACCTCACTGGCATCCTCTGTGGCATCTCCCTTCGGAGCTGGCTGCCCTGGCAGCACCTCCTTCAGCCCTCTGAACAGCTCAGGGCCCTGTGGAAATAGTCTTAACTTACCTATGTGAACCACACACACCACGTACAAGTGCGGTCGGTGCTGTTTTGCTGTGCTGCAGTAATGCTGCTCTGAGACAGCCAAGTGCCTCCCAGGGCTGCAGCACAAGGACAAGCTGCAGCTCCCTCCCAGCTCTTCCACATCCTCAGGCTCATCTTTCTCACTTACAAGAAACCCTTAATGCTTCCATAAAATGATCCTCTGCACATTTTTTGTTTTTAAATAAATGACCTCTTTGCTCTTCATTTTCTGTAAGCTCATATGTGCAGAACCAGGTGTGACTTCTTTGTTTTAAGATTGCTTTTATTTTATATAGAGACAAACAGTAGTAAGAAAGTAACAAAATTAATATCTGCCTGAAAGAGCACAGAGCAAGTACCATCCTGGGTTCCAAAATATGCTCCAAACAAAAAGGCTGATAAATTTTTAAGACGTGTCTATACTGCAAGACGCTGAGAGACTTGGGGCAGTAAATGCCTACACTGATAAAACCATGTGAAATAGCCTAGTGCAGAGCAGCTTATACAGCTCAGGCCTGGGTGCAGTGACATTACCTGGGTGCAAAGCAGCAGGGACATCTCGCTGGTTTTGTCCTGGCACAGATGCAAGCAGTGCCTGGGCGGGTCTGTACACGGCCAGCACAGGGGCTGCCACCTCCTCCCAGCTGCAAAGGTCGTACAGACACGTCTGTAGGTGCGTAAACATGCTGGCTACACAGAACAGTGGAAGTCCCAGTGAAAGCACAGACGGGATGCATACTGTTAAAAACAAGTCCAGGTAGGCTTTTAGTGAGATGGAGCTCTTTGCTCTCTGGAAAATATCCTCCTAGGGATGGGCTAAACAGCCAAGGTGCAGCCTTGGCGCTGCTGACCTCGTCGGCACAGAGAGCTCATCCCAGCGCGGCAGGCGGCTCCCCTGGCGCTGGCTGGCAGGGGGAGGCTGCAGCTCAGCCCCCCTCGCTCGCCTTCAGCCTGCGAGCCACCTTCTCCCCCCGCTGCACCCTCCCGTGCCCGCAGTGCCCCACGCCCAGCCCAGCTCGTCCGGCGGCCGCTCTAGGACTCCACGACGATCATGCTGAGGTTGTTGCTGAAGATGACCCTGCCGTCCCTGGTGCTGCTGCACTCGGGCTGGCACAGAGCCTCCTGCAGCCGCCGCCGCAGCGCCGGCGGGGCCGTGCCCAGGAAGTTTTTTGTGCCCGTCAGGAAATCCATCATGCGGCCGCCGACCGCGTCCCCCTCGATGAAGCACTCGGTGATGTCCCAGCCCGACGGGAACTCGTACACGCGGTGCTCCACTCCGAGCCTCTGCAGCACCTCCGTGATGCCGCTGCAGGTGATGTAGTGGCCGCTGTCGGTGGCGGGCAGGCAGTCTCGGTGCTTCTTCCACAGGCTGGCCCATCCGCTGCTGTCTGCCGGGGCACCACGGAAGATTACTTCGGCAAAGCCAAGGCAGTCAAACACCAGCTAATCAGCTATGAAATGAGCTGGAAAAGCTCCCTTGCTTTTCAAGCCCAGACCTTGACGGGAGCAGGAGGAGAGCTTTCGCCTTACGCGAGTCTGCTTACAAATATCTGTGCCTCATAAAATGCTAGTCTCCCTCAGCCTTCCCTCCAAAACTCTCCTGCTTAAAGGAAACTCCTAGGAGATGTCTCCAGCACTGACTTTGCCCAGAAGGAAGGGTACACACAGTGGTACCAATGTGCTGAGCCTGAACATTCGTGCAACCTCTTAACTCTCCCTTGGCCAAAACTGTGCAGTTTTCACACATCAAACCTCAACTATGAGTGCACATTGAAGAAACCTGGGAAAACAGCCCCAGAAAGCAAGGGAAACAGCCTACAGGCAATGGGAGAGGCAGTTTTAATGGGGAACATGTGAAACTGTGCTTTATCCGCCACACTATGAGCCGGGGATTCATGAATGGCACAAGGGATAAAACACTCTATTTTTTAAAGAAGCACCATCACATTGTGCCTCTTTTTCCCTGCCCTAGCATAAAGCCTGCAGCTCTTGGCAACATCTGTTGTCCTGCTGGGGTCTGGGTCATTGCTGTGCCAAGGTAAGAGCCCCAAAGATGGGTCCGCCCAGAGCTCAGGTTGTGTTTTTACAGCACTGGTTTCACCACGAAGAAGGATTGACCCTCATTCGTGGACAGCCACACTTCTCTTTACTGCATCGATTTCATAAGCAGGGAAGCAAGAGCACAAAGGCTGTGCCTAAGTGGCCCCATCAGACACTGGGGCCCATGGCTAAGCCCAAGATTGCATGCTCCATATGAAATCCAGCACTTGTTTTAGTTATTTACTATAGAGCAAGCACTATGGACATCTCCAGATAAATATTCGTGACTCTCAAACTTCAAAGCTCTTCGAAACTCCAGCAATGAAGCAAAAAATACAAGGTCTCCCTTACCTGATAAAATTATGATCAGGAGTTTACCATGATGGTCGAGGCAGCTGTGGAAAAACTTGATAGTATTGGGAATATCCTCCACACGGTACAGCATCTAGGAGAGACAGTGACACACAGCCATTGTTCCTCCTCCACAGTGCAGTGACCCTCCAAAGGCTTAAACCCTTTCTTTAGAGGTGTTTTAAATTCTGTCCCAGTTGCTTCCCAGCCTTTCCTGATTCTGCATGCACATTTAGGGACACCTCACAGCACCGAGCATTGCCAGCTTTGGTGTTTGTAGAGCTGCTGCAGAACTGCTATGGGAGAGCTGTGCTCAGCTCTGGTCCTAAATTCAAGCACATAGGAGCACTGAAAAGAGTAGTTAAAGCCAATAGTTCTGTGTTAGAGCAATGTCCATTACCTGGATCATATGGATGAAGTCGAATTTCTTTTGTGTGCCTTTCTCCTTCACCTGCTGTTCATACTCCAAGGAAGTGAGCTGGTGCCAAATAAAAGAAACATTCTGCAGGTCTGGGGCTTGATTCACCAGCTCTGTTTCGAAAAGTAGAAGAAAACCATGAAATTCACAAAACAGCAGAAAAACTCGTCATTCAAATGGATGGTCCTGGCTATAACCCAGGCAGCAGGTGTAGCCTTACCTTTGTAAGCTGCCACGTGCTGCGGATTGGGCTCCACAATCTCATTGTCAATAAAGACCCCTGGGTGCACAGCCTGCAGTATCCTGATCATTTTCAAATCCTGCTCACCTGTTCAATAAACACAAATTCACTACTTAAGAAAGCAGGTGAAGGTGATGGAAGGATGCCAGTGCTCCTGCCAGGAAATCCCCCAGCAGACGTGAGGCATGGTCTGATTTGTGGCTCGTGCAGTGGCATAACCTGGTGATACTCTCACTACAGCACTGTACTTCTCGAGCTAACAGAGAGGCACAGAGGAGCCTGAGAGCAAGGCAGAGGCAAGCAGCAGCACAGAAATCTGCTGATAGCAATACCCTGGGTCTTGGGACAGACCGGTCAAAAGAATCACAGCTCACTGTTTAAAAAAATACCCACGGAAGGTTAGTTTTCAACAGCCCCACGGAGTTTTAATGGGTGCAAGGAGGCAGCTGACACAGCTGTGTAACTCCAGCATGCATAGGGTGGTCCATGGCTTTGGGGCTGTCACAGGGACGCAATGGCTGCTGTGACACAGCCCCAAGACCTGGGGAACTGCGTCACAAGAGAAAAGACCCACTGAAATGCAGTGTCCTGGGTCCTCCCTCGCTGGGGATTGTCCACATGTTCTCAGCCCTGGGCATCAAATAGCTGATGGTTATCTTGGAAATACGAGTAGAGACTCAATATTTGCGTGGAGGTGCCCTGCACATTTAGCTGTTGGTACTCTCGTGCTGCTGTGTAAGCCCTGGAAGAGCAAGCAGCAGTCTGTCCTCCTGTTCTAGGAAATTTCCAGCCTCTTCTGAGGTGATGCGGGTCACGCTGCTTAATTCTCAGAAATGTTGTGATATGCCAAGTGTCTGAGTCTCCCTGGTTCACTTGAAACTGTGTAAATAAACAGCAGATGCGACCACCTTGGTGGGACCTCTGCAAGAATCCTGTCTGTAGCCGATGGTGGGGCCTAAAAATAGTCCTGTCCCTGCAAATGTCACACAGAGAGGTCTTGATACGAGATACTGCATCCTCCCTGCTCTTTCAGCTGATGCACCAGCCACAGGAAGAGCCGTCATCTTTGGCAGGTGCTGCATAAATAGAATTCAAGGAGGGAAATATCAGCCATGCCAGCACTACAGGGACATCCGAGGTAGGAGGAGTCTTTTGAAATTAGAGAAGAAATACCCCAGGCCCGTGAGGAATGCAGTGGCAGCAGGGCAGGGCTGGCCAAGGGCTCAAGGGAAGAGTCAGAGGCTGCATCCATTGAAGGCGGGTGCAGGGACTGATATTGCTGACAGGAAGGCAGATCCCTATAGCAAGCAGCTGAATGATTTGTCACAGTCCTAAATGCCAGTTTGTAAGTGCCTGGTTTGGGGAGCACCATCCCTTAGAGCTCCCTGCAAGGCTTGGGGCAAGGCCAGAGGCAGAGTATCACTGCCCCATGCCCTGAAGCCACTGATGGAGGCAGATGGGTACATCAACAGCAAGTGGATCTCTTAAAAGCTGCTTAGGTTTGGAGTTTTTTTCACTCCACCTCTGTAAAATTCCTTAATACAGTGTTTGCAAGAGCAAAGCTCAACAAAAACAAGCAGTAAAATACAGCACCCTAGGGCAGGAATTTCTCTGCTGCAGCTTGCCCTGCTCACAACAACCGTTCAACACTGACCGCAGCAAGGCTGGGACAGGACTGGAACCTCTCCGCAACTGGGAAGTCCCAGCCCAGAGTTAAATCAGCCACGAGAAAACATGGGGTGAGTGAGCAAACGTGATTTGGACCACAACACAGGCTCTCAGGATGTGGACTCGGCCACTAATCCCCATTAATATTTTCATCAACTAACCTAATTCTGGGGGCTCTGTGAAACCAGAGTCCACATCTGAAAAGGTCAGGGATCAGATATAACCTTTTGCTTGGTGCCATCCCAGCTCACTCGCTGCTCAGCCCCAGAAGTTCAGCTCTTGCAGTCATGGGCGAGCTGAGGGGGTGCAGGTCTGTACCCCCGTCCGGGCATCTGTGAGGGACATTCACTCGCGAAATGCAGGAAATTTTAGAGGTTTTATTTTTCCATTAAAACCTCCTCTGGAGCGGACATAAGGAAAATTAAGGACGATGCTAAAAGTTCATTTCCCCTTTGTGCTTTCGTGGAGTCAGAATTTCTATTTTATATTACTTAATGAAAACAGAGGGTAATTGAGAACTGAATGATTTCTTCCTGCTTGGTTTCTCTTATGCTCCAACATATTCCCAGTTGGAGAAAACAATCAAATGCTGATTTTCTCCTACTCAGGAAAACAAGACCAAAAAAAGTGAGAAAAATGCTTTCATTTGAAAGTATTAGCACTTAAAATTCAGCTGAAAATACTTTTCAAAGCAGAAGTAAACTCTGACAAATCAAACCGCCGCTTCTTTTCTCTGCTCTTTATTTTCTCCCAGTTTCCCTAGGAGCAAAGTTGGCTGTTTCACCACTTTTTTGTTTTGTTGTTTTGGGTTTTTTTAAACACAAATGCATTTAGAACAGCTTTAAAGATATTTTTCCGAAGGATGGGTTTCTCTCTGGGGAAAAATATAATTTGCAGTTAAACCCTACTTATCACTGGGTAAAAGCACAGCAGTAACAAAAGCATATCTTCAAAAAGCTGATGCAGTCCATGCTAGTGGTTGCAGCCAGGTGGTTTTGCAGTACTGCGAGCAGGGCATTGCCCAGCCTTGGCCTTTGAGATCCCTAAAAGCAAAGCAAAAGGAGAGATCCCTTCAGGGGAGATAGTCTAAGGCAAGATTTGGGGTGGAAAGAACCTCTATGATGTCTCTAGGTTTGAAGGTTTGAGAATGCTCTTGTGCCTAACCAGGAGGAGGAGTCCTTGCACTGAGGCAAATAAAGTCAGGTGAGAGTCACCAAGAGGCAGCAACTAAGCTAAAATCACACGTATCTCACTGCCCAGAAAGATCTGAGCAGCGGTGTTTCAGAAGGGAGGTGGAGAGGGAAGGAAGGGAAGGAGCACTACTCTTACCCCAGCTCCCCTCTTCCTTCGGCCCTTCCGTGCTTCAGTGAGAAATGCTCTCACTGATGCCTGAGTAGTTCTCCTCATTGCCCAATACTTCAGTGCCTCCTTCTGCTCCCCACAGGTCCCCCCACCCCCCAACACCAGACTCCTCACCTGTGCCACTCCCAACTCCCAGAACGCTGATGGTCGATTTTCCAGCGCCGACACTGAAAGGATAAATACACATTACCTAACCACGCTGTATCACACGACTTCATGTTTTCATTCGTACAGCTTGGACGACACGCTGCCCTGGAAATTTTCATGCTATGCACATGAATTGGGATAGAAATCTGAGCCTGTCTTTTGAGCCCAGTGATAACCAGCGTGGCAGGAGCCTGCCCAGATCAGCCAGCTCATATTTCAAAGTACAGTAGGCACCAGGGTGTAAAGTTTCTGACCCTTTGCCAAAGAGTTTTCTTCAGGCTGTGGCTGGCACTGTGCAAAATGGCCTCTGGGAACCCCAGGGCAAAGGGGCTGTACCTGGCTGGGATGGCACTGCTGGGGAAGCAGGGACAAGGTGAGCTGGGGAAAACCTCAGCACTCTCAGGAGAAAATGTGGAGTATAAATACCCAGAAAAAGCAAAACCATCAGGCTATCAAGGTGATTGGAAATCATCTCTTATCAACATTAATCTTGG
This sequence comes from Rhagologus leucostigma, assembly GCA_013397725.1. NCBI lineage: Eukaryota > Metazoa > Chordata > Aves > Passeriformes > Rhagologus > Rhagologus leucostigma. The sequence goes on along the minus strand of VZTD01001174.1, from coordinate 1,701,695 downwards.
TTTGAAATTGGGAGGAGGGTCGGAATCGTCAATAATTTTTATCTTAGAAATATGGCTTATTGAAAGACTCCAGTCACGTGCTTCCTAGCAGAATATTTAATAACAGCCTGGTTCAAGGATGAGGAGCCGTGCTCTGACATGATTTACGGCCTTACTCTGCTCTTGGGCGTGGACTGGGCTGGAGGATTGAGTTTCCCAAACAGAACCTCAGGAGACACCACAGCAATAATTCCACAAGAATGAGATGAGTAGCAAATCCTGAAGGGTGTGAGCAAGTCCAGAAGCCTTAGCCCTAATGAGGGTCAAGACCCTTTGAAAAACCCAAAATCAGCATCATAGAAAGCCACAATGTTTTCCACGGTTTAAATTCGTAATTAAAATATCTTAATATAATCTTTAATGATTATTATTTTATTGCTTATTTTATATGCATATATCTGATCCGTAGAATAAAAATTTGCCTGCCTAAACTTTTTTTCTCAATGGAGAATATAGTTCCTATAACATCCGAAAATTACCCAGATTCGAAAGGGCTTTCTTGTGGTTTGGATCTGGGCTGTTCTGAAGCTATCTGCAGTTATCCAGCCTTCAGCTATTACATCAATGCTTTACAAAACTGATTATCATTTGGTGCTTAAGCAATGCAAATCGACTTAGGATAGAAATAAGGAGGTCTTAGGGGATTGGAAAAACCAAGAATTAGCCACTAGGAGAGAATTAGAGATGTGTTTCTGTTTGGATGGATACGACAAAATCCCAAGAGAGCAGAGAAAGAGCACAAGAAAGCTTTCTTTTGGAAAGAAAAGTAACAAGAAAAAAAAACCAACTTTAATCCTTGGAAAATCAGCTAATGAAAAGAGATGGACATGAGAGTGAGGTCTTGATTCTTTCCTTAACGTAAGCTAAGAGGCAGCACAGTGTATTAATTGAAACAGCACGTACTCTGGAGTCATTAAATAGAATGTCCTAAAAACCACTATTAAGGGACTCAAAAGTGAAAAGCATTAAAAGTTCATTTCTGTCCCAACAAATCCTTGAACGTTTTTGCTGGCTCCCAGGATAACAGATGGCTTTCCCACCTCAGGGGAAGTGCTCCTTACCCAGCCATGATGTTGGGCATTTGTTCCTTGTTGAACTCGTCCATACACTGGTGCTCTGTTGAGTGGTCCAAGAACGACTTAAAGGCCTCCACATACTCCTCAGCCGTGAGGCTCCTCATGGAAGGGATCAGGTAGAGCTCTTGAGAAACAAATACGGATTGCACATTAGAGGCTTTGAGGCAAGTGGAGGGTCAAAGCACTTACCTCGTGGGAGAAACCCAACCCAACCCAACAGGAGCCAGAGATTTGGGACAACGATGCAGAGGATGCACTTTCCAACCTGCTCACACTCAGGGCTCAAAAATTATTCTTGGGCACCCTTTGACGTCAGCATGTTTGCTAAGTGACTCGTCATTACAGGTCAGCCTGAGGAAAACGTCTCCAAAATGTTTAGCCAGATGTGGGGCACTCAGTTTGCAGGAAGGGATGGAACTGGAGGGGTTTCCTGGAAGACTAGAGAAAAGGTGAAGGGAGTCACACAGCGGGTCCAAACGTGGGGCCTGTCACTCGTGCCCGTGCTGGACAGTGTGACTGAGACAGGCAGCTCCTGGCACACTGCCCAGGAGGGGTGCTGCAACACAAACACTGCCACCTGCAGCTGAAGCAAAATAGTCTACCCTGTGCATCTCATTTGTGACTCTCACCAAGGTGGGACTGAAATGGGCTGCCAGGGAGGTGAGTTCCCTGCTGGGACCTGCAGCTCACAGCCAGGAGGGCAACTGATGGCAAAACATTTCACCTGAATGGGCTCATGTTCAAATGTGGGTGGCTGACACCAAGATCTCTCTCTCTAAGCTGAAACCCAGGGATACTCAAAGGATTGCAAGCAATTACTGCAAAGTCTCCCTTTCCTGCTGTCCCATCCTAAAGACAGGGCTGTTGCCAGGGCACAGGCTCTGGCCAGCTGCTCAGGGCTGAGAAGCAATGGCAGGACTAAGACTTGAGGCTTGTGAGAAGATGCCCTGCAGCGCTGGGTCTGCCTGAGACAGAGGGCTGCAGTAGGAAGGCACTTGTAATGCAGCCTCCACCTGTGAGATCAATGCTGAAAAGGCATCATTCAGTGGGAAAAAAAAAATCAGCTATTCTTCCTAAATGAAATGAGGGTGAAGGACAGGACTCTGCAGAACATCTTCATCCTCATTTTTGCCTTTTAATGTGTTGCTTTTTTATGACCTGCCTTTAGTCACCACTGATAAGAGAACTATGTATGTCTCATCCAGGAGAGTGCAATCTCAAATTGAATGTCTCTGCTGTTTCCAAAACCACATGTCCTTGGTAGCTGGGTTCCTGGTCCAGCCCTATTGGAGGTAAAGACATCGATGTCTATCCTCAACTCTTTGAACTCTACCCTAACATAAGCCTGAAATCACCTGAATTGCAGCCAATTTACCTCCTGTTTCTTCATCTTTTTTTTTTTTAATAATCTCTAACTCCAAAAGAATTAAAACATGTTTGTAGCGATAGCAACCTGAGTGGGCATTTTACTTTAACCTCTTTTTTTCTCCCAAATACCTGAATTATCGTGTGGAGTTGTCAGAATCTCTGCTTCAAAGTTCATGCTGGGGAAACTATTCCTGTAAGGAAAGTATAGCACTTCAGTTATTTGAAGAACCTGTATGCTTCTTTGAAGCTGCATTGAAAATGCAGAACAAAGGGAAGGTGCTCCAGGAGAAACTTTCGTCTCCTGAAAATCCATAATTTATTTTGTTCTTTTTTACTAGAGACAGCCAAAACTTCTTTGTAGCTGATCATAGTCATAGAATCCTAGAATCCTAGAGTCAGTAGAACAGTTTGGACCTCAAAACACATCTCGTTCCAGTCCCCTGCAATGGGCAGGGACACCTTCCACTATCCCAGGTTGCTCCAAGCCCCATCCAGCCTGGCCTCGGACACTTAAAGGGACGGGGCATCCACAGCTGGCCACTGCTGCAGTGTTTGTGTGAGATGTGCTGTGGAATTTTTTGTACCTCTGCAGAACTGTTAACCAGTCAATGCAGTTGAAAGCATTAGACTGACATTTCCCTTTCTTCATTTTCCTTTGACAACGTGCCTCATACATAAAACAGGGGTGAAGCACCGCCGGCAAAAGGAAGGGGTGAATTTAAATAGGAGCAAGGACCTCACTTCTGCAAAGGCAGGATTGGGATGAGGCCGTCTGTGCAAAGGGAAGAGTCACCTCCTGGGTAACTGCATTTCAGTATCGAGATGCACAGCAAGTCTTAGGGCTGATATCCTGTACAACCTGTGTTTAGACACATCAAGGCTTTGCTGTTAGAAAATGCTCCAGGACAAGCAGCCTGAGATAGCAGACCCCAGCCCAACAGTCTCCTCTGCCAAGAAAAAAATCCCAAGAGAAGGAAAAACAAGGCAGGAGGCGGAAAAGTAAAGACGGGAGTCATGTAGTGGGGCTTTGAGAAACAAATATGTAAGGACTGTGCTGGCCACGTGGCAAGGAAGTGGCCACGTGCAAATACTGCACTGCTTTGGTCAATGAAGGCGAGAAAAGACTGAGATGTCTCAGAAGTCTCGGAGATGCTGGGGCACTGCCAGTCCTGCAAAGAACAGCTGATTTCATCTGAGTTCAGTGCCAAAGTCACGTAACTCGCTTCCATGGGGTATGTCAAAGGCCTCTCTTCCAGCACCTTGACCTCACCTCTCCCTGGCAAAGACCTCTCAGAAGTTCAGCAGGAAGAAGCCAGAACTCAGCCCACCTCCATAATCTCCAGCTTGGCTGCAGGCCAGCCCCTCCAGTTTCCACTCAACCCTCCCACCTCTTCCGTCTCTGCCCATCAGAACAGAGGGCTGTTTTGTCCCCTCAGCTGGGTGAAGCCAGCAAGATGGTTTTCAGAGTAAATCTCCCACTGAAATGCTGAAGGGTAGCGTGGCTTTTCCTGTGCAGGGAGGAAAAACTCTGGACATGAACTCCATTTCTGACCGGTCAAGTGTTTCCAGCCATGCCAGGAGACCTGGACAGACTTCAGCACAAACATTCACCAGCACAGATGATGCCAAGATCTCTTCCACTGGCACTTTTGCCATTTCTCCCCAGGCAGGGGTTAGATTCTGAGACTGATTAGCACTTGTTGCTGGGAAGGTGAAACGGGAACTAACAGACTTCCTCTACAATCTGGCTTAAAATCTAGATAAGATCCTAGAATTTGTAAATAACATTTTGGGCTGGTGCTGCCCACCCCAAGACCCCAATACCCAGCAGCAGGACCGAGGCAGGGACTGCCAGGGAGCAGGATGTCCACAGGCAGCTGGTACTGCCACAGCTCCCAGCTAAGACTGAGCTCACAAGGTTAAACCTCTTCCCTCCATGGACAGAGCTGGGTGCATTACGGACAGCAGGTGCAGGGCATTCACGGTATTACTTTAAGTGATGCAGCCCCTTTAAGTTGAAAAAGCTGTTTCTAGGAACACAAATTACGAGATTTTAATTCATAAACATCATCATTCATAAACTTAGGCTGCGGAGGGGCTCGGGGGAGACCCCATCCGTCCCAGGACGCGGGCTACTCCCACCTGCTGCTACTCCCACCTCACACACACCCATCTGTGACACAGAGACAGCGGGTGGGGAACACCATCCCGCTCCCTGCCAAAACCCACATACCTCTTCACCTCTGGAGGCGGCTCCATCGCCGCGGTGGATGCTGTGCGGGGACACAGGAGCTGGTGATGATCCTCGTGGGTCCCTTCCAGCTCAGAATACGCTGCGATTCCGTGAGCCGGCAGCCGGGCGCGGGGCTGGGGGTCAGCCAGGCGCCCGTGCCCTAGGTCAGCATGTCCAGCTGCCGCCCCGCACGGCGCTCGGCGCTGCCCCGGCGTGCGGCTCTGCCGGACCTGTCGGGACAGGCAGCGTCACTGGGGCAGGGACAGGGGGAAACCCGAGCCCCGCGGGGCAGGAGCGGGGCGCCGGGGCGGGCAGAGCTCGGGGCCGGGCGTCCGCAGCGGTGTCCTCATGGCGCGGGGGCTGCGCTGCGTGCGGGGGAGAGAAACACAGAAAGGGACACACTGAGACTTCCGAACCTTCGGAGCCGGAGTGGCAGTGGCTGAGGGGTGCGAGCCGGCGCCGGGCAGACCGGGGGAAGTTTTCATCCACTTCTCAATGTGCCGTGAGCCCTGCCTCTCCTTCCTGCTCACCGCTCTGGGCGGGAGGGAACGCTTTCCTGCATCCGTGCCGGGCTGCTGCCTGATGAATGAGGGATGCGCTGGGAGATCCCTGCCTTCCCCAGGGAGAGGAGGAGCTCACTGGCTGCCCGGAGACCTGAACAAGTGATTTTTCCGTCTGTGACTCAGGGGAAAATAGGGCATAGTGGCAGAACCTCTAGCGAGCACTGCAGCCCCCTGCCCTGCTCCACCAAAGGGCCGGGGAGCGGGCAGCCAGGACAGGGCGCAGCGAGCTCAGCCTGCTCCCACTCTTCTTGCTAAGCCGCAGGGATTAGAAAGCAAGGAAACATTTTTGGGGACAGTTGTTAAGGGCAGAGGGGGCTGGAGGTCCCCGGGAAGGGTTAACACAGCAGAAGGTGCAGTGGTCACTGTCCCAAATACAGAAGATCCTGGGTGCTCTCTGCACTTGCCTCTGGATTTTTCTACTACCCGCACCCACAGGACTGATGCTCCTTTTGCATAAAATCTAATAACACGAACGTAAAAAAGAAAAGATTTAAAGGCTTTATATTTCCAAGTGAGGTCCACTGGTGGAAAGAACAGCATTAGGATGCTCATCATTCCCTTTCTCTGAAGCCAACGGGTAGAACAGATTGAGCAGACGACAGATAAAGCCTCCCCTCTTGCTGAAATCCCCAGAAAACTTCCTGCCCCGCACAGATCTTTGAGACCAGGGACCTCAGGTGGAGATGCTTCACCATCAAGGGACCCGCCTTGGTTTATACCAGATTTGGCTTCCAGATGGATTTAAGTTATCCACCTGAAGGCAGGTCCACAGCAGCACGTTAAGCTAGAAACAACTGCATTGCTACTCCTCAACAAAATATTCAAAATATTTTAAGTAAGGGAAGACCAGAACCTCTTTGCTAGGTCTAAAGTGCGGATTTGGCTCCTGGTGCCGTTTGACCACCTGGGCAGTGATCCCACATCAGTTAATTAAATCCCTCAGCATTTCCACCAGAGACACCATCCCCTCGACGCCAACCGTGCACCAGCGGATGCACCTGGAGCGCCCCAGCAGCCGCAGCAGCGTCGTGGCCCCCAGCCACCTCTGCCCTGCCCCAGCTAAGTCACCCCTCACCCCCCGTGCCAAAGCCAGGGATGGACACCCCGCAGGTCCCGGCAGGAAGCCATACCTCCCCGGAGCAACGGGAGCTGTCGAGAAAAGCCCGGCAGCCAGGAGCTGCACGGCCCTTGGAAACCTCCTTGCCCATCCACGGGCGCTGCTCCCCCTCCGTGCCGCCCTGTGCCCCCCCGGCCGCAGCGCCCACGTAGGCGCATGCCACCGGCATTAGCCTCCAACAACAGCCTTTGTTCCGCGGGGCTGCGAACAACGGGACATTGTGGGCAGCTGCCCGCGCCGGCAGGAGTTGGCAGCGGGGTGGCTTTGGAGGATGTACCCTCTGCCAGCCGTGTTTTCGGTCGTTCTGGCGAGCTCGTGACCAAATCCGCTCTGAACTCTGTTTTTCCGTACCCACTGAAAGAGCCGATTTTTGATCAGAGATCGAAAGCGAGATGATGGCTAAAGCCAGAGCTGGGCTGCAGGCAGAGGAAAACAAACCGGCTGTTTCTCCTCCCGCACTCTGCGGCTCCGGAGGTCAGGTTTGGGCTGATCCTGCAGAAATAGGTCATTCCCTCTCCCCAGGGCAAGCCTGTCTGAGGCTGGTATTGCCGACGGCCCGAGCCCCCCTCGATGTTCCATCTCCATCAAGCCACCACAGCAAGCTTGGACCTGCATCTCCAGGCAGGAAAGCCTGGGTATTGAGTTTCAATAAATTTACCTTCTAAATAGCAATCAGCTTTTAGGCTGATGATTGTCAGGAAGGTCCTTGGCATTTTTAGAGCGTTGATGGCAGAAGGTTTGGGATCAGATGGTTTTTAAGGTCCCTTCCAACCCAAATCAGTCTATGATCCCATGTTTACTGCTTTGTTTTTTGAGACCCTTCCAAACCCACCTAGAACAATCAGTTAAAGCTCGGGTAACGTAACTCTGATTTTCCTGTAATCAAGGCTCTTCTGTAGCAGTTTCCTGTTTTAATAAAAATGTTTTCATCAGTTAGATATTTTCAGTTTTCCAGAATAATCTTCTCAAGTACAGCAGTTTCTGTACTCGCCTAGGTGAAATATTTAATGCAAACATGTTATTTTCCGTCAAGCAAGTTCTGGTAGAGAGAAGGATAACCAGCAATTTAGTAGCCCCCATTTTCCTGGTAGTTAACAACAAGATTTCTGGTTAAAAGAAGAAATTTTGTTTTTCTTTAATCCTTTAATCCTGGGCAGCAGTAGATCTTGGAGTTTGAGCAACAGTGTTTGTTTTTATATGTGTGTACAGGATATTCTCCTATGGGATAAAGAAGAAAATTTCTGATAAATACTGAAAAAAAGGCACTGCAGAAGCAGAATTCATCCCTTCCTGGGGGAAGCAGCCCTCACTGCTGCTGGGTTCCAGGCATGTTTCTGTTCAACCTCCCAAAAAAAAAGAGGTATCTGTGTCTGGAATAATATTTTTTTTTTTTAACACAGCCATTCCTGCCTCTTTATTAAAGCCTGGATCCTGGTACAGCTCTTCCAGACCTTTTAAAATGACCCTTTTCAACCTGTTTGACTAGAGGTCATAACTCATGTAGTTGTAATTACAGAGCCAAGGTAAGGGCAGAGGGAAAGTCCGACGTGGCTGCCTGCAAAAAAGGCTCTTTGATTCAAGGTGAAGACCAGCTTTGCTCTACAAACCATCCAGCACTGAAAAAAAGAATGTCTCTGAGAGCAAAGACAGATATGATAAAATGTGCCTTTTACCCCTCAAAAAAGCACATGTGTTCAGCCAGGAAAACACACTCAGAATTTTAATTTCTCTGGCAGTACCTGTGCTGCTGCCAGTAGCATGTGCTGGGAGTCCAGCATCAGCAGGGTTAAACACATCCCGCAGGAGCAGTTCTCCAAAACAGGCATATTTGCAAATCTTGCTGTACCAAAACATGAGGAATTGCCAGCAAAAGAGATTTTGTCCCTAGCACAAAGTCAGCAGTGCAAGTAGTGAGGCCGGAGACTGGTCCCTGAGAGGTTTTTGTGCTTCCGAGGATGAATTGAGTGGGACTGGAAATGAAGGATCAGAATTTAAATTATTTGTACTTACTTGCTCTTAGAGCAAGGCTGAGCCCAGCCATCACACCACATCTGAAGGAAAGGGATCTGAATGCTCCGAGCAGCTGAGGTATCCCAGGAAAAGCCACTCTGCCAGGCAGAAATCTGTTACAAAGTTGGAATATTTCTTGGAATGTAGGTAGGATGGCGAGTTACCTTTTTCGTGGATAAGCAGGGAGAAGAAACAGTGGGAGAGTGGGCATGAGCCCAGTGAGGGATGCTCACCTTTCACAGAAGCTTTGGCTGTTCTTCTGTGAATCTTTCTGGTCTGTCCCACTCTTAAAAAGAGTATCCTCAGCTAAATTAACTCTTCTTTGAAAGCTGGCTCGAAGTTTGCTTTCCCCCGGCGGTAAGTTCTGCCATCTCTCGAACCCTAAGGAGTATTTACAAAATCCAGCAGCTTTAGCTAATCAAGTTTATCAATGTGCACATCTATGATTGAGCAGACTGCAGTAACAGAGGACAGCATGTCCAAACCAAGGCACTACAGATTTATTTTACCAAAAGCCACTAGATGGGGATGCAAGGACACTTTTCTGCTCCCTGCTACGCTTTGATCCCATCACGTTAAGCTCGAGCTGGCCTTTCCTACTCACTGGGCTGCTGTTGTCTTTGCTTTTTCTCTTTAGGAGCTGACAGAGGTCATTTGGAAACTTATCACTCGCTGAGTTCTCACCCTGTAGGGATCAGGCCTTAGGCAGCAGTTATGGTGCAATTGCCTCTTGCTGAATATTATTCTTTGCACCAAGACTCAGCAGAGGAAAGAGTGGAGGGTTTGCCTTTCAGTTTGTGGATTAGTCTTCTTTTATAGGCTGTGGAAAGAAAAAGCACTTCAGATTGAACACAGGGGGGAAAATGGTATTCAGCAAATTGGTAATCTCTGAAAATGTCCCTACTTTGGAGCAGTTACTGTGGGAAAAAGCCAGGAGATTTCCTCAGGCTCGGTAGTAAAATCTCTGGGTAATTTTTTTTTTTGTTTTATTTTGTTTCTCCTCCTTTGAAATCCACAGTTCTCCAATGAATAAGAGAGATAAAATCAGGAGAATTGGTTCTGCAGAGGCATAGGCAGGATCAACCCTGCTCTCCAGGGCAGGAGCACTCCGCAGAGGTGCCCCAGGAGCACATTTGGGCTGCAGGAGTCTGTGCAATGCATCAGAAATGCTACAGGAGCAAGGAGGGCTCCAGTCCTACAGTAATTGTCAGCTCTGACCTCCAGTAACCTTGGCCTTCTGCAGTGAGCACCCACTCTTACTATTTTATCTCAAGTGTCAGGATATTTGGTGCTTATATTAATTCTCAGCTCCTGAAGTCAGGTGAAACATGGAAAAGAAAACCTCTTCTAGCAATTATTTAACAGCAAAATTCCAGCTTCGGGAGTATGTTAAGGTACCCAAAATTCACTCCAGGCTTCAAAATACAGAAAATGCTTTGAAAGAAATCCAAAAATTGATTAATTTCAGAGCAGTTTCATGACTGCTTTCAGTGGTTGTCACAGAGGGAGAGTGAGTGTCAGGGTGTTTTTGGGAGTCTGAGAAAAAAGTCTCTGGTAAATACCCTGAAAGCAAATTAACCTTATATCATAATGATCAATGCAGAAAAGTGGGAGAACAATTCAAATATTAACCATTAAAATATTATCAAAATAAATGTCTTTCCTACTCCAAATGCTTGAGACATGGAGCTAGTGCTGCCAGCTCGTGGCAGTCCGTGTTTTAAGGGAGAACAGAGGCACTGGGGACCGTCTGGTGTTTTCAATTGCATCTCCACTAATTGCTAAAAACTGATTGCTCTACTTCATTAAACATGAACAGAAGAGCAGTTGCTTTTCCTGGGCGAGAGGGTGGAGAGGTTGCAGGGCGAGGGCTGAAGGAGCGCTGGGATGGCAGCAGGGGCCGTGTCCCTGCACTCTCCGGCTGGGGACACCGCGGGCCTGGATCCAGCATCCCTGCCAGGGCATTCCCGGCAGCTTCAGCAGGCACTGCAGATTCCAGCCATTCCTCTTCTGTGTTTTTTCCTCACTGCTTAGCAGTCCCCTCATGGTGACAACAAAATGTCTGTTTTCCAGGAACCCATTTGAGCTTTATGGATTAGCCATGGAAGGCACTTGCAGCCCTCCATAAAGCACGCTGACACGCTCTCTGGTGTATTCCCAACTCGACTGAAAAACTGATCAAAGCTGATAGAACTACAGGGCCCTGTGTCCCTCTACAATCTGCTGTTGTGCTGCTCAGCCCTTACAGAGCCAGCAAAGCCAAACCCTGTGAAAATCCCGTCTGAAAAATGCACCTCCATCCTGCCCTTGGCTTTGCACCCTGGCGAGGGCCGCGTGCCTCAAGTGGGTGCTGTGCAGGATGCGTCCCCCCTCCTCCCCAATTGCTGCTGGTTCTCCTGGAGCCAAGCTCCCCCCGGCATTGTGGGTATCCCCAAAATTCAGCAGGGAGTGCCAGCAGGGTCCTGTACTGCCACAGAGCACTGACACCATCTGCAGTGTGCCCAGGGCTGGCACATTCTCCCCCCAGTTGGGCACGGCCTCGTGTGCCTCCTGCATCCCCTTTCCCTTCTGCTCCAGCAGCAACTCTTAGGAGACCGCATAAATTACAGGAATCTTTAGCAAACTCATTAAATGTGGGCATGGGTCTGCTGGAGAAGATGGGATGCCATGCATGTTTCTACTCCAAGACTTCATCAAAGTCTTTTTCCTTTTCCTCCCTGTCTTCCAGCAGCTCTTGTTTTGCTCACTAAGAGTATCAGTCCCTTGGAGCAAAGTCTGTGCCTCATTTTGTCCCAAAATGTCCTCATCTTTGGGAATGCAGCTGGGTGTTGGGTGTGCTGTCTCTCCCCAAGCATCCTCTAGCGCGCCAGTCCTACAGAAACACTTCCTCTTTCTGCTTATTAATTACAGTTTCATTTCTGCTGGAATGCCAAATGAACACTGAACAGCAAATCCAATTCCTGATTCAAAGAGCTTCCAAATGAGGGGTCAGGTGGGATACAGAGGATGTTAAGATAACTGACGAGGGATCAGAAGTGGATGAGATAACAGAGGAGATAAGGCCCTTGCCTCCAGTCTGAAATGTGCAGCCAGAGCCAAAATGCTCTTCACCATGCTGTAAACGATCCCCACTGTGGTACACTGCCAAATTCAGTTCAGTAAAGCTGATCAATAAACATGCACAGACGAATGCCAGGACAGCACACGTGGGGGAAGGAGCACAAGGTTCTGTGCTGCCTTCGAGTCACACACAGCCAACAGCAAAGAGACAGCGAGGGACATGCTTGGCTTTTCAGCTCTTTGGAGTCGTAGTATCATTGAATTGTTTTGGTTGAAAAAACCCTTTAAGATCATGGAGTCCAACTGCTAACCCAGCACTGCCAAGCCCACCAGTAAACCATGTCCCCAGGCACCTCATGTGCACATCTTTTAAATTCCTCCAGGGATGGTGACTTACAGCCTCCAACAGCTTTATTTAAATATGGCTTTTAAATTATGGCAAAATATTATCATATGGTTCTATCAGACAAAAAAAAAGTGCAGAAATGAATAGTTTCAGCATAGGGAGCAAAGAGGTAATTTTTAAATTGTCTATGCTCATGTGGATAGACATACAGGATATTCAAGGAAAAAAAATGGGGTTATTTTACTGCAAGCATCAAGCACAGGCAACCTTCTATCACCTTGCAAACTGCTGGATGCTGTCCAGTTTCTAAGCTGTGTGCTGTTGTAACACACCTCAGCAGTTTATTTATGTTTACCTGAATATTGACAAAAATAGAAGGATCTTCTCAGCGCTGTATGCTCCCCTGCCATTCCCTCCAGCTATCACCAGTTTCTGATGGGCTTCTCCCCGCGTCCTGCAATCTGCACGGATCCAGCGGGCGTGGACCACACATCTGCAGCACACAGCAGAGCCATCCCTGCTGCTCCAGTCGCTGTCGTGCGGTGACCTTGGCAAGAGAGGGGTGCAGGATCAGCCCCAGCAGCCCTTGGGGCAGCTCCAGCTGCCTGCACAGGTAGAAGTGGGCAGCAAGGACCCTGGACAACAGTATCTTTTCAGACAAGGATGCTATTTCAGTTATCATTACAGCAGCTGTGATTTTTATTGCACAAAGTCCTTCACGGCCACCGAGGTGATGACAGGTCCTGCTGGCCCCAGCTCCCTCATCTATTCTTGCTCTCTCAGGTGGCTACAGAATCTCATTCCCTTTCCCCCCCAGCCAGATTTTAACCCCTTACCCCTGAGAGAGTCCGACTGTAGGGGTGACCCACAGCTCCAGGCAGGTGTGAGGAGCCCAAAGGACCAGCACCAAGCATTTCATTACCCTCAATGTGTCAAGACCACAACTGCTTCAAAAATCCCAGGAAACAAAAGCAAATGAAGCACTTCTGGTGAAACTTGGGCATCTCTGGACTGAGCCACACTCCGTGGCTCGTGCCGTCAGGCTCATGCTTGCCCAGGCCCTGCAGTCCATGCTGCAGATCTCATGTTTGCCCCCCTGGAGTGGCCATTTCCCTCGAAGTGAATGTCTCTGATAGCTTGCACTCACATATTCCCTAGGGTGTGTATCCTAAACAACATTTCAGGGGCTCCTGGAGGTATCTCCTGCAGCTTTTGTGCTTTTCTAATAGTGCTGAGGGGAGTGGCATGGTCAGCCCTGGCACATTCTCATCTGCAGGATTTAGTGGGATTCCGAGCTGTTAGCAAACCTAACCCAGACCTAAGGTTTCCATCTCTTTTCCTTCCCCTCCTTACATGGTACATATGTGAGAGAGTTTTCCTAAAGCAACGAAGATACTTTTGATCTTGATTACTAGCATCAGCTACAGGGAGAAAATTAGAATTCAGGATATGTTACCAACACTTCAATTATTCAGTGTTATCAAATTGTCACCAGGCCTTTAATTATTTTTCAGTTTATATCTAATTTCCCACACTATGATTGCTTTAGCAATGCTAAGGTAGATCTGCAGCTGTAATAGGAAATGTCCAAGTCCTTTATGATGCTGGGGACTGGAAATGACAACGTTAATAAAATTCGCACATCTCCTGTGCCATGAGCCCTCATCAATATAGTGTTGATCTGCAGTTGACATGGGATTTAATTATGCTCTTTTGGTACCAATAAACACTTAATAATATATTCAAAGTGAGTAAACAGGATATAACACTGACTGTGATTCTGCATCTATTTAAAGATTGGACACGAGACCATAAAATCTCACTTTCAAAGCCTTTCAGTATTTGACTTTGCTTTTTGGACACCGGGAACATCATTCTGTGCAGGGTATGTGCACCCAAGGCATGGGTGTGTACAGCCAGGACAGGAGTTGTATTACAGAGACTCACAGAGGATTCAGCATGATTAACACCAATTATGCAGATGGTTATCACTGCGTGCAGAGATCATTTGTTTTAACACACCAGGCAATTTTGACTCATCAAAACATTATGCAAAGAAGGAAGCTGATTACAGTGATAGATCTGGTGCAGAAGCTCTCACAGGCCTCACCAGAGTCAGCAAAGAGGCAATTTGCCAAGTTTCTCACCCAGTCCAGGGCCTGAAAACAGTGGGATTATTACACCTGCTGTGGAGGCCGTAAGGAGCTCTTCCTGCTTCTGTGCGATCAATAACACTGGATCTCTGAGGGAAGATACAAAACAGCCATTTTCTCCTCTTTTCCCCAAAAAGGCTGTTAGCAGTCAGCGCCCACTTTGTCTCTGATGTGCAGGTGATGTTTGAGGACACAGCAGAGGAGCTATGTTCATTCAGGCATCTCCTCAGAGCAGTAGCCAAACCTCCCTTAGCACCCATCCCCTGCTGTCCTTCCCCAGGCCCAGGGCTCCCAGAAAAATGGGCAAAGCCTGTGCATTGCTGTACACAACCCTGGTCCGTAAACCGATGAACTGCAAAATTAGGAGCTTGTCCCCAACCCTGCCTCATTCTACACTGTGTTTGAGCATCCTGAAGCTAAAACACAACGAGAAAAGCCTGGAGCAGGTCAGCGTGTCCAGAATGGTGTCTCCCAGTCACCACCACGGTTTTCTCTTTCAGCTGGTGTTCAGGTGTGTGTGAGGCTCACAGGTGCCTGTCCACCATGTGCCCACTGCTGCTCAAATGCTCGGTTTGCAATGATTAGCTTTCTGTCTAATGACACTTCCTGCCCAGAACTAATTAGCAGATGTAGGAAGTCACCTTTCTAACCAGCACCTCCATTCCCAGCCTCCAGCACCTTCTGCAAATAAATTCTACATATTTGAGGTTTGAATCCATGTTGGGTCGTTAGTGCCGATATCCCCGACATGGGGAAGCAAGCGTTGCGAACGTGGAGCCCGAGTGCTCAAGATCATTGCATATTTTATACTGCTCCTCCCTCCGCTAACTGACTTAATGCCACGCTCAGCTGGGAGGGCATTTGCATCCCCAAAAGCCTTGCTCTGAAGATGTGCCAGTCTGGCATCTTGACCCGCAGCTGGCTCCTCCCCCCAAAAAATACCTGCGCTGCACAGATGTGGATGATTAGCGCCTGAACCAGAACTAACTCCTCAGAAAATTGTACTTATTGCAGGACAAATTGAGTCTGCTCTGGCAGAAGCCAGAATAATTGCTCAGGGGAGCATGGGGCTTATCCAGCAGTTAATTCATTATTTGTACCTGCCCAGAGCCAGGATGGAAACAGCAGGAAAGACAGCAGCAAACAAGGTACAAACTCCAGTACCTCAAAACCAATTTGCTCAGTTAAAGGTTTATTGCCATCACGGCAAGGGGGCAAAACACCTTCACAAGCCCTCACGGGTGGCAAAATAGAGGAGAGACCAGCTTTACTGCTGCCCTATAGTTCTGTGGTAGGCTGTACAGACTTGGATGCAATTAATGCTGTGTTCTGGGCTTTGCCGTATCTGAAAAGTCAGAGTTAAGAGAGGAAACGCATTTTAAGTGGGGGCAGATCCCACCTTCATGGCAATGCCAGGATAAGGCAGCCAGCACCCGCCACCAGCAGCTGTGGCTGGTCTTGCCATGTGTCAGGACTGATGCTTTAGAGAGAAATAAAAGGCTGGAAAAGGTGTTAAAACCCACCAGCACTACAAGTGGTGCAGACACTGAGCCCTGCCATCGTTCTGCTGGTGCTGATCACAGCAGGGCTGACTTCCCTGCCTGCTCCTAAGAACACCACTTTCTGCTGCTCTCAATACAGCTCCTTGAGGGACTGGGGCTCCTCCACAGCTGCTTGGGGTGACCCCACAGTGGTCTGTGTCCACTGGCTGCTTTGTGATCACCTCTGTGCTTGTGAGCCCCAGGAGGCTGCTCTAACCCACCTCGTCCCATAGCCACGTAATGATGAGACGTTCCGTGGTGCCAGGGCTTGACTTCTTCAAGGCTCTCTGGAAGATGTGGGAAGTCAATTTTTAAAAAAATAACAACGAGCCATTCATCAGGGCACACAAACAAGCTCAGGCACGCAGGCCCTGTGTGACGTCCAGCCCGGCCTTGAGGCAAAGCAAAGCTGCTCTTACCTTTAACAGCCCTGACAAATTGGAATAGGATGTGTCTCTATTGAGTGTGGATATTTCCCCACTGCTTTTTCTTGTAGTCTTGACTGGCACAGGGAATCACCATGAATCTTCATTTGCTTTGCTGCATTCACACTGGGTTTAAATTCTTAACACTAAATCCCCACGGCGGGGGGCTGGAACTAGATGATCGTTAAGGTCCCTTCCAACACAAACAGTTCTGGGATTCTATGATTCTGTGAAATAGACACTATCCTGGCTAATGTTCCTCGAGATCTTAATACATTAGCTCTGTCAGATCTATTATTGCTTAATACTTTTACAGGATTCAATTATTTATTAATGGAGAACGGCAAGAATGCTGCCAATCCTCTCCCTCCCGCGAAATGGAACACAGAACTGCCGGGCGAGTGAGGCAATAGCCAGGGACAAGCACAGGGAGGTCTCAAGCAGATTAGGGCAGTGTGGTTGGGGCAGTCACATTTGCTACTGTGGATGGCCAAGGATCTTCTCTGTTTGACAGGTTTCAGCTTCAGTTGAGAGAATGTGTTAGTTGAAATAATCTTGGGCAGATTTATGCTATTTGTTCTGTGCCATTACACAGCCATTTTTGCTAAAGCAAGTGATGATTAACCTGGCCGTCCCCCTTTTATTTGTGGGTAGTGCAGATACAGTCATTTTTCTATTCCTTAAAAATGAGTACTTCCTACATGGAAAGGCAGTTTTTATAATATGGGCATGCTTGACTCAGCAAGGGCACCTGTGTTGCACCCTATTAGCACAGCCGTCCTTCCACCAGTTCCCACATGGAACAGAAGCAAAAGCAGTATGAATTCATGGAATGCAGCGTTCAGAGAAAAACCTAGAGAGAAGAGAGTAATAAATCCAGCCACACAAACCACCCCATCTCCCTCATCACCGGCTGCAGCACAGAAAGGCTGCTCCGGACAGCTCCAGCCAGCACCAACATGAAGTGCTGCCCTGCGTGTGCAAGGAGGGTTTCTCTGCTTCACCCTCTGCTTGGAGAGCAGCTGGATGTATCCACAAGGAATGGGGAAGTTCACATCTCAGCAACATCTCTGTGCATGAGGAGCGATTGAACACGACAGGTTACGGGGGGCAACGCTTCCAGGACTGTCACAGAATCACTGAGCTTGGAAAGACCTCCCAGATCATGGAGTCCAGCTGTTAACCCAGCCCCACTCCGTTCACCACTAAACCATAAACTCAAGTGCCACATCCACTCACCTTTTGAACATTTCCAGAGATGATGACTCCACCATTCCCTGCACAGCCTCTTCTGATGCTGGACCGCTCTTTCGTTGAAGACATGTTTCCTATTATCTAAACCTTACATTCCTTGGACATTCCTTGTCTTTGGAGTACAGGAATGAGAGAGGATCTCACCTCCCCATAATTCTTCTTTATAGTAGGAGGGTGTCAGCTTGTTGTCTTGGTAGCAGGAGGAACTATCACAGCCAGGCATTTTTGTGTCTCAAGGGGTGATTCACAGGGGGACACATGAGCCACGGCAGCTGAGCTGTCCCTGTCCTGCAGAGGGGACAGCCAGGGGCAATGGCTCCAGCCCTGCCTGCAGCCATCTCATCCTGACAGCACTCACAGCCCACCCTCACTGGGATTGCCCAGAAAGGGGCTGAGGGGCCCAGCACAGCTCTGCAAGGGATCCACCAGTTCCTCCTCTGCTCATCTACAGATTCGCCCCTTGCCTGCCTTGGCCTTTCAACCTCCCCAGGGTATTTTCTGCTCCCAAGCTGATGCTCACCCCTGGGCTGCTCACATGGAGAAATGAGTGTTGTGGGGAGCTGCTGACAGTGAGGAGCACATCACGTTCACAAGAGAACCCAGATGTTTCCCCTCACTCCTGCTGGCAGAGCCACCCTGGGCCAGCCCCGCGGCGGCAGCACAGGAGCCAAAACCAGCTCCGTATTTTTGTAGCCAAGTCTCCTTTCAGCTGGGCAGCAAATGACTCCTCAGGAAAGCAGGACAGAAGGGACTTCACACCATCACCATCGTGAAATTGGTCATTTGGTGAAGTAATTTGGGTGCGTGGCCCCACATGCACAGCCAGACAACACTGACACTTCAGCTCTCCCCAGTCGTGCTGCGACAAATGGAGCTGTCAGGTCAGAGCACGCCGATCCATTCTCATTCAAGCACCTATTTAATATTCATCATGTTACAGCGGGACATTTTTATGTCGGGAAAAACACAAATGCTCTCCCAAAATGACTCAAGGGCAATAAAGAATAAATTGTCTTTAAGCCTGTATAAGGGATGCTGAAGTCACAAACAAGGCATAAAATAATATGGAGGTGGAAAGTGCTTTTTCCTTATTAAGTTTATCAAAGTAAAACTAGGCTGGTAAGCTTGCTCTATCAAGCAAATGGATGTGGTAGAAAAAAGGAAATGAAAATTCTGATCCATATTCATTGTTCTGGTGTCAGCAAGGGAGAAAAGCTCCACTTTCATTTTTTTTCCTTATAAAGCTGATCCAAAGTTTTACGTAAAAAAAAAAATGCAAGCAAAGCTGATAAGAAAATGAAAGATAATTAATAGAAACAAAGCACACGGCAAAGCGTCGAATATTAAACAAAATGTGAAACACAGAACATGCTTGACTGCACCAAGGCACAGATCCAGGCACTGACAGCATCTCAATAGGGATTTCCTTCCCAAAGCTCCCAGCACTGGCCCAGCATCACCACTGTCCCTGGCCCGTTGCTGGCAGCCACCAGGCCCTGCATCAGCAGCAGAGCTCATCTTCAAACACAATAATCTCTAAGATTATCGACTCCAACCATTCCCCCAGCACTGCCAAGCCCACCAGGAAACCACGTCCCCAAGTGCCACATCTGTGTGGCTTTTAAATACCTCCAGGGATGGGAACCAACCACTGCCCTGGGCAGCCTGTTCCTATGCTTGACCACTCTTTTGGTGAAGAGATTTTCCCTGACATCCAACCCAAACCTCTCCTGGTGCGTCTTGAGGCCGTTTCCTCTTGTTACTTGCTCCCCAGAGAGCCTGGTCCTCACCCGGCTCCAACCTCCTGTCAGGGAGTTGTAGAGAATGATGAGCACTCCCCTGAGCCTCCTGGGCGTATTTTTCATTTCTACAGACTTGGTAAATTAACACATTTTTCTCTGTAAAACAGCAGGACAAACAAGTTTCAAGTCATTCCCACGTGGTACAGCTGAGGAGGGAGCTGGTCCTACAGCCAGCACTGCATCCCCCGTCCTCTGAGCTGCAACACTCCCATTTCACCTCAAATTTCACAGCATTTGGCTTCCCCCACCCTCCCTCCCCCAAAATCCTCTTCCTAGGTTCTCACGATTAGGTCAGACAGGCAGTTTTCTGGTTTTTGATTTTTAGAGACTTTAGAAGGAATCCAGCAAAATCATTGCAGACGGCAGCTCTTCATTTCTAAATCATGCCCTGCTGGTACATCAGAAGCACTGCACAACTTTGCAATATTGAAGAGGTGGGGGTTTTGTTGGTTTTAGAGGCTTTTTTGATCAGTGAGGGTTCACGTTGCACGCAGAGGAGTGACAAACGAATGGGAGTTTGATCTCTTTGGCCTTTCTACAGCCCACTGAGGGCAATGAACAGATCTGTTCTTTCCCCAACATCTATCTTCGGTCCCACAGGCTCGTCAGCAGATTTTTGTGCACATAATCTACTCCTGCAGAAAACACAGAATTACTGGAGAGCAGTTTATGTAAACATACTCTCTCCTCAGAAGAGAACAGTGTTTCTAATGACAAATTGAGTGAAATCTCACTTGGCATGAAGCAAATGAAGTAGTAAATATTTCAAGTTACCACTCTGCAGTAATAGAGACTGCATTTAAAATTAATTGCTGTGGATCCGCCGTATCATACAAAGAAACGGAGTGACAACGCAACCGTGATGTGACACATCTGCATTACAGCTTTTCATCTCAATTCTGTCTTCAGCAGGTTCCATCAGCTGCTTGAACTCAGTATATGAAGTGATATTTTCAGCCCATCTCTCCTGGGGAAGGAGCAATCTCCTGATGCTTCCCGGCAAAGAGAAACCTGCCTGAATGTCACCGCTGTCACCGCAGAGCGCAGCCGTCAGGCACGGGGCACAGCCTATAGAGATGTATGTGTCTGATGCTCCTCTGCTGAGCCCATCAGGCACAGCCCTTTGCAATAGAAACCAGAGCTAGGACTGGACTGAGCTTTAAAAGCCCATTTTCTCTGCTCCAGGAGTGTCAGACACTGGGAGATGAAGTGGTTTACCCAGTTAAAAAGGTGGTGTGGGGCCATTAGAGAAAACAAGAGATCTCTGTACATTGCTCTGGTATGACCTGGCTCTGCTGTGACTCTCCCTGGCAGCCCCTCAGCATGTTTGTCACTGGGAGGGATGGCTCATACACAGTGTCAAGGTTTCAGCAAATGTCCTTCTTACATCTCTCGAAACATAAACTTCACTGGCGCTTCAGCTGTGCTACAACACCCACAAATTCTGTGTAGTGTTTGCTGGAACAAAAAACCCTCTGTCACAGTGGAATCCCTTCTCCAAAGTCCTACTTTCAATTGCTTGCAGCACAAGGCTTCTGTTTCATCAGATGAAAGATTTAAAACATCCACTACAAACAGGAAAAACACAGATGCTGACTAACACAAATGCTTTTCTCAAAGCATGGATGAACGTAAATTGAATCTCTGTTGCATTCCATTATTGAAACAATCCTGGATTTCCATCCTCAGATACATCCCCAGTGCTCCACTTAGGTAAATTTGTGATATTTGGAGATAAATTTGGATATATTTGGTACACTCAGAGCAAGCCAAGAAGCCCGACTCTTCCACTACAGAAGAGCAGCCACAGACCATGTTTCTCAGGGAACACTTGCATCTTTCACTGGTCTGACCTGTCAGTTGCTGGGATGTTCATGTCTAATCCAGCCGCTGAGCTAAATTGACTTGTAATGCGGAAAGCAAACGCAAATTGTGTAATTAAACCACTTAATTTGCCACTTGAGGTGTTTCAGGATCAATGCACTCATATTCACAAAGCTCAGTGAAGGCGGAAAACTCCAAGGAAGCAGCAGATAACCTATAAATGGTCTGCTCATCTCTAAATGAAGTCAATAAGAATCGGTTACTGGCTTTAGATCAGGTACATCCCTCCTCTGCCACCTCAGTTACAGGTTTGCCTGATGCTACAACAGTGACGGAGAAGCAGCATTCACTGTATGTGAATTCCTGCTAAAGCCGAGCTCCAGAACAGTTACCAAAGGTTATTTGCAGTGGAGAGAGGAAATGTCGCATCATTCCTTGGCCCAATCCTGCTGCTGCACAGTGCTGTGACCCCTGGGCAACGGCAGCATCCTGGAAACACCATTTCTGGGCTGTACTCATCCGCTTGGACACCTCGGCAAGAAAAGGTACTTGAAGCCTGCTCACGGGGTAGGAGCCTGATTGCACCCAAAAAATATAAAATTATGAATGCCATCTTCCTCATCTGCAAAATGAATGCTGGGTCCTCCACTTCCCCCACGTGCTGTCGAGAGATTCTTCACTGTTATTGTGTCTGAAGAGTTTTTTCCAAATGTCGTGTTGGCGTGTGACAACCCCAACATTCAGGTGAACTTTCATGAAGCAGAGGAGAATAGTAACACTTTTCGTTATTGGAGGAAACTGAATCTGATTTTTCATTCCATCAAAACATCTCTTCACAGAGAGAATAAATCCCATAAATTGCTTTAACCCATGTATCTGCCTGCAGCCCATCCTAGACAAAGTTGCAACAAAGCATGTAATCAAAGTAAATGAGCATAATTACCAATGACTGCAAATACGGGGGTTTAGGTTATTTTCTCAGACATTTCATATGTGACCATTTTACCACTGGTTTACCTTTAAAAATATGAATAAACTCTGTTGGATTGCAGGATGAAAGGGCACACGCTAAAATTCACTCAGAAAGCATCCCGTCGCCGTGATTACAGTTACAACTACTCATTCTAATCTACTCTTCTCTCCCCAAATGCAAATATAACCAAATCACAAAGCATGGCTAAGGAATGACCTGTTCCAAGGCAGAGTGGGGTCCCTGCTATCAGATTTCACAGCAAGACTCTTCTTTCACTTCTACCAGGCAGGAACAAGAAACAACTGCACGCCGTTCCATTTATCCAGTGGCCCTTCACGCAAGTGCCTGAGGTTTTTACACTCCTGTTGCTAGTCCTGGTTATCCTGATGGGTCAAACAGATTTCTCTAAGGCAACCTCACAGCTGTACAACTTTCTCAAGCAGTAACAACTCCCTGACACGTCCCACCCCATCCGTGCATCTGCACCCGGCAGTGCCGGCAGAAAAGGCCAGGAGGAATTACCTGGGACTTCCTTAATCTTCCACGTCTGACGGGAGCAGGAGGCACAGCCCGTCACAAGCATTAGGGATCAGGTCGTGTGACATCTCAATAGCTTAATAGCATGGCTGGTGGCACAAGTCATGTCAGCAGCTAAGTGACAGTAACAGAGTCACTTGCCAGGTCGTGGCTCCGGGAATCAAGGAGCACATCCATATGGATGGCACGTAACAGCCTGAGCTCAGATAGATCTTCACAAAGGTGATATAAATCAAGCTCCTGTCCAGGACAGGTGTGTGTCACAGCTGTAAGATGGGGAAGTTCATTCATTTAAATTACATTTTAAACCAGACAGAACCATAATCTGTCCTGAGGCACGTTAATACATCAGGTAGCCTGACCCATCCTTCAAAAGGTCCCGAGTGAGGTAATTTTTTTTTCCATTATGACCTCCCAATTGAAAACAAACCTTAAAATTGTATTTAAACTACATTTCTCCTTCCACTCACAAGTGCAAATTACATTATACATTTAGAAAAAATACAGTCAGAGGGCTGGAACACCTCTGCTGTGGAGAAAGGCTGAAAAAGTTGGGGTTGTTCATGCTGGGGAAGAGAAGGCTCCAGGGAGACCTTAGAGCCCCTTCCAGTGCCTAAAGGGGCTCCAAGGGAGCTGAAGAGAGACTTTGGACAGGGGCGTGGAGCGACAGGACAAGAGAGAATGGCTTTGAAGAAGGTAAATTTAGATTAGATATCAGGAACAAATTCTTCACCCACAGATGCTTTCACTCACAATCACACAACACATATGGGTGTTGACGGGATGCCCGAGCTGGGAGTAGAGGAATTGCCTTCCTAAGGGACCAAGAACTCGCTCCTGTCTTCAGTAGAGGACAGCACCAGCGGCAGCTACTTCAGCAAAAGGTTTAGAAATCTCAAATAGGCAAGAACTGGGAGTAATTCCTTCTCCATGTCACGACTCAGTTTGGACAATGAAAGGCAGGAATTGACTCCAGTGCTCCCACAGGAGGCTGGGAATCCCCCCCAGCGGGATATCCAGGGCTCTTAGAAATACCAGTAACCCTGGTATCTGTCTAAACGACGGATTCCTGGTTTTGCACTATGCTGCATTCTCAGCCTCGTGGGCCCTGCAGGGCCACTTGTTCAACTTCACAGTTTAATTCAATCCCAAATTATCGAATACATGCAATTACCTCGTGACATTTGAATCACCACGCTGTCCATGCCGGACGAGGAGCAGACACGGATTCCCGTACGCGCCGGCAGACAGTGCACAGCCAGCAGTCGCTGCCTCCAACAGCAGCCCCACGAGCCTTCCCTGCCATTTTATTTCATTTTACTTTACCAAGTCAAAGAGGTGCACTCATTTCCTGGGCATTTCTGAAGAACTCCCTAAAGGGCACCACTGACCTGCAACAGCTCTGCAGCAGATGTTGTCTCTTGTCTCCATCCACCAACTCCGTGCCCGCGGCTCCGCGAGCAGCGCCCAGCCCAGGCGGGAACCGTGGCCAGTCCCTCCTGGCCAGAAGGTGCACAAAGAGCGAGAGAAGGGCACCAAAGTGAACCAAACCCCTCGATCCATCTCCTCAGTAGGAACACACTTTGCAGTGTTGCACCTGGAGCTCCTCACTTCCCCCAGGATCCGACATCTCCCGCACTGGACACAGAATCATTGAGTCACAGAACGGTTTGGGTCACGAGGGAACTTAAAGGTCCACCCCCCTGCTGCGGTCAGGGACACCTTCCACTAGACCAAGCTGCTCCAAACCCCATCCAGCCTGGGATGGGGCATCCACAGCTTCTCTGGGCAACCTGTCCCAGGTCCTCACCACCTTCACAGGGAAGAATTTCTTCCTGAAGTCTCATCTAAACCTGCCCTCTGTTTGAATCCATTCCCCCTTATCCTATCACTCTGTGCCTCTGTCCAAAGGCTCGCCAGCTCTCTTGATACTCCCTTTAAGTATTCGCAGGTGCTCCGAGGTCTCCCTAGAGCCTTCCCTTCATCACAGTTTGGACTGTAATTTACCCTGATGCTGAGGGCAATGACCACATGTTGCAGCTGTCATTTTTGCTGTTATTACACCAACTTTCCCACTCCAATGCCTTGCTGAACAGCATGCTTAATTGAGTTTATTCCTTCATTATTCAGAGAGTACCACTCTGCTGACGTTGTATCCCACAGACAAAATATATTAAGATCTGCCAGTGTTGTTCCTAACAGCACCAGATCATTATTCCCCTTGTAACTCTTCCTCTGTAGATGTTACTCAATGGTTCACTCTGGGCACTGTTAAAAAAAGATTTAGGACCCCAATGTTACCAGGAAACACCAGATCCTGCTTTATATTCCATGAGCAGTTATAGCTCTAAGGCAGAAAGCAGGGCCAGGAGAACATCTTCAGGGCCAGGAACACGTGAGACAATTTCCCCTCACAATTCCATCAGACTTTCTTTGTAATGAGGGAAGAGAAAAGCACATTCCTGACCCTGCCTGAGTGGCACAATACCATCTCAATTCCATGCTGCAGGAGCAATGCTGGATGAGTGGGATCCTGACTTAGGAAAGGAAACCTATCTACAATTCCATCTTTTTTTTCAATAAAACCATAACATCCAAACCACTTTACAAAGCTGTGAATAGCAACATGACAAGATGAGCCATGCCTTCTGCCTCAGTCATACCCATCTGCTGTGATGATCCAGGTACCTTTGGATGGGGAAGGACCACACAGGTGCTGGGCTGGTAACAATTCTTCTTTTTCTCTTCTGATTATTGGAATAAACAGCAGCATTGAGTTAAAAATAAGACCAAGCATTCTCCAGACCTGCAATTATTCTCTTGACTTGTACTTGTCTGTACTCTTTCTCTCACTAATCACTGCAGCACAAAATAATACCAGAGGAGTTTGAAATCCAAGGCCAATCTCAGACCCAGTAAATGACTAATAACACGAGTTGTTTACACACATTTAATTCAACATACCAGAAGCAATTTTCTCACTCTCTTTAGCATTTTATTTGCTTATAAATACAAGTCAATACCACAAGATGGCACTTTCTTACTTGCAACACACACTATTATAAACACTTACCCTCTTCAAATGTTCCCAGAATTTTACGACATGTAACTTCTCAGTGGTTCTGAAACATTTAAAAAAAGCAAGACCTTCTACAAACTGCATTTGTGTTTGATGTATATTAAATGAGGTCAGGTAATTAAATTCAAAAAAAGGAATTTATAAATATTTCAGATAAGAAAATTTAAATACAAAAGCAGAGTTTGTTTTAATTAAACTGAATAACAATTTAAACTAGCCATAATGTATCTACATGGTTTAATTTAATTTAAAATCCTTTTTAAACAATCAAATCCTCTAGCCATTCATCAAAACACCTATCTACTCAGCTCTTTAAAAAATATTCTTGGTTAAGAAACCACCTATGCTTTTTCATAACAATCCTTATTCTGTCCTGTAGGTGGAAATGAAGCAAAATCATATTCCAGACTAGAAAACAGGATAAGAAGGAAGAAACTTTAAAAAACCTGATAACTTCAGACACTTCAACTCATTCTTCCTTGCATTTCTCAAAATACATGATCTGGTTTTAAAGTCTTTGAACGAAATGTAAACACTAGAAAACTCATTGTTGAAGTATGTGAAGAATAAAGAACCCTGCACTAATATAGTGCATAATGATGCTGTGTCAAACTTGTCATTTACAGTAAATGTCACATTTTCCTTGGGATTGTCATGCCTTTTTTTTTCCAGCTAATTCCTTTTGATGTCTCTAGATTCTCTCTTTTTTTTGTTATTCCCATTGTTCAACAGGAAGAGATGTAGTTTTGGTCTCTTCAGAAAAGCTTCACAAGATCCAAGTTTTTGACTCCATTTGTTGTTAATAAAGAGGTGGCAAAATTTTCAGCTTGCAATATTTCTGTTCTGCCCAGGATATTATACATCAGGAGATTCCTCAAAAAACTGAGAAGTCGGAGAGTTCCAAAAAAGAAAGCAGTTAAGGCAGTCGATGTCTACATTTGGATTTCTTGTTTATGTTACATATCAATGTCTCCATCGTAGGCCAGGGTTAGAGGCTTCTGCTGTGGTGGAGGGCTTTGATGCTGCTTCGTTTTTTTGCTGCAAGAAAAGCATTTCACAATACAAAATTACAAACTGTAACAAGCTCAGAAACACCATCGACCCCCAAATTCAATTAAAAAAGCCAACTTTCCAAGGCGGCTACCAAATGCTGTCACAGGGTGGCACCACACGGCCCCTCTGGTGTGCTCTCATGTGTGGTACGGACAGAAATGGGCAGCCAGCTGTGCTCCCCATCTGCAGAGGAAATAAAGCACATTCGTCTCCTGTCTCCTCTCACAGCTGACAAAACGAGGAACACCTCGCAGAAAAATCGGAACATGAGCTGTCTGGGAGTGGGATATTCTCATTTTTCTTCGGCACGGTATTGAAGCAACAATAATTATTATTGAGAAATGCATTTCCTCAGCAGCCCCCAAGTGATGGAGAAGTGTGTAATGTTACTTAAAAAATCCTCTGTATCCTCCGCTGTGAAGCCACAGAGAAATGGAGCTACATGGCTTGGAAAATAAGGGAGCTGCAACTCCTAAGCTGTTATTTGAGCTTTTAACCCAAGAGAGAGACTGAGAGAAAGACTAAGGGAGTGAGAGGGAATAAACTGTTGGATGAAAGAGGGCAGTGATGCTGTCAGGCCACAGCTGTGACTCTCTGGTTGCCTGACCTGATCTGACAGGGCCTGGGCCAGCTTGCACCATGAATGTTTCTAAGTTCAGCCCAAATCCTTGGGAACTGCAGGACACTTGGATGCTTCTCACTTCTCCCTTCCTGTCCTCCCAGAGGCACCAAAGGCAGTGCCTTTCCAAATATCCAAAGCAGGGAGAGCAAGGCGAGCTCTGTCAGGCCGGGCTCACCTCCCCTGCCCGTGCGAGGCTGTGCTGGAGGAGAAGCAGACACCCCTCAGCCCCAGTAAAACCCCACACCCCCTGGACTAAAGGCGTAGGCCACGGACCCCGTCCTTAACAACGGCTGGTGAGAGCAGCTTCAGACACAGGACATGTTTTCACCTGATGTATTCACTGCAAAAACCTATTTAGGGATTTTCTGAGCTGTAGCGAACAGCCCAAAAACCACAATTAACACCAAGAGACCAAATCTCCCACGAACTCTTATGCCATCTCCGAATCCATTTATCTTCGTGGCATGCACAGCCCTGGCAGCAGCGAGCTCACAAGGTAATAATGCACTGTGTGAAAAATAATATCTTTTGTTTATTTTAAACGACCATTTCATCAGATGCCTCCTACTTCTTTTATTGTGGGAAATAAAAATTCCATAGCACCCATTTCTCCCCCATTCATGATTTCATAGATCTCTATTGTATTCCCACATCAAACATCATTTTTCAACTGAATGTCCCTGTTCTATTTAGTCCTCCCTTGAGCAGAAGCCAGCTCCTTGTTCCAATCATTCTCCTTGCCTTTCTTCAGTTTTACTTTATCTTTTTTTAAAGAATACAATAAAACCCCTTTCTAATCCCAGCAGAAGTCTGAATAAATATAAGGGCCTATTGATAACCAAAAATAATTCTTTCCCTGCATGGCCACCAAACTTCTTCACAATAATGGCTGCTAACATTTACACTTTGGAGAGTTTTAATTACTCCGAGGTAGCGGCCAAATGAAGGTGCTTAGGTAGTCCAACCTCCACCCTTTCCTGAAGCCTTCAGCATTAAACCCCTGCAATGCAGTGTTGTGATATATTTTGGATTGTTTAAATAAAAGCAAATTAGCTTTTATTTAAGGACAAAATACCTGCCATACTCACCACATCAGGTAGGATGTAAAAATCAGGAAAACAATAATGAAGAAGCCACCAGCTGATACTCCATATACCCATATCTTCAGTTTACCATCTGTTGGAAGATGAGGAAAAAGGACAGAGGTAGAAGAGGAGACAATAAAAAACTTTATTCTAAAATGCACAAAGTTTTAAGAGATCAATTAAAGAGAAATTAGTAGCATCATTGAGGGGAAACAGCAAGGACTGGCTGGGAGTAATCCATAAACCCCATATTTTTAATAGTAAAGAAGATTTCTGAAAAAATCCATAATTTTAAAGACAAAATTTTAATGGAAAGGGGCAGAGGCACAGGATAATTGGGGTACATTCCCTCCAGAGCCCAGTGGCTGCTCCGGCAGAGGCAGTTCAAGGCTGAGCTGATCCAGGCAGACACAGGCAACACCTGATGTGTTTAGCTGAGGGCTGAGAAGGGATGGGATTGTTCTCCATAAATACTTGGGGGTCAGTTGGGGTAAACACCCGCAAGCACAAGTGGAAAAGCCACTTAGAACTGGGAAACACTTGGGCAACAAATGGGAATAAATTCAGCTTAGAATAAAAACAAGAATAGGCTTTGTAATAGTAAGAGGGATAAAGCTGGGAAAGAACTTTCTGGTTGGGCCACAGGAGCAGGAGACAAAATTGGCTTTAAGACAAGGTCTGGCTGGGGATTGTTTGGGCTGCAGTGACCCAGGACCCCTGCAGGAACCTCTCTGTGCACATGTGGGCTCAAGTCTGTTCAAACATTCCCTTGTCTCAGAACACTACTTGGACAGGTCCTTAATTACAAGCTTTGCATTAATAATAACAGCAATTTTTGAAAGATCAATATGTCTGTTGCTCGCTCTGTTCTGGCTGGACAGCTTTCCTGGTAGGGAGCAGGTTTGGTACTTTTCCATGCAGCAGCAGTCTGAGCTGATTCACATCAACAGAGCTGCAAATACACACTGGAGGCAGGAACAGGGACCTGTGCCGTGCCCACAGACACGGTTTGACAGAGGCCATTTCAAATTCAGTCAAGTGAGAGGGACAATTACTGAGCCTGGTTTTCATTTTATGTTTGAATGACAAATTTTTTCAAAGGGAAAAGCATTTAATCAGATCCCATTCCTTCTCATTTTTCTTCCAGGCTTTGTGGAAAGGCTGAGTACCTCTCACAGATTTTCTCTGCTCCTCGAAACACTTGCAGACCACCTCCCATGAGAGAAGAGCTCTGTTCATCAGGTCTGGCTTGGTTTGTTTGGGTTATTTCGCTGAAGTCTAGGTATGAAATTTGTTGCCCTCTCAACTGGAGACGGCCAAGAAATATTCAGCAATCCTGCAAAGGGACTGTCACAGCCCCACAAAGGCATCACAGCATGTCTGCTGTGAAGGCAGCTCTGCTCTCCATCCCTAGCAGAAAGGCACTGGACCACGTCATCCGACAATTTAAACAATGCTATTTAAATTGCCTCTCAAGTTGAAGAAAAGTTTCTGTACCTGAACTCTGGCCTCTCAGAGTGTGGTTAAGAGAGGAAAAACACAGCCTGATTTGAAATCAGTTCTGTGCACTCCTGTAGAGCGTTTAGAAGAACAAAAACATCAGCCTCATTAAATCAAAATAAAATTAGTGTTGTAAACCGTAAACGGGAAGGGAAATCACAGATCAGCTGGAGAAGGCACACGTACTTTCACTGACCAACAGTGTCAAGGACTGTGGTGCTGCAGGGTGTTAAATGCCATCCATACAGCAGCTCTCACCACAGATCTGCTATCAAGAGCAGAACTGGTAGGTAACAGTGGTTTCCCAGCTCAGCCAGGAGTAACTACTGCAAACCCCAGACTAGTGAGCCTGAGAGCCTCTTTGAGGGGAGTAATTACACATTTCGTCATGAAGTTAGATGAAGGGGAGTGGTTTGAAGAGCACCAGCCTCGAGCTGGGGTCTGAAGAGCGCGTACAGACTGAAGAGTTAACTGCAGGATGCCAGGGGTTGGTGATACACTTAGGACACATGGAGCACCTTTATTCCTTTCCCACATATTGCTTCTCTAACATATCTGCCCTAAAATTAAGCCACACCATGTTCTGTAAAAGCTCCTCAGTCACTATTTCTGTTGCAGACCCTGGGTGAGAGTTGGCTCACAGGTGCTGCACTGAGGTAAAGCTCTCCAGAAGCTTTTAGGGCTGCAGACTCAAACGCTGACTTAAAAAGAGACAACTGCAGCATCTACCTACGTCTCTCTCCCTTTTTCTAACCCCATAAAGGTACCAGCCAAAGAGATGACATCCAAGTAAGACAACCTAGAGAGGGCCAGGGATGTTGACAAAAAGGCAATTAACCCCAAACCTGTGACTCAAACTGCTGGTGAACTGCGTGGGTGAACTGGATGAAGGGTTTGATCGAAAAGCAGCCAACTTTAAAAGGCTTTGGACTGAGCTCTCTGAGCCCAGAGACTGTCAACGCAAAGGTTAACCACTGTCTGCAAATCAAATATGTAAATGTAACATTCAAAGCGTGATCACATATATCAGACGGAATTATGGCTCCCTGAATCCCCTAACAGAACCTTTTGCTACATGTTTTCTAAAGTCTCGTGTTCATCAGGAACTAATTGCAAACAAATGCAATGTCAGGTACCAGAAGAGAGGGAAGAACTGCACTGCCAGTACTTTATAATATGAGGAGAACAGAAGTGTTTCAGTAAAACCTGATGTGCCTGACACATTTGCTTCCCATTTTTCAAGTCCTATTTGCATTTCAGAAATTTGTTTTGGATGAATTCATCTTCAAAACAACAGTCAAAATGGGAATCAGCTGTTACAACAATGGACTGGTCTGGGCACGTCCAGTCCGTGGTTCCAACCGGGAAGAATTTTATCCTGTGGATGTCAAAGCTCCACCTGGGATGAGCTGCTTGGGCACAGCAGCTTGTCTGCCTTTGTGGGACGCTTTTAATGTTGTAACTTCAACCCTCAAGACTAAACTCTACACTTTCTACCCTGTTCTTTTCATTTAGTTTTGAAATATGGCAAGAAACAAGCAATATTTCCTTTAATGAAATCTTAAGCACTTTCTGCTCTGAAACTTCTGAAGTGCTACTGATCAATATCTTTCTTAGTCCAATCATACTACTTCTAGCAACATCATCAGATAATAGTTCTAAACATCCCCCCCAAATCACATATGACAGTACTTTTGCAAAATACTATTGCTTTATTCTGTCTTTGCTGTCTCTCAACATAAGAGATTGTGATTCCTCTGTACAGGCACAAAGGCATGAAAGATAGCACACGAGCTGGGAACTGGGAGGTCGCTCTGCAGCTCCCAGACACAATCTCTGATGTTATGATCTACAAAGCTGGTACCCTTCTTCCACAGAAACCTTCTAAAGACAATCTATTCCATTCATATTTAAGTTTTTCACCTGGATTAAAAGGTTGAATAGACCATCCTTTGAAAATGTCATGCATTTTGGAGTTGACAGGTTTATTTTTTCCGGCAATGGTCTTAACATCAGCTTTCTTATCTTCTAAACCTGGTACCTTCACGCAGTAATCCAGGAAACCATTTGATCTCATCACTTCCGTATATCCCCGCTCACAGCCGCAGACTCCTCTCTGGGAGATAAAAGGGAATTCAGCATTAAACCAAACAGTGCCCTCTCACAGAACAGTGCACGCTGTGGGGAAAGCATGAACAAACTGCAAGGTATAACCTGCACACACAAATTCACCACCTCCAAACCAAACCAGCCAGGAACTGGTGCCTGCAAGCCCATTTCAGTTCAAAAAAGCCAAATACATTTGGGGAATTGGTTGAAAAAGAGTGAGTAATTACAGAGAAGTCCAACATATAAACATTTTCATCCCTACAGGCTTAATAACAGGAATTTGTGGCAAACTCCTCTTGTCAGTCACAATTTTCCCACTGACCCTGCTGGGCAATAGAACAGACAAACCAAAATCAATCCCCCTTCAGACCCAAACCCTCCTCACGTGTTTCCACTCTGGTATTTCACAGGGCTATCTAAAATGAAGCTTTCTTATGACCAAATCAGACTGGATCAGACTAAGCAGTTTCTTCTCGAGATTTTTGAAAAGTCTGTGCTTTGCTAAATAGATACTCAATTTTCTGGATTTCTATTTTAAAACAGTTTTTTTAATATTTTTTCCTTTGCTATCTTATCTTATATCTATAATGTCTGTCTGAGGGTCTGATACTCTTGATCCAAACAGGTGATTGATGCTCCTTTATCCCTCTTTTACAGAAGTTTTAAAAAGTCCCTTTTCTACAGAACAGTACAACAGCATCCAATGAAAATTAAACCAAGAAGTCCCAAAACCCCTCCACAGAACAAACCCAAACTTGCAACACCACATAAATACTCCATCACTCATTTGTGCAGGTTCACGGTTTCCTCTCAGGATGAAATTCCCACAACTTCCTCGAGGGGGTACCACGGACACACTAAACTATTTTCTGAGTCCTGGAATGCAATCTAAAAAGCAATCTAATTGATTAGATCTCGCAGTGTTAATTTCCCAGCCCTCTTCTGCAGTGAGCAGTTACCTGTGTGCAGTAGGAGAAGGGTTTCCTGCACGCCGGGCTGCAGTGCCGGACTTCGGCAGGTTTCGTCCGAAGAGGACACCCTCCTGGAAAAGAAAATTCTTAGTGCCTTCAGAGGGAATGTTTCAAAATGTTTTTGTCTTGGATCACCACAGTGTTAAGAAGTGCTTGCTTGCTTATTTTATATAGTTAAATACTAGTCTATTAAGCATATTAGCATAATATCTGTAGGCACCACATTAATTAATTTGCCTTAACAAGGCAGGGAATTATTATCATACTCGTTAATGGAGAACAGAGATATACAGATCTAAGCAATTTGCCACTGGCCACATAGGAAGTTGGGGACAGAATCGGGAATTAGATGCAGATCTTCTGTGTCCTCATTAATGTCTTATCTACATAAAAAGACATAATCCACATAACGCCCTTGCCCATCCTCACTTGGGAAAGCCTGTGCTTCTATAGGAATAAAAACATGTTAATGAGTTCTTAAATACTTGGCAACCTTTGCACATAAGACTTTTGTTATTATCCTAACTAGTCATTATAAATAGAATCAGACATGAACAGCTGCATTTTCGTTTCTACTCTCTCCTCATTTACCCTGTGCATATTGAAAGAGATCCCACGGATAGGCAGCCCTACTGCCTTTGTCAATCTCTCAGGGAACTTCAAAGTTCTGGCCGTGAATTTCCCTTTTCATCCTGCACAGGCAGAATTTGTAGGTCACGGCAACAGCAGGAATCTCACAGTTTGAGTGATTTGAGACTCCTGTGTTTTGAAAAGAAGAAGAGGTACAGAAGACGGGGTCTCTACCACACGTGTGATGTTCTCTTCTGCTCTCCACCACCACAGGAAGGTTGAACTGAGGGCTGTGCAAGCCAGCCCAGGCAGCCCTTTAGTATGTGTGCACTCATTTCAGCCCATGACCAGCCTGACAGTAAGGGCAATTAGCCCAAATACTCCTGTGTAATACACGTGTGATGTTGAGCTGACAGCAAGGCTGGTGAGCTCCCACCTGTCTTTCCTACACACAAATCCAAGCTGAAATTCTGGAAGAGCAAGGAAGGATGCCCAACGCCCTCTGAGCAACAGATGCAGGAGCAGAAAAGCCTGCGTGGAGACATTTCATTCACAAGTGTGCGAGGCCATTTGGGGACATACCTGTGACGTTCATTCCATCTGAGCGCTGACACCACACCGTGCGCACGTTGTCTCGCCAAAGGCTCGTTTGCCACAGGTAGTCGTAACACTTCCCTCCTGCAACATCAACACCTGTTACTTTTCACCTTGCAACAAACCCGGGATAAATTCTTGGCAGGCAGGAAGCAGCGCTGTGGCCCAGCTACCTGAGCAAGGCCGTGTTTCCATCTCCTGTCCGGAGCAGCTCTCCCGGTTCTCCGGAGACTGGACAATGAAGGCCCTGGATCGAGACTGGCGCCCGGTTGTCTCAAAGCTCCTGCCATTGATGCAGGTGAGCTCACAGGAGCTCCACTCTGACCACTCTGTCAGGTGGCAGTCGCCTGCACATTGAAAGAAGAAATCACAGGTTTTCAGGAAGAACTACCATTGAAGGATAAGGACAACCTAAGCATACAACAACTTTAATAGTGAAATATCCCTAGGATATCATGCAGTAGTACACAATATTTGGATTTTCTGCTTCATGGGGTATCTCATTTTCTCAAAAAACAAAGGAAGACTTTCTCGAGTGATCTAGAAACAGCAGACTGAGCATTTACCTGATCTGCTGAAGCACAGATTTATACTACAAGGGCTGACAGTACTCAGAGCTACAGGAGCATGACCACCTCAGACACCCACCAGAGGCAGAAAATTCACTGTGACTTTCCAAAGCCTTTACCTGGGCAAGGCACAGAGCAGGGTAA
The DNA here is from genome assembly GCA_013397725.1 of Rhagologus leucostigma. Classification (NCBI taxonomy): domain Eukaryota; kingdom Metazoa; phylum Chordata; class Aves; order Passeriformes; genus Rhagologus; species Rhagologus leucostigma. The sequence goes on along the minus strand of VZTD01001174.1, from coordinate 1,667,078 downwards.
CTGCAGCACACTTTCTTTCGATGGCAGCTCACCACACAATGCATTTTCTACTGGTTTGGATGTAGCAGAAACCGATGCATCATGCACTACACACGTGAGGTTGCGGACTTGTAATCCATCTCCACACTGTCCACCCTATGGGATGATGAAAGGGAACAGAGGCACACATCAATGACATTAGCAGATGACAGAAGAAACACAGTAGATTCCACATGAAAAGACTTCAAAGATACAAATTTGGTGTGCAACAGCATCCCCAGTTGTAAGATGACAGATGGACATCTCTCTACACCTCTCTACAGAAGCTCAGAGGCAGAGGCAGGGCCACACAGAAAGTATATCATTACCAAACGTGTGGAAGAGGATACATTAATAAAGGATTAAACCATCTTTGAGGTCTGTCCTTCGCGCTTTTTACTCAAACTAATGAATTTCCTGATTCTTAATTAGTGCCCAGTTACATGAACACAGACATTTTTGGCTTCTCTGAAGCCAAGAGCAGGGCCTGCCCATAAGGAACAGATATTTTCTCTACCCTCCATTGATGATACAGCCCAAGAAGAGCACTCACATGATTTAAACCCTGCAACAGCAAAACTCCTTACTGCACTGAGGGCTGTCTGTGTCATGTTCTAAAGGGAGTGACCAGATCTGGAGCAGACAGAGATCACCAACTTGTATCACACTTTCTACCAAAACATCAACCCAAGTCAGCCTTCACCTGTCAGCACTAAACCCCATTTGAACAAGCAAAAGGAGGCTCCATCTGAGCCACTCCATGCTCATCACCCCAGTTCTGAAATACCCAGGCATACACCAAACTACTGAAGACTGACTTCCTTTAGTGGAAAATCAATATTCCTTGGCTAAAGTTATGATCAAGGGCTAAGGATGTTCTGAGAGTTAAAGCACCGAGCTATTTCTAGAGGCTGGAATTGTTTCATTCTCATCAGATAAAGAGCTGTGATGCTGTTGAAGTGCCTCATGTCTGCATGATGCCTTATGGACGCGCACCTGAAGCCTTGCGGAAACGGCACTTTACAAAATCCAGTAAACAAAACTCAAGAAGAAGGAAGAAACACTGCTTTTATATAACCAAGGGAAATGCTCCTTCGGATTTCTTGGCAGTGGATTCTTTTACAATAATGGACTTCATCTGCAGAGCAGAATGGCTCCTACTGAGTGCATTCATACAGCAGCAGGTTTGCTAGCAGGAATCTCGAGAACGCTTCTCCTGCACACACCTGGCAGCTTGTGCATTCTCTCCATCCCTTCTGTCGCAGATCCACAGGAAAATGGAAGTAAGAGCACAACTAGCTGGACTTAGAGCAGCTGCTAATCTAAAGCATCTTAAAGAAGTATTAGCGTAGATTTACTATATGCAGCCAGATTCCAAGTTTTCAACACCGTGTTTCACTTTAGCCAGTGTGTAACTTGCTGTTCTAAATTACTGTTTCACTGCTGAAACTTCTGTTGTGGTCTGAGATGAATGGTGTGTGAAACACTTGTGCAGCTGTCCACTGAGTTAGAGTGCTTAGCAATGGCTGGCGGGAACAGAAGATGATGGGAGAATATTCTCAGGGGAAATGGGCACTAATCAAACTGCAGTATTTCCAGTTTGAAATGACTCAAAAGAATGACTAAACGACTGGAGAAGACAGAAAGAGTTTTCAAAAATATACTTCTTCTACAAACAGTATATAATTATTTATATACATATCAATATATAAATAGTAATAAGGATGCTGAGAAATAAATAGGTCAAAACAATAAACTTTTTCAGTACAACACTTTCCACTCTAAAAGGCCACAGGCAACAGCCTTCATTCTTCTATCACACTATATTGGAACTACATTCACATTTTCTAATGTTTAGAATAAAAAAATCCTCAAACCTACGAATTCTCAAAACAATCCCAAAGATAAAGATTTGCTTTTTAACAGTGGCTTCCACTTGCTTGCTTGCTTTCTTTCAAGACCAGCAATGGGTTTTTACAATCAATTGAACACACTTAAAAGATAAAACGTCACCCTGTCACTTACAGTAGGAGATGCTTTTTGGTATATTTGAAAAGGTCTTAAGCAATGCAGGAGCACTGCATTAACTTCCTTATCATCTTCAAAATTATTCATGTCCCCAAAATTATACATTTGAAGATCTAATTAATAGGTATGGAACCAGAGGAAGTTTGTGGCAGCAATGGCACACTGAGGATGCAGGGAATAGCTGCTAATCAGAGGGGAACCAAAAGGAAACCATCACATATTCAAAACTCAGGGGATCAATTCTTTATTGTAAATGCTCTTCTTTGGAAGGTGTGATCCTCTGAGGTTTGCCTAGAACCAAAATTTGCCTCTTGAGTCATGATCTCCTTACTGGAATATGTGGGAATTTGACTTCCACAGGGGATTCCTGCCATTTGTCTGCAAAAATTCCTACACGGACCCTTCAGAGGATGCAGAACCCATCCCGGGTTTCCTAAAGACAGGATGTATGTGCCACTCCAGCAGCACCTGCCTGGAGCCTCCACCTCTCACCCTGCTCACCCTGACAAGAAAATAAGGTTTATGCCTCCTGTGTTGGACAGCCAGGAATGTCTGGAATTCAGCAACACACTAACGTAAGGCAGCATCTCCACAAGCCTCCTCTCACATCACATCTGATACTCCCCACATATAACACTCTAACAAGACAGGAGGTAACAGCCCTAATGAGACGCTTCACCCAGATGCGCCTTCAAGAAATGTTTTCCCTTTTCGGCTTTTACTGGGGTTCATGTGTTCACAATTATTTTAGATAAAGAGTGGATTGGGCAGTGCTTTCACAGGTTGATGAGCATTTAATCAGGTAAAAGTCTCTTTAATGAGGGAGTGTGGCGTGATCACATTTAAGGGAGTGCTTTTAAAACCATTAGAAAGGAAAGGTTCTTAGTCTTGTTAGGAATGTCAGGCAGCTCGTGTTTGATAATGCCTGGCTATTCCACTTATATTCCCTTTATGGAAAAAATGATGAACAGTGTCAGCCACCGCTAATTTTTTTTTCAAGCTAATCAGGGTAAACCACTTCAACTCTAGGAGGAAAACAATGTCCCGTAGCCCTTTGAAATTGGATGTACTGACCATTTCCCAAGTTCTGCATTCCTCTGAATGCAAGGAAATGCCCCATGCTGCCACAGGTGTGCCTGGGAGGTGTGCAATTACTTGGGGAGCAACACACTGATTTCCATACTGTGACAATCAGCAACCCAGAGCACTTAGCAGGCTCTACTCCTAACCATGAAGACACCTCTAATTATTCACATCAAGTCAGTTTAGCATAAAACAGTCCTCCTACAACTAGGAATTGCACTCTCAGTTATAATACAAAATATTTTAGCCTTATAATTAATTGTCCCATTTCTATTATTACAGGAAGACAGTTTCACGCTGTGCATTTTGGCCTTACCAGAGGATGCTTTACCTTATTTCACAAAGCATCCTTGAAAACAGGACTTCTGAAAGCTTTCTTTAGAACCCAGGCTTAAGCTGCTTTTCCGGTAAAGCACAGGAATAAATCACCCTGTATTTATGAACTACATTTAATTCCTGAGCACCTCATTAAAGAGAAGTGAACATGAATAGAATGGCTTCTCTCCAAAACAAAGCAGAGGGGAGAGAAACTGCTCTGTGGTAATTGAAGCAGAGAAGGAGGCTCTAACTCACTGAACGCAGGGATGGTATCTGGGTTACGGAAGGCTGTGATTACTCGCTCTGAGCTGAAATTTAGCTGGGTTTGGGATGGGCACACTTTAATCTGCACAATGTGATATTTATCAGGAGTAAGCCAGGGCCTTAATTCAGCTTCCCTACTAATTCATTTATCAGCTGTCTTAGCTCCTATGGTTGAAGGTCTCTTCCCTGATGTTTAACAGAATCTGCTTATGTTAGCTGGACAAAATATCAGCTGATGCTATCATTTTGTTCTATTTATGTTATACATATGTTATGTACATTTTATACATGCTGAGTACAGCACATACAAGGACCACATTCACATCACTAGTTGCAGTGAGTTGTTGATTATAGAAAATATAAATATACTTCTGTTTCTCTGATCTCAGACTGTCACAATCCAGATGTCATTTGTGAAAACCTGGGAAAATTCTGGGTATTTATTGTGCCACTCACATATTCACTACACGTCGCTCCACCACACTGAGAAACCTCGTGGGTATTCAAGGCATTAGCAGAGCAGAAATCACAAGGGATGTGTGTCTTTATGTGCATTATTGGCTTCAATCTCCTACACGATATAATGTGGAGAAGCAGCCACGTATCTGGCACAGGTCCTGTCCCCTGGGACCAGACAGGGCTCGTTTCCACCACACTTCTCCTACCTCCATCTCACCAAAGCCAGATTTAAGGAGCCTGATAAACCTCACTGTGAAAGATTCACCTCTGCTTAAACTGGGTTACCAACTAATAACGTTTTAATATTGGAAATGTGATCTAACAGATAAGGAGAGAAGAAAAAGCACAGAGGGGAAGAAAAAGTCAATTCAAGCTTGATGGAAGTCACTGCCAGTGAAAAAATGATGGCCCCAGTGCTGAGCAGAGGTGGCGGGCATAGGGACAGCACATTGGAACTGAATCCAGACTTTTTAGATCATTAAAAAGATAGCCAGGGTAAGGAGAAAGTAGAAACCAGCCCTTCATACAATAACTCACACTATTGTACTGGAGACCTGGAAGGGAAGACCTGCTGTACAGACCTTCCGAAAAAAAAGGAAATAAAAAAAGATAAAAAAAGGCTAAGCTGTCTTGATATCTAGTGTATCTATTTTCTTGTTAGAGATATTCTATGTAATTAAATTATAGGTCACCATGATTACACCCAGTCAAATACATTCACTCCATAAATCCCCTACAGTAATTCTAGGAGCTCGCAGTACTCGAACCCATATCACTACTTATGAATGGCTGCTGATCATTGGAACACGAGGACAGGGGTCACCGCTCCTGAACTTCCCCCTCTTCCCTACAGACCTTCACCAGCCACAAAGACACCTCCAGCCCACGACCAGCAATTAATCCCACAACGTGACGAGGGTTTTGCCGTTGACCCCAGGCACGGGGAAGCTCCGCAGCCGTCGGGGAGCGCTGGACAAAGCCCTACCTGGACCGTGCAGGGAGACCAGGGGCCCAGCAGCCAGCTGTAGCAGGGCTTCACCGGGCAGCTCCTGTGCTGGGTGAGCTGCTCCGGGCAGGGCCTGCCCTCGCCCGCTGCCCGCAGCACCACGGAGCGCCCACGCACCATCTGGCCTAGGCGGGGGACAGGCAGCACACAGCCCAGGAGACACGCAGCGAGAGAGAAAGAAAGAAAGACAGATTTTGTAATTTATCAGCATTCCTAGTTCATTTGCCAGCACTAAAATCGGTTAAAAAAGCAATTAATTGGGAAGACTGTTTGGATAATAGGGATGAGATTGCTAAGTCTAAGAAATGCAGTCCCTTGATATTGTGCTTGATATTTTCAAGCACACTTTTTAAACACAGTTTTGTATGTTTTCCAAATACAGTATTTGTTTATGCAACACATTTAAATACTTGACTAGACCCTGATTATTAAATATGACAGGAAAATAATTCCTACAGCAGCAGCATTTCTACCATTACACATTCAATATGTTTCCAGAGATTTTTAACAAAATGAATTTTCTTTTTATGAGCAATTATGTGGACCTAATTTGAAAACTGCAAACACTGTAGTGGCTATTACCATCCATAACCACTTCTACCATTTCCATTAAAATCCTATTTATTATTGGTGAAAACTTCTTCAGCCACTGAATGGAAAAAGCAATTATGTTACTACTTTTGAACTAATAAAACTGAATATATTCATTAAAGTTACAGCAATTTCATTTCCGCCTCCTTTGCTGTCCATTTATGTCCAGGAATGTTTTCACTCAAAATGTTTCAATTAGAATTCCATCTCCAATAAAATGAGAAGTGGAAAAGAAAAAGCCCATATGCAGTGGGACGCAGAAGATCGTGCTGGGGATAAAATTTCTGCCCTGTCTTTCAAAAGGTGTGGATTTGAGTTAAAAACTGAAAGGTCTGGGCAGTAAGGACAGACAAATGCAACAGGGCAGAGGCGAGTGGTAATTGCTAACCCAGTGCAAAGGAAGAGATAAGGTGTTGTGGAGCTCTCCCTTTTGGATCACCGCCTTTCAGCTGCTTTTGTGAGCAGAGGGGAGTCTGGTGGGGGAGCAAACACCCTGCAAAATAGAGAGGCTGCAATACCCAGCCAGATCCTTCTCCCAGCTATTTATGCACGTGATTTTTAATTAAGGATACCGCAGGTATAAGGCACATCTCTGATATGTGTCATCATGATCATCCACGGAGCAAGGTTTCCAAAAACATTTTAGCAAATAGAAATTAAAAGCAGACACACTTGGAAAAGGCAGTGATGGATACCTTAGCAAGCTCTCTTACCTTTATTCCCTTGCTCTGACCCACCGAATTCCATTTTTAAACCCATTAAAACCAATTTTAAGACTTCTTCCTTTTCAAGTTTTAATCCCCTAGACCTGGGGAGTTTGTAACAGAAGTGATGATAAAAGCTGTTATCCACACGACCGCATTCAGCCATCACGGAATCAGACACATTAGGAGGTGGAAAAAATCCTACCAGCTGAGAGGAAAGGAAGAAGGAAAGGAAAAAGGAAAGGAGAAGGATAATGAGGAGGAGGAGAAGGACAGGAGAGGAGAGGAAGGAAAAGTAAAAGGACAAAAAGAAAAAAAAAAAGGAAAAGGAAAGGAAAACGCCTGTGGTTCACTGGGAGGTCAGAGCAAGGGAAGAGAAACCTCCCAGGCTGCTGTTGATGAACCCCGCAAGAGCTCTTCCTGGCCCAACTGGCCAAAATTAGCTGTTCCTTTCTCTCCAGCCAGAGACCAAATTAGCCAAATTTGTCTGAATGCTGAATGCTGAGTATTGGTGAGCAATGGAAAAGGCTCTTTGGGAAACAGCGGGAAGCCTGTGGCTGCAGGGTTCTGGGGCACCCTGCCAGGCACCAGCTCCCTGCATGGAGCTAAGGAAAAGGAGGTCTCCTAAGGTTAAAAGATCCAATTTCATTAGGAGGGACTTGAAAGCCCGAGGCATTCATCAAGCTGTTTTAATTAACTAAATAATTTCCTTTTGTACACTCTGTTTAACGTGTTTCTAGCAATATGTAAATGGGAAGATCATTGAACAGAAAGAGAGATTAACAACCTTTCTTTCCATTTTGGTTTCCTACAGTTGGTTATCCAAACTATTGAAACTCACTACAGTCCCAGTGGTCAGCTGGGGCTTGACTCAGTCTATCACTTTCTTTTTGCACTGCGAATGAATCATTGAAGAAAGAAACTTCATTGAAACCTTTCTTTGCACAATGACTGCAGTGAGTTTCTTGAAGCTCTAATTTTTTTTTACTCCAAAAACATTATCTAGGTGCTCAATTACCACTCAAGTAGCAGAAAAACTCCATTTTTTCTTTTTAAATACCTTATCTTTTGCTGCCTATGCAGAACAGAATCTCACTGCATCTGAAATTAATTTGCTTCCAATACAAACTCTAGAAGAGTTGAAGCAATTCTAGTTATTTCTTTAATTTTCCTTTGAATTGTTCTCTAATTTCCCAAAGAGTTGGCCACATCACTGATTCCTCTGCTCTGCACTGTTATACGATACAAAAATTAGGACAGAAAGTGTGCTGAAATTAAAAATAAACATTTCTTCAAATCCTCAAATTAGTTTTGAAAGGGAAAAAACAAAAGAGGCCAGTCTTGCTAACGCTCGTCACCTAAAATTCTGTTTTGTGTCAGCAGCAAGAGTTGCATCTCAGAAACACAGGATTATATTTTCAAATTAGAAGAGTAACATTTTTTTTACCCTCAAAAAATTCTTGCCATTACTTGCACTTTATCCCCACAAAGTGATGTGTCACGGCTGAAACCAAGAAGATTCAAATTCCTGCTACAGTTCATCCCAGTCCCAATGACCAACACGTTGTAACCAGTTTAGCGAGTTTGAGCAGAGCACACAAAACACAGCTCGGTCAAGGAAGCACAAGACCAGAGCAGGGATCAAGTTATTTAAATAAGCCTTGGAGGTCAGGTTAGGTCCAGTCACAAGCAAGTGGGACAGGTGATAAATAGGGCTTTTCATCCACCTCCCATTGCCAGCCCCTCCAGCAGGCACTGGGGCATCCCCAGAAACACCTCCCACTGTCAGATGGGAGCTTGCCAAGTTTGAGTAGCAGGCAGGAAAGCATCACAAGAAGTTCTTCTTCAGAAGGCAACACCAAAAACGTTTTCCCAAATTGGTGATGATCCAGGGAAGGATATAACCACGGAATTTTTCAGTTGTGTGCATCCTTGTGCCCCTTCACCTCAATCCCACAGGTCACTCTGGTGTGGGGGTTCACATCTCCATAGTCTGCTAAGGTCCCGCTGGGGGTCTGAGGACTGAGTAAGGCACAGCAACATGTTCAGCCCTGGTCAACCCTGTAATTTCTCTGATAAAGTCAGCTTTGTCAGTGGCAAAGCACAGCTGGAGGTGGTTTTATACAATTTAGCACTCCTAGTTAGAGAATTTGGGAGAAGCCATGTGGGACTGGAAAACGTTTATGTAGAAAAATTCAGCATCCTCCTGTATTCATTTGCTTTAACAAAGGAAATTCAATTTGCTGGGGATTATCCTCACCAAACATCTTTCCAGTAACTTTGATTCAGGCCACGGAAGCATCATCCATTAAAGCAGTTCTATACATCTTTTCATAGCAGTACAGCAACTGATAAAAGGAACCCTTATATATAACCCATTGTCAGCCTAAAGCCCTATCCAGCATCCTGAGCAGAGGCTGCCCAGAACTACAGCTGCAACAGGCAAACATCAGTTACACATCTCCACAGGCTCAGCGCAGGCAGGAAAGAGAGATCTACTTTACTCATCATCACTCATAAAAATCAATATATTTGCCTTTGGCTGCTGTGTACCAGAACTGTGTTAGATGCCAGTGCCACATGCACAGAAGCACCACTTCATGTTTAAATGCATTATTCCATAAAATAAAACCTGAGTAAAGGTACCACCCATTAAAATATATCACATCAAACTGTTACTGGAAGAGAAGGACAGAATAAAAATGTTAGCAACAATGCTTGAGTAAAAAAACATGTGAAAACACACATCCAGCAACACTAAATTTTGATCTGAATTAAATTTAAATTATGTTTCTCTTTGAACTCCTTTACGGTGCTTCTGCAGGCCCTTCACACGCTCTCCAAAAAAAGCCAGAAAAGCAATATATTGTTGTGAGCTGATCCAGTAATGCTGCATTCAACTTGCTGTAAATGATTTCTGAGCACCAAGCACCTAAACCCTGCATTTCAGCTGTACCAAACTGTGGGCAATTGCTTACTGGCAAAGGGAAGCAGTTATGAGTGTTTACTACAGCCAATTCCCACAGCTCGTTTACTGTCATCCTTTGTTTTTTCCTATCTAATTTGAGGCTTCATCCTACTCCCACGAATGCCTGTGAGAAACTCAGGGTGACTTCAAAGGTGTCGCAGTCCACGACCCTTCCGGCTGGAAGCCCTCGCTGTGTTCCCCTGAAGCACCACCCGTAAATGAGTGCACAAGTAAAGTCTTCTCTGTCACTGCCATCATCCAGGAGTATTTACAACCCACTGGAGCTCAGTGAAGGAGCTGAAGTGATGGTGTTTGTGCTGCTGGAACCATGCAAGGGCCATGGCCACAGGACTGTACCGAAGTCCCTCCACCAGGGATGTTTGGTACCAGGGTAGATCCACGCTTCAGAGCTGACACAGCAAAAGCCAGATCAGGACCGAGGCTGCAGGAAAATCAACCACGTGCTTGTAATAATCTGGATGCAAAGTATTTATTTTCACTGATGCTCATGCTTTGGCATGAGGTTCAGAAGACTCTTGGGTCCGTGCAAAGTTATTCAAGTGGTAGAGAAGGACTGAGCAAAACTTGGCTTCTTTATGACGCAATTTTTAAGACAGTTTTCCCAGCTGCTAAGCTGCCACAGGTTCACAAAAGAGAATCTCCAGCTTTTAAATCCATGTTAAACCACAGCAACAGTACGTGGCCTGTACAAGACAGCTCTCTAGCCAGCAGTGTAACAGAGTTATCTTTGAGGACCAGGGATGACATAAACCAAGCTGAGCTTGGGCTTGACTGTGTGGTTCAAGCAGCCTCAATGACATTTGGCACCTGAAGCCAGGACACTTGCTGGAAAGTCTCTTTCAGCAGGGCACAAATGTTTTTGGCTTTCCTCTGGTATAGGACGTGAAGTAACTCCTTGTATCCATTGGCAGCCATCAACTCTTTAACCAGTCTTTGGAATTTGCACAAGCACTTCAGGATCAGGGGCAGAATACAAGACACACCTTCACTGGAGTACATCCTTTTGCAAACTATCCAACGTAAGAGCTCAGTATGAAAAAACCTTCAGGTACTATATAGGGTGAGCTGTTCCTTGAGCATGCTGAAAGCCAAAAAACATTACAACCTGCTTTTGCACTGTACTCTGTTTAAGTTAGTAAGTGATTGAACACTCAAAAAATTAAATTAACTTTATTCAGCAACATGAGCATTAACACTCCAAAATGGATTTTGAAGAAAAAAATAAAATTTGGAATTAATAGTACTCCCACTGTGTTGTTGTTAAACACTGTCCATGAATTATTCATTTCTGTTAAGAAAGCACTACTTCACAAACGGGCTGAAAGCTCAGCAAAGAAACAACAGCATTAATCCAAATATTAAGCTTTTTCTGTAACACGCTTTGATCTCTGGAATCCATCTGAAGGAATCACTTTATGGAAGTTAAGAGCTTTTTTCTTTTTGACCTTAAGTGAATTTGATTCAAATATACATTACGGCTTTTGAATCTTAAAGACCATTAGCTGTACATCTAATGCACATCAGAAGCCTGGGAAATAAAGTCCCAAGCTTACTGAGAATAAAACCTTCAATGCATTTCCTCATGTCAATACTCAAAGGGTATTTCAAATCACATAAGTTGAAAAAGGTCCTAATCCTTTCACTTTTTATATGCTGGTGAGCAGTACTGGCTATAGAAGATCTTGCTGAAGTTACCGGGGTCATAGAAGTGTTAAGGGACCTGTGGATGCAAGATGGAGACAGAGGCCTATACTAAATGACGAAAAATAGTCTTTCTGTGTTTTCTCCAATGGGATGCAATTATGTTACTAAAAGTTACTTCACCAGAGGATTTTTATTTATTTATTAATCTCTTCAGAATCCTGTAACACTCTCCAGCTCTTTGCTAGCTTTACGTACTTCTCATCTCCAGGGTTAACATTTGCTGTGACTGAATCCTGTGAGTTTGAATTAATCAATAAATAATCCTCCAGACATCTGACTACTTGTTCCCTAAGGTGCATTTTTCACTTTAGAGTACTTTGAGAACAGCCTGCTTTGCTCAAAACACCCACTACCCACCTCAGGACCTCAAGAGTGTCCAAAACACCACCGAAGGATTCGGATGTGGATCGAGGCTATCCTTGAGCTCTGTACCCCTATTCAGGGACTGCCTGAGCCCACCTGGGGCTGTGCATGCTGGTTTTGCTGCATTGCTGAGGTATAGGGGGTCAGGAGGGCAGGTAGGGACTCACCGCCTGCGCCACACGTGTGGGAGCACTGCGACCAGGCTGACCACGGGGAGAGCTGGCAGTCTACGGCACATCCCACCACGCACCGGCTGCTCGTGGGCACGGGCTTCTCCAGGCGCAGCTGTGACAGGGAAACACAGGCATCATCTTCCCCAGGCCCCAGCCACCTCCTGCCACAGCCAAGCACCCAAACCAGAGCTGGCAGCAACTCTACGGGACACCTGCACAGTGTTCACAGGGAGCTTTCCCGAGGGTGCAATGGGTGAACGCGGTTTCAGTGTGGAAGCATTTCACATCTAAGCATCCCTCAGTGTTTGGGTCTTATTCCAAAAGGACAACCCCAGACTTCTAGTAATACACAATCTCCCTGGTCTCCAGCTTTGGGATAGTGCAGGGTTGGTAACCAAGCCCCGTATGTTCAAGTCAAGGAGTGATACCAGCCACTGACACCCCTCTGTCTCCCAAAGCCCCCAGCTGTGCGCTCCCAGCACCAAACACAACTTTTCCACCATTTATGGGGGATGTCTTGGCGTGGATCAGAAGGCACCACCAGCTTTCTGGACACACAGGGACTTCTGGGTGCTCACCCGCTGGCAGAGCTGCATGCTGACGGTGGCCCCGTCGCTGCGCCGGCAGCTCAGGAGGCGGCGCCGCTCCCCGTGTCCGCAGGTGGCATTGGCACCCAGCTGGCACCCGCTCCAGCCTGCAGACACAAAGCAGAGGGTGCATTGCTGCAGGTCACCTTCACGCTCAACACAGAATCACAGAATGGCTTGGAAGGGACCTTAAAGATTGCGTAGTTCCAATCCCCTGCCGTGGGCAGGGATGCTTCCCCCTAGACGAGGTAGCTCAAAGCCCCATCCAGCCTGGCTTTGAAGCCTTGAACGTGGGTGCTACCTTCACCTACAGCAGCAGCACTTCCCCACGTCAGGGCATCCCATGCCCAAGAACAACCCCCCACAAAAGAAAGTTGTTCTCAAAGCCAGGCAAGTCTCAGAGGAGGCACCGCTCGCTTCACAGTCCGATACCGTATCCCATTACGACACCGGTACATCAGAGTGCACATGCTGAACACTGATAAAGGCTATCAGTTCAATCCAGTTGGCACAGGTACAAGACTGTATTGTCTGAAGTAAAATTCCACTTTGATAAAGCAGCTGGGGAAGTTTCTGAAGGGGAACTCTGGTTTAACCTGTTTTTGTCTCGAGGCAAAGCTATCCATTATTTAACACTAAACTCTAATACTCATGAAATAAAAGCAGTATTTCTAGCAGAAGAAAATTAATAACTTATTACGTGTCTGAAATTATGTTGGTCAGAATACAACTAAACTGAAATAAGCTTTAAAACATCATTTAAAATAAACAAAAAGCATAACAGAAGCCACTAAAATTTCCATACGCCACCAATAAATAAGAAGGATGAGAAGAAAACCTATTACTTTGTGTCTTCCACCTCTGATAAACACGAACACATAAATGTTCTGCATTTCTGAAATGTGATGATAAAAAAGGCATCATCCTGCTGCCTGTGTTTCTAGGGCTTTTATTACAAACAGGCTGAGTTTATATTCATATATTTTATCTTGCTTTGTTCTCCCTTCCCACCAGCCCCCAAACTCCTCTTAGATCTCTCCTCTGTATGCCTCTCTCATTTATTTCAGCTGGTCAAAACAAAAGGAATTTTTTGTTTTTGTTTTGCTCATTTGTTTGCAATAGAACCAATTGCTTCTAAGGTCCTAAATAATGCATTTTGTTCTAAATATCCTATGCCCACCCGTATAACCCATATTGCCTTTAAAGCAGACTTCTGTTGGTATTATCGGCTTCACCAGAACCACACAGATGATACTCTTTCAATTGGAATTTTGTAAGTAATTCTGTTGATAACCCATTGAAAATCCCATTTAGCACGCTTTATTTCCAGGGTACCTGCAATGACAACTTACATAAGCAAATTGTGCATTTGTCCACTAATGTGTACAAATGTAGGTGTGTAATTAACTTTATTGAAACCAGCGATGTCAAAGCTTTAACCAACACCCCAAGCAAACATAACTAAAAACACTTACTAAGGGTATATGGAAAATTTGCACCTACCTGTTAGGTTGTACTGGTACTGGAAGCAGTTTTGGTTAAGAATACATGGCTTCATTTGTGAATCTTCAGGGCAGGGCTTTGAACTGACAGGAGACCTCAGCACTTGTCGGGTTCGGGTTTGCATAATATTCGGGTCACACACCTGGACAGAGAAGGGATGGACAGTACAGAGACCCCAGTAAATCACACAGACACCGCTGACCCCAGAAAATCACACAGACACCACGGACCAGGGCTGTTCACGCACACCCACGGCCACGTGGAGGTAGGATACAATCCCGCTCCTGGCTCTAACAATGCTTAAAAGCATATGAAGGAAAAGAAATGTGGTTCAAAGTTAAGAATCCAATATTCCTAAAAGTCATCTTTTATCCACCCTGATTTGGCTATTTTAGCACTGCTATATTATTTTTTCCATGTTTTTTGGTAAGGATCCTTGGGGACAATGAGATAAAGACTGCACCATTTTGCTGTGCCCTGCTTTGCACCTCCTTCCAAGACTTCCAACAAAATGCCACAGTTCTGAATAATGAGACAGCATTTCTGGCACAATTAATGCGTTTTTAAGTAATATCTGATATTACAGCAAAGCACTCATTTCAAAGAAGGACATCTGTAATTGCATATCAGTTACGATGCTGACAACAAGACGAGGCGACTTTTCAGAGTATGTGATACCAATACTGATGTCTGGCTGCCTATAAACCAGGATTTGCTTGTTTACATTTTCACAGGAATATGAACCAACTGAGGCAGGTTTTCATTTCTGTTTGTGCATCACAGGCACGAAAACTGTTTGTTTTTAGCAGCCCTCGATCCTCACTCTCATAGCACTGCGGCATGGAGCTGTTTTCCCACAATCCAGCAACGGGAATGGGTGAGTGGAAGTGACCGCAGCAAACCTAATGGAAATAAATCCCTTATTAAAGGTATTCCCTGCCATTTATTGAGCAGGATGACCCACTTAATTCCTAACAGCTTCTCATTAGGATTGCTCAGGAGCGGCAAAGAAAACAACAAAAAAGCAATGCATGTAGAAATAGATTTTCATAAATGCTTGGGGATTTAAAACATGATCTTACTATAGAGTGCTGTAATTACAAAAAAATAACTAACAGTTTAAAACCACGGGCTTATTACCATGCAACAAACAGCCTGCAAATACTGAACCTTGCACGGGTGGAAGTGTGGATAATTCCTGTATTTTGAATATTAAAGGGAAATGTAATGGCCTGGCAGCATAAATCTCAGACTGCTGTAAACCAGATTAGCTACACAGATGATAGCAAAACTGAACAGAATAAGTATCGGGACAAATAGGAAAAAAGTCTGGTCTGGTCTTAAAATACACTGTCAGGGCCTATTTTCCTTATGTTTACACTACGTGAAGGAAAATCTATTATGTTTTTATTGCTGACACACACCATGTCAAATCATTTTAAATGGTAATCTTATCTGAATACCCTTGGTCAGCTAAAATACCCAATTGTTTCTAATTATCTGAAAACTAAACCTGTGCTAAGTGTTTACCAATAGTTTACTGCCTTTTTCACAACTAATCTGACTGTCCATTCTCACAACTAACACTAATAACTTAAATGATTTGCCAATAAAGCAAAATGACTAAGGAAAAAAAATCAAAGCATGTATCTCAGTAGCTACTCCTAATTAATGTTTCTCTGAATTATATTACCAAAGGGAAAAAAAATCAATGGCTGTTGTGACAGAAGTTGTCTGTGCCAGCTCAGAAATACCAGCTTTTGCTCCCTTCAGAATAAGAACCTGCAGACAGAAAATATGCATCACTGGTAGATAAGTAAATTCTTTTAATAAAATAGTACTTTTTCCCCATCTAGTATGCCTCCTGTTGTGTTCAATCATAGGACATCGATGCAGCCCAGTGCTGTCACAGAGCCCCACAGTTTTCCTGGCTGGCACGACCATTTTCCATCTCAGACATCCTCCTCGTAGGCAGCAGACCAGTCTAACAGGTCAAAATCTATCTGGTGTTTGCCAGGATCCAAACAAACAACTGGTTTACTGATGCTCTGAAGCCAGAATTCTCACTGTGTTGATGAGCCACGGTGCTCAGAAGCCAGAGCTGATGCAATAAGCCCCTCATTTCTACCAGTTTTGAATAATAAGGAACCTCTGTAGGAAAAGCATTCATTTAATCAAGCTGAGGACACAGGAAACATACAAAAATTCAAAGTCGGCAAACTGTAACTAATATCCTGTAATATTATTTGTTGAATTTCTCTTAACGTCAATTGAGAAGTCAATTTAGTTTTATAATTGATTTTCTGCCCTTACTCTTTCAAGTTAACCACGTAAAAAACTGAGCCAAATACATACGGAACTGAGTAAGCGGCAGGAGGGAATGACTTGCAAAGAAAAAGATGAAAGCTGGAATTTTCAAAGGAGCAAGAGGGAGCTGAGTACCCAGCTACCCTGAAATCTCAATGGGCTTGGGTGCACAGCTCCTGCAGGACCCCTCCAAAAACCCAGGCTGGAAAAAAAATCAAATATTTATGACATGGCAAAGGTTGAGGAATGGATTGGCAGGCTCGGTGTCATTAGGGGATGTGAACAGTGAAAGTAAAGAAGAGGGATTGTTTCCAGTGGGGAGATGCTGAGGGTACTAACAAGCAATGCCTGCGAGGCATGTCTAGTCCTGAACGTGGATCTTAAAAAATACTGAGAGTAAAACCAATCACCATCGATGGCAAATCACAGGCTTAGGAGCTAGGACAGAAATGGCAGTCAGTAATTTATAGAAAAGGCAGCAAAAGAAAGAAATATTCCTTACTCAAAATAAAAGTACTTTAAAAAAAAAATTATCATGGGATTAATTAAGATTTGGGCAAGATAACAGGTTGATTCTGAATATTATCACCAATGAAGAAAATGACAAAACTAATTTGACTGTTCAATTAATCTTCCATACAAAATAGTAGTGAAGGTGCCATTCAGGTACATGGATCAAGGCTGGATCTGCCCTAGGGATCCAAGTTTCTAATCACAAGCATACATGAACCTACGGTTTCTGGGGTTTTAAATAAATAAAGCCCACTGTGATTCAGCAGTGCTTTACTGAGTATCTTCATTTACAACTCCTCTCTTCCCACTGAGTGGATGCTATACTTCCAAAGACATTATTTTACTTCCTACTGCTCTATTAGTAACTAGTGCTTTCACTGATGACAGATGAAGCTTTTTTAATTATTTTTTACATGAAGTCAGCCATTACCTCCTGTAAGGCTATTGCAACTGGTTTGTGCTCTCATCAGCCAACATTTCCACAGTGGAAGCATAAGGAAAGGCAGGTGCCTACAACAGATGTGTTCAGGAGTGGGAGTTTGACTTGTATTTCTGAGATCTCTTTATGCTCATGATACTTATTTTTATGCCTGTGGTTATAAATCCCTTAACTGGTTTCCAAAGCTGGGAGAATCTGGTATATAGTCATGAGATGGAAATGAGTGTAACAGCAAATATTCCCTATTCTGGGAAACTGAAACCCACTTCTAACACCACCCAGACTAGAAATAAAGATTTACAGATCCAAGAAGGACAATGGTTATGGGTACCTGCTGGCCATAAACAATAGGAGATGAAAGAAGTCCTAGGAAATGGAGGCAGCTGTGGTGCACAGAGGTGGAAGGTCAGAGGCCTGGAGAACTCTATGTACCTTCAAGATCAGCTGCAGATCAGTTTGGCTGTTAAGTTTACAGACTATGTTGCTTGTTCAGATTCCTTGTTGATGACTATAAGGAATGCGGTGTGTAATTCTGGCATATGCATCCTTTGGAACTGGTTACAGTAAAAGAATTAATTTCTGGGTGAAAATAATAATGGGGTGCCAGCTCAGGTGGCACATTAACAGCCTGCAGCCGTAGGATGCCATACACAGACACAGTAGGTTTCTTTATGGGTATAACTGCAATGTCCCAGCCTACTTTATAGTATTAAATCTCACCATTTCCATTATTCTTTTCCATAAAGTATGAGAAAGTTGAGCAAGACCCATGGATCTACAGGCCAGATTATATAAACCACTACAGAAACAAAGCATTCTGAAGCAATGAGAGGTCCATAAAATGTTAAGGCAGGAATAAATCAAAGTTCTTCTCAAAGGACCGTTTAGAAATTATAACAGCCATCATCTTGATTCTATGGGGGAATTCCTGGCACTATTGACTACTATATTTTTTAATATTTCTTTTAGCCAAAGCTATTTTTTCACCATAACCACTTGTCACTATTTAAAGCTAACATAAAAAGTGAGGGACAAAAACATACACAAAGGATGCACCCAGCCTTTGCTTCAGACAATCACAGGACTGACAAAGCACAGAAAGTTTGTTCTGGAAGAGAAGGGTATTAAATAAAATAAAGCTGCAAGGTTATGAAGCTAAGTTCCAGCGTAAGAGCTGTTAACATATCACACATTAATAGACGCTATTAGACCCTCTTTGTGATGGAATTTAAGAGCTGCCCATTGATCCAGGCTTTCCTATGCATCATAACTGTACAGCACAGAGCCTGTAACCCATTACAGGGCCCTTTAAGCTGTTTAATTTATCAAGCAGCTTGTAGAATGCATCCTGCACTATAAATAGCTGGCTGCATTATTTTTAACTGGCTATTCATAAGGAAACCTACAACCCCAAAATAAGGTAAATGCAAAGGCAGGAACCATATTTGACTATTTTTAACAGAGCAATGAACCGTTATATTGTTCATGCCAGTGTGGATGTTTTGTAACAATTTAACAAGCCATTTACAATAACATGAGCAGTCTTTTGAAATGAAAATGCATTTGCATAAATTTTCTTTTTCAGAAGCATCCAGGTTTTGAAACCTTGCCTGCCTCCACGCAGAACCATTACTTTAAAAAAGTGATTATTAACAAAGATTAATAAAAATAAAACAACAAATCTAAAAAATACAGCAGTTAACAACTTTTTTTGACAAAGCTATACAAAAAAATCCAAGTCACAGCTATGCATAAGGAGCAGTGCATGTTCTTCCAAAAAGCCTCGACCAGCATAATTCTCATGCTTGACCCAAACAAATTATCTCTTGGGCTAGAAAGACAACTTTGTGCAAGCCTCACTCTTCAGTCCAGCCTTTGCATTGCAGGTCCTCGGCCAAACTTACGTGCCAAACCCAGTGAGGTTGGGGAGTTTCCTCTGGAGATATCCAAAAGCTGTCTGAGGACACAATTCTGAGGAATGTGCTCTGAAGAATCCTGCTTGAAAAGAAAGGACTAGATGACCTCCAGCGGTCCCTTCCAAGCTTGCCCACTCTGTGTTCAGCTACCAGTTGTGATGAAGGCTTTGGTAATCCACACAATGACTCCCAGCGTCTACAGGAGTCCACAAGTCCTCTTCCAGTTGGCATTTCCAAACCGTAACAACTCCAACTTGCATCGACAAAGAAAGCCACTGCAAACCTGAGAGCTCGCTGTATCGCTTGGTGACACTTTTAATCCTGGTCAGTTGTGGCAGTATCACACTCCCCCCGTGGATTCCAGGGAATAATAACTCAATTGTCGCAAGTCCTGAGCGCGGCACATCGCCATTGATCCATGAGCAAAATGCTTGCTGAAATGGAGACAGCTGTTCTCACTCACTACACACGCAGCCTCCTATAATTAACTAATTTCAGACCTCTTGGAATTAGCTGCTAGAAATGCCAACAGCTGAGGCAAGCGAGGAGGCCACTCCAATCCACAACGGGGGCTGCGACAGCCATCCACCGACAGAGAGCTAACAAAATAGATTTGAGGTAATTATTTCAGGGACTTGTAGCACCACTCGCATATTAACTCTTTTTAAGAATGCTTTGATGAATTCAATTGAAGTCAATTAATTACATTTCCAAGTCAGATGAATACAAAGTCGAGACGCCGCAGGAAGTGTGTGTTATTCCATCACTGAATATGTAACAGAGATGACAGGATTTCAGTTCCCAGATTGTTTAGCTGGATCTTTGAGCAATCAAGTGATGATGTCTGACTGAACAGGCTATTGTCCCTGGAACAAATAGGAAATCTCTGAAGAAAAATGCAAGTCAACCTAATTTCCTTGCGGTTTTTTGTTGGAGTTTTTTTGTTTGTTTTGGTTTTTTTTAACTAGCAAGCTTCAAACTGTTATTTAAATGGCTTTAAAGGCTTGATATTTAAGTTACATGGATCTTACTTAGTGACAAAGAAAAAACATTATAAGCCAAAAAATAGTCTTCAACCACAGGGAAAACCATTTTGAATTTACTTCTCACAATAGAAAAAGTGAGAATAATAGGGAAGATTTAAATCACTAACTATGCTTTTCTTGAATCCAGTAAGGAGACAAAACCTCAAAGGAACCTTGAGGCATTATATTTCTGACAGCTTCATTTCTGACCATTAGATGAAACATTAAAATTTACCTTTGTGTAGCAGTGTTAAATAGCACCATAATCAAGATGCAAAATATGTAATTCAGTTGAAAAACACACATAAAAGAATTGTGGGAGCATCTGAAATTATAAAAGACCACAGAAGTGTTTAAAAGCAAAAGGGAAAAGCAGCCAAAAAAGGTAGAACAAATACAATGTTTTAGCAGAAAAAAATATTGAAGAAAATACTTTCCATTGACAAAGCAGTCGCCACCTTTATGACTCACTGATTTCAACATGATTCAAGATCATTTACCATCCTGAAAGTGGAAAATTCACATGGGAAGAATATTGCTACAAGATAAAACCAAGTAATACCCTAGAAAGTATCCAGAGTACAATGACATATTGACAAAAGGTACAATGGATAATCTAAAAGGCCTTTTTATATTCAGCTGATAAGAGTTAGTTATTCTGCTATCAGGATGAATTTATTATCAACAATGTAAAACATGAGCAGAACACCAAAGCGACTGGGAAAGAATTCTCACTTGACCAAAATCTTAGGTAAATGTCTCAAATCAAAGAGCTCCTCAGGCAAAGATGAGGCTGAAATTGTGATTGTTCATTTCTTACAAACTAGAATTTGTCAAGTTTCATAAATCCTCTTTATCTCCAGCAAGCCAAACATGACCAGACCTACAGGAAGATTTCCTGGAATGGTCTTTGGCAACTGCCTCATGAGAGTGCTATGACTAAAAGAGTGCCAACTACTGTGGTATGAAATGTAAATGTGCTTGAAAAAGAGCAGCCAGGATGCACAGTTTTGCTTTTTCAATGCAATATGACGTGATCTTCCAAATTTTTTTAAATTTTTGAGTCCACTGACTTGTAGCTGTCCTAAGTGACCACGTTTCCTAGTGGCAACTCAGGAGGTGGAGGGTTCATTAATCACCCTGGTGCTGGCAGTGCCTCACTCCCAGCCACCACAATTCCCTCAATCTCTGCCCCACACGCACCGAAGACACACCAGTGGCCCAGCAGAGTCATTCTGCACTGACAGCAAGCTCAGCACTTGCCTTGGAGATGTGGAGCATGTGCAGCCTGTGAGGGACTGTGTTCTGTGGTTCTCTCTCAAAACCCAACACAAACAGCCAGAGTAGCTGTAAAAGGGAGACAGCACTGCCGTAAACTCATCAAAAGGAGGGTTTTATCTGCCCATAAAACTTCAAGCTGCTTATTGCCTCGTATCTGGACAGAACTATTGAAACACATGCTCCATCGGCACAGTCATCTCAGTTTCACAACAAAGCATTGCAGAACAGCTTGTGAAAACATATTGTTCAGTTAATTGCATTGGCATGCAGATGCCCTCGCGTTTATGAATTAACATCCACCACGGCAAAGGGATGTACAAGGAGACACAGGGACTGTGGCATGTGGCCCTGCACCTGCCAAGAGATGTGCTGCCTGACGGAGTGCAGCCCACGAGCTCTGGGCTTCCCTTTCCTGCTTCTGTGGGCTACGGAGGCTTCACCCTTGCCAAAAAAAGAAGCCTTCAGGCAAAAAGTCTGTGTGTCTTAAGGATATGAGGGTGCTTAAAGCTTCAAGCAGCCCTTTATAACCAACTGACTGCCACCATGTGCCCTGAGAAACCCTCAGTGGCCTCAAGGATCTCTGTATTGTTTCACCGCATGTGAAAATGAAGAAAATCTTATGTCTGAAAAAGTCAATGGCAAAGAAACAGCCCAACCACAGTGGGACTCTGAAAGGTATCCAAGCATTTGTATGGGTTGCAAGAGTGTTACACTTCATCAAAGCCATGCTGCTCAGGAGGAGGTGAACGCAGGAAATGAAACACAAGATTTTATTTGACATGTTCTTACCAAGTATATTGATACGCTACACAAAATATTATGGAAGGAAATTACCTGTGTCAGCACTAGTATAAATACCTGTCCAATAACCACTCAACTTTCGGTAACGGCCCTGTTAACACGGGGGCAATGAATATATGTTTGTCACTTAAATACATCGAGCAAGTCTATTAAAAAACCCCTCCGAGATTAAACCTGGCACCTATTTCAACACTGATCAGGGAGAAACAATAGATCTGAAACCACGTGGTTTGAGGCCAGAGGCTTTTCATAATACAGAATTTGCAACTTCTTTCCATCTTGCACACTTAGGAAAACACAGAGCGCTTTGCAGTGGCTTGAATCCCTGCATAATTCACAAAGTTCTGAGTATTTCATGACATGACAAATTGTTCAGGCACCTTGCTGTCATACCCTTCTGCTGCTGTTGCCTCCAATCTTCCCCCAAGGTTTTGAGGAGGAGGAGACACTGGACAGAAATAGTGTGTGTTGGGAGGGCAGAGTTGTCATTCCCTCAGGCCTGAGACCAGTCCAGAGGAGTGTCACCCCCAGGGTTTGCCAGCAGCTTGTCATGGCAGTCACGCACCACTGACAGAGCTCTCCCCTGCAAACATTTCCTAAGGCAGGCAGCCCTTACCGAGGCTGGAATACTGTCCCTTCACCCACTCTGCTTGTGTGGGCCCTGTCCCACAGCAGACCAAGAGGAAGGATGTGTTGAATCAACTGTCATAGTAATAACTATGTGTTTCACTAACCAGCTTCCTATAGCTCAGTCTCTGTAGAGACATAAATATCTCCAGATTCAACCATGCTGGCAGGATCCATTAAGCCTGACTTCCCTCAGAAAATAATTTACTTTCCTAGAAAATAACTAGGCCATGAAATAGTTGAAGGACGGGTGAAGACTGATGTGTGAGGAACACTGCCAGGGACACAGGCAGGAGAGCCTACCTGCGGACACGGGCTCCACTGTCCCCAGTCAGACACTGCACACTCACTGGGACAGTACAAGCTACACTTCTGCACTGTCTCTGGGACTTCAGCCTGACTACACAGAGCGCTGGGCACAGTCTCCACCCCGTGGTCCTCAGCAGTGCTCACACACCTACACAGAAAACACAAATTTTAATCAGAGTATCACAGACACGATGGATACCAACAAGTTTTCTCAACCCCATTCAGGACATAGACATGACAATAGCTACAAGCAGCACGGCTGGTCAAAAAAAGTAGAATTAATATGTTAATGCAAATGGGAATCAGCTACGTGCACAACGTGCTTTTGTTACTTCATACAGAGGGATTTTAACTTTGATCGGCTGACAAAGGAGGAAACAGAAAATGACAACCAGCGAGAACAAATCTTAGTGCTCCTGCTAGTAACATCTGAACATTTGGAAATAACTTAGCATTTCCCCGTGCCTGGGGAATGAATATTCAGTAATAACGAATGCCACTCTGGTGCGTGCAGTGCTATTACTTGGGGAAAATGTTAGCAAATCAAAATATGGAGGCTTTGCACCTCAGGGGGCTTTATGTATACATGGCATTTAGGTTGAAGAATACTAATTTAAATATCATGCCATGTTCCTGAAAAACCAAGGCTGCATCTCTGAAATGCTTTTCCTGTAAACCATGGCACATAAACACATGTTTCTTTTCATTTGAAATACACTGGACTCAGCAACACATTCACTGTCAGATGGCCAGATACTGCAGCTTCATGCAAGAACACATCAGCTCTTTTTGATCTGGAATACCTGAGCTTTTGTCTTCACGCACCTGACTTTCCTCGTTTGTATTCCTTCTCCACAGTGGAGGGAATTTTGTTCGCTGTTGATTTTGCATGGAGACCACGGTTCTACTTCCCAGGAATACTGATTGCACTTGCTGTAGCATGGGACTGCCTCGTGCACCTGCCAGGAGAAAGAACCAAACTCTTCAGTTGAACTGTCCAGGTTAGCATGCCTGCAGAAACGCCTCAGTCAAACCCACGAAAAGGCACACTGAAGAATATCCTGGCTTACACTCCTCATGCTAAGGCTGTTGTAATGGCTTTAAGTTCATTTATTCATTATTGACTTGCCAAGGGATTTTTAAGTATATAATGAACAGCAGTATGCATGCAGCATCTTAAGAAGCAGGATAAATAACAGCTATTTCCTGCAGCCAGAAGAGGAACTCCATTACAATTTCATTTGCTCTGCCTGCTCTCAGTATAATCTATCACATGTCATTCACCAGGACCATATGCACCACATCCTTTTGTGTTTCAGAAAGTATAAACTTAAAATCAGCACTCATTTACCTTTGCTTCTAACGCATTCTTATAAGCCATTTACCATAAAAGAATGAAATTTCATGCATTTTCCTACAAATTTCATTTTTATACACAAAAACAGTAAATGCTTTTTTGCCTGCAAGTGACTTATCTCTAACCTATCCCCTAATCAAACACGACAGTGTGTTCACCTGAACTATGGTATCTACATAGAGAGAAAAATACAGCCAAAAGCTTGATAAACGGTGCCAGATATTCAGGTTGTTAAAAGCAGCACACTGAGATATAGTACTTCAGCAGATTTCTAGGTTTAAATAAACGAATGCATCAACAGTTCTATTACAGTGATGAATAAAAGTTATTTATTTTGAATCTGGTTTGTCTGCAGAAGCTGATTTGAAGATACAGTATTCCCTGTTGCTTTGCATGAAGCATAATGTGCTGCCCTGGAAAAATACAGCTCACCTAAAATTTCTTCTTCCACACACCAAAATCTCCTCAGCCTTGCTGCTGTGGAGCCATTTCATTCTCACCATTAGAATAACTATAAATCAATAGCCTTCCTCCCAGCTACCCCCCAAAAAGATTCAGCCACATGTTTAATAATTTACAGCTTCATTTTAAAATAGCAGATTATGACTAGACATAATAGGCCACAACAATAAATAAACCTCCTTTGCAACATTTTGGAGGTGGGAAGACAAGAAAATTGAGATTCCAGTCTGAAAATAAAACTGGTGTTCCATCAGAAAATCACCTTCCTTTCAAATGGAAGGAAGACAGCTTGCAAAGGAAAACTCCTCAGAAACAGAAAATGTCAGAAACTAATTTTAACTGCAGATCTGTCTATACTTTGTGCGTAGGTTTAGCAGAGAAGGAAGAATAACAGATGCTGAAAAGTGGAAAATATGCAAAGGTGAAAAGACAGGAAAGCG
This sequence comes from Rhagologus leucostigma, assembly GCA_013397725.1. Lineage (NCBI taxonomy): Eukaryota > Metazoa > Chordata > Aves > Passeriformes > Rhagologus > Rhagologus leucostigma. The sequence goes on along the minus strand of VZTD01001174.1, from coordinate 1,641,811 downwards.
GGAAATCGAAGTCTGAACTGGTGAGGGCAAGGACAATATGAACTAGTAAGAGCATCACGTCTCACACAGAGGAGGGGAACAAAGGCAGCCATACTATTAGCACCATTTTCCCTGCATATTATTAAGAACAAATTACAAACCTGGATGTGGCTTTGAGCAACCTGAACTAGCAGAAGGTGTCCCTGCCCATGATGGGGGAGTTGGAAACGAGATGATCTTTAGGGTCCGTGTGAACAGAAACCACTCTGTGGTTCTGTGTGGACTGTGCCCCGAGGCGGTGGCACTCGGCCTAACTCCAGAACGTGCAGGTGTCTGTGGATTGCACAAAGTGCACACAGAGCCAAGCTTCCCACACTGAGCAAGCAGCACCACAAGCACTGCTAATGACCTGAGCAGCCAGGCTGGTTATCATTAACTGGTGTACGTGGGAACACAGAGAAGAAGCACTCACCAAGCCTGGGCGCAGCACCAGCCAGCGGGGAGCCCATGGATGCTGGGACACAGCAGAAGCCACCATCCTGCCCCACCAGCCTGTCACCTCCAGAGAGTCACTGACTCCTGCAGCCACATCCCTGCATGCACTGGGGACAACAGCAATCCCTCTTCAGGCACTGCAAAGCCTTTGTGTTCCCCACAGACATCCATCCAGGAGATGGATGTAGAGACAGGGAGTATTTATTAGTTTCCCTGCTCCACAGGGGGAAGGAAACACTACAGCCTGCCTATGTTGCCTGACAAAACACCCTGCTGTCCGCAGGAGACGATTAGTGAGCAAAACAGGTGCTTGAGGCATGATCAGTTTTTTCCTCATCACAGAGGGAGGGAGCAAAAAGACAAACTTGGACAAAACTGGCTGCCAGGAGCCAGTCCAGGGAGGAGGTGCCTCACAGGGCAGTGTCAAGGATGGTAAAACTTAATAAGCAAGTTTATTAAGAGCTGGGTGGCCTGTTCCTGCTGTTCAGACTTCTGGAGAGGAAGCTGAGGCTGGGAGCGGGCGGGAGGTGATGCTGCCGTGCTGCCTCCCTCCCTCCCTCCACAGGCACAGTGGTGCAGCCAGGGCAGTCCAGCACAAACAGCAGCTTTGGGGATTTAAGATCCTTCTCCTTGCTCTGTTAAATAACTCTTCCTCAGGGTTAGAGGATACCACTGTGAATCCTGCAGGTTCACAGCACTGCCAGCCTCTCAGCACTCGCCCTGCTGCCCGAAGCCAGGATGAGGCCAAGAGCTTGGGAATCCCATCTCGTTGTCTCAGTGACCTCTGACTGCTCTGCCTTAACATCTCTTAAACCTCAGACCTCTCCGAACCAGCAAAGCCCACCAGTGGATAGCAGCAGAGGCTTAACATCAGGCATTTACCATAAATGTGTTCTAGTGGTCAAAACCTTCTGTGGCAAGTACCTGCTGTAGTAACTGTACAGGAAAACCAGACAGAGTTGGGCAGGCATGGGATGCCACGGGAACGAAAATCTATGTGAGGAATCCTGTGAGCCAAAACAGAAATCCCACAGGCAGTGACACAAATACACATAATGTGAAGTGATACTTCAAATGTGCTCTTTCAAGAGCAGGAAGGATCACAGTAACAAAGCCATTAATAGAGCACTTCTAGCCTGCTGTCTGATTGTGTCAAACTGGTTCGATTACATGTGAAGTTCCATCAGCTCTCTTCCTCCTCCAACAGACAGACAGACAGACATCCCACTTTGTGCTGGAGGAGGGAGGACACACAGCACTGGCTGCATGTCCCTGTGGTACCTCAGATCCCTGGTGATCTGCTGCTGGTCTGTGCAGTACGTCTCCTCTTTGGTCAGGATCCCCAGCTTACACTCACCACCAAAAAACCAAATTACAACTGTCACAAATAACCCGTTTTCCTAAGTTATTGTGCTGACATCACAGCACATCGTTCCTGTGAACAAGCTCTCCCCTGTGCCCTGAGTCAGTGCTGAGCAATGCCATCTCTGGTAGCACCTCTGGGACACTGGGGAGATGTAAATAACCACCTGCGTCACCAGGAGGGACAGATTTCTTCAGAACAAGTTACAACAGGTACCAGCAGATGCCATTAAGCTTTTAAGCAGGAGTCTCAAGGAGATGCAAGATTTCCATGGGTGGAACTCTGTGGGAATGAGTTCAGGAAGCTGTGAATACAATTTGTAACTCCATCTTTGTGTTTAAAAACCACAGTGATGTGGCATGTGGTCCTTTCCTCCACAGGACAATGTTTTCCTCCCATTTCTCTCTCCTGGCTTGTCATAATTTGTTTCAATCACCTCCAATTCCTCCCTTTTTTTTTTTGGAATTTGGAAAAAAATCTACAACAAACCTTAAAGCCTTCCATTCCTGTTTTTGCTAGGAGCTGTGGTACTTAAGGAGGGCAAACAGGCATGCTCATGAATTTGCATTTTCAAAGCATTTTGACTAAGCATTGCTGTTCTGTGGGTCCCACAAAGCAGAGGACCCTAGGTTCACTTCTCACCTCCTGGGTCCATGGGGACACCCCTGTCCTGATCCCTGACCAGGATGTGGTGTCCTCACTCCCTCACTCCTCACCAACCCAAGGACCCAAAGTGCCCAAGCCCGGAGGGGGTTGGGATGTGCTCCCATGGATCCCTGGCTGCAACACAGAGTGCATCCAACCTTCAAACTACACATGGTCTAGGTCTCCCAACCCACAACAAGTTTGCCATCCACTACCTCTGCTGCAGATACAGAAGTCCCTTGTCCAGCTATGCCACATCTCTTCCCAAGCACAAAGACAACAGTTCCTTTGAAAATAATCTGCTTAATGCTCACCCTTCCCCAAGCTTCTGCAAACCCACTACTGACAGTGCCTTTACAAACCCCTTCACACTGAGCCCCCCACCCACGTATGGAGCTGTAGTGCCACAATCCATGTCCTGAAGGACAAAAATGAAATTAATTCCATGTAATAGGCACAGGAACCCGTTGCTCTGCATGGCTTAGCAGGGAGAAAGATGCTGGAAGCTGCAGACACCTGACCTGTGAGGAGCTGCAGAGATCAGTGCCCAGGGCGACCAGCTTGGCTTCATCTCTTACTGCCTCAAGAAATAAACACAGTCTTCTGGCATTTTAGCAAATTAACTGCTTTCCCCGCTTTTTATCCATATTTACATGCTGGGTTTTGGGCTCAACGCACCAAGGGGTGAAATGATGCCTGACTGAAGCCAAGGGGAGTTTTGCTGCTGCCTTTCACAGGATCACTGTATCACTCTTCGTAGTCAGAATTAACCTGGAATACTGCTTTAACACCTGAATCCCAAAATCAAGTCGATAGGCACAAGTTCTCAATAAATTAAAGGGAAGAAGGACAAAAGCTACTTTTTAAGAGACAGACTTCTAAAGCTTACCCTCATAAAAGAACCCAGTTCCCATGCACTCAAATGCAAATCCTGAGCCCTTGCTAAAGCATATTGATGTGGACAGTTACTTCAACAAGATATACAAATGTTAATCTAGTTATTTTCTCTTTTAATAGCTGGTACTTGCATTTTAATGAAAAATCCAAATATCTAACCACCAAAGAGCTTTGGTGTGATTTATAATGTTCTCTCACTCACTTATTTAGATGTAGGTCAGGAATAATAGCGACCTTGCAAAGGACTTATAGAAACAAATGCACTTGGCCAACTGATGTGATTCATTAAAAGAAGTTCATACCTATACTTCAGGTGGCCTGCCTGATGAGCACCTGCAGAATAAACTAGAACAAGGTTCAGCGCTTCTGAAAATCATAGTGACTTCATATTTCAGTGAACATGAAGATTTATTGTCCCTCAAGGTAAATATTGACTCTGGTTTTCCCTCAGTCGATATTTTAGCTTTCATGACAGTAAATCTTGGTGTTCACTCCAACTAAGTCAATATCTGCTTATTATATTAGAACAACCAAACTGATCACTGTAGCAGTTGCCTGAGACCCTGAGGACTACCCCTGTGCTATTCATTTCTAATACAAATGGGCTAAATTCATTGCTAACATAAGTTCATTTCACATGGCTGCCCTTATATCAAGGTTACATTAGACTCGATACATTGAAACAGCCAGAACCAAAGAAATAACAACCCATTTTTAAACCATGGAGACCACCACGAGTAACACTAAAGGCAGGAAAGATTTCATACAGGAAAGAGAGCTGATTTGCTCTGTTTTTCGAAGAGACTTGCTGGTAAGGGTTAAAACCACTCCTACTGAGACTGGACAGCAATTTGCTCACTTATAATACTTTCTGCATAAAAAATGTATGTTCTCTGTATATCCAGGCTGCAAGAGGAGGCAGCAGTGGGATGTCACTGTGCAAAAGGGACCTCTCCTCCTCTTAGAGCTTATGGCCACCAGCTGGTGACACGTGGGCCACAGCCAGCACCTCTCTTGCAACCAGCCTGACATGAATGGATCCACAGTATGGTGGGAAATAAATCTCAAAAAATGTCCATTCATTGTAATAATCCACAAATTTGACTTCTATGTTGACTCTACCTCGTTCATCCAAATCTCTTTTTTTGGTTGACAGATGTCCACGTATTAGCTGAATAACTTTTATAATGTTCCAATACAGCTTTCACATTCTGTTTAATCCAAACCAGGTAATTTCTAACAACGAATTTCTTTTATTTAATTCTTTCAAACAGAATTAAAAATTGAGTACTTGCTTTGTTAATTACTCAACTGAGTGTTTGATTTGGCAGATCTAAGCACGCACTTAAAAGCTTTACTGAATTAACTGTATATCTGAAGGACAAGTACTTGCACATTAACAAACACTACATCACAGAAATTATCTCATTAAAATTCCAACATTAAATAGTTCTCTTTAAAATAAAATTGATTTTATTTCATGCTAGTTTATATATTGATCACGATTGCCAGAAATATGCTAACTGCTCACCAGTGTTAAACCTGGTTGAACAGTTAATTTTCAAGCAATTTAGATTTTGCAAAGCAGCAGCTTCACTGATGAATACCTGTCTTTAGGTATTTGGATGCTGCAAATAGCCACCAAAACTTTAAAAAAATTGTTTAAAATGACTTAGAGCACAAAAGTTTGAACAGGTCTTTATGTGGTAAGACTTCTAAATTATCGGAATTCCTGAATTTTGTATGCCTCTAGCAGATCCCTGCACAAATACTTGTGAAGCAAATTTTAGTTTCCATTTACACCCAAATCAAAGGAGTTTGTGTTTCTTACCTCCTTTGTGGTGCGGAGAAAAGAAAATCAATTAGAGCTTAGCTCAGGTTCTGAAAAGCCTTCACTGGCATTGAACCAAAAAAACCTGAAACTGTCTAAAACTTTGTACCTGGCAAAAGGATGGGATCCATTTTATTCTAAGTTCACAGCCAGGGCAGTAATTACAACAGCACAGACAGCACAGACAGAGTTGCACCAGTTCCCAGGGTCTGCCCTGTGGGCAGTATGGAAGCCCCTACACAAACAGACCCCCCACCACTATTCCACTACTTCAAAAACTGCTGAAAAATTATTTTCTCTGAAAAGAGTGAAAACACCTATCAAGCCTCTGAAGTTTCCCCTGTTCTTGACTATCTATTTATAGCCCAATCCTCAAAACTGCTCAACTTTAATCCTAATTTACACACGATACAACTGACGATGAAGAGTTGAGTGATTTACTAGAAGGTGGCAAGGGATCCCTCAGGGAGCGGGGGACTCAACCTGGAAATGCCCAATTTCTTGCACTAACTGGATGATATCTCAGCTTAAAATCAGATCCTGGAAAGTTCAGATAGAGACATTTCAGGATGAAGCCATCAAAAAAAGCAGCACTGTAAAATTCTGGCTGCAAAATGAGGAAAAGAGGAGAAATTAGGAAAGCAGCAGGGTATTCTTGCTATAAAGACAACGGGATTCTTCACTTTCCCTCACCATGGCTTTTAGCTGCATCTACTTTTTTGCTGGACTTTACAAAATGCTTCTAGTAAATCCCTTACATTTGTCTAATGGATAATTAAATATTCAAAGCCAGACACTGATTTATTTCAAATACTTAAGTGCAATGAGTGGAAAATGCCTTGTTTAAAAAGTTAATTGAGGCAAGCTCTTTCATACTCCAGTCCTTACAGCTCACTCTGATAGAACTACCATGTTGCTCAGCAAGGTTTATTAGTTCATATTTACGAGTGGTAAGTGGCTTTATTTTCTGTGAGATTGGTGCAGGCACTAGAAACACCAAGTTGTAACATGGTAAAGCATGAGTGCTCCTTCTCAGAGATTAAAATACCAAGTTGGCATCATTCAACATGAGTAAATAAGGAAAAAATATGCAGCTCCTGGCCCCAAACCTGCCTGTCTGGTTTTACTCATGGTTTTACTGTCACTACAACCTCTGAGGAGCAGAACATAGCACAAAGTATAGCCTTGCACATATTGGGTATTTATTTCTACCTGAAATAATCAGGCAAGACAATTTAGCCTCAGAGTTATACAAAAAAATGGGGGCATTAAAGTGGGAATGGGGGCTGAGAATACAATCATGAATGGCCAGTTCCTGTGCCTCTGCTTTTTATTTTACATTTTAATTATGTTTCATCCCTATCAAGAAAATATTGAATCCAGATATGATACTAACAAATGCCATCTTACTATGTTGTCAAATATGGAGCTTTAAAACCAGGCAGAAACTCATTAGTGAGAGTTTCAGCGCAATTTTGCAGATTTCAGAAGTTATAGGTGCTGCTGCCTCCCTGTCACAGAGCTAGGCAAGCATAGAAAATTTAAGTAGCTATAAATAAATCAATATCCCTTGTTTCTGAAACAGCACATTTTGCTGCAGCTGAAGTTTCAGGGATAACAAACAAATGTGGCACCTCTCTGGATAAATCTGTTATGTTATAATAATGTTGGATCCAGTTTTAAAGAGAGGAAGAGAAAAAAAAGCTGATTGATGAAGAAAACATCGAAGTCCCTTTTTTACTGGATGAGAACAACAAGATGAAGACAGATTGCAACACCAACCTGAGCCTTTGTAGATGTCCATGTTAGCAGGGCATGACAAGCAGAAAGGAAAGAAAATTATATATTCATTAGTTTGGCTGCTGTATGATAATATTGCAAAAAAAAAAAAAAAAAGAAAAAAAGGCAGAAAATCTGCTTAAAATAAAACTGCCACAATGTAATGTTGCATTCAACCCTTCGATTTCCCCATCTTTAAAAAAAAAATTACCTCAAGCAGAAATCAGGCATTTCTTTGTGAGTGAATGAAAAGCACTACTATGCCAAAGAACAAAGCAGAGTTCATTCAGCTCCATCCGACAATCCTCTGGAGCTCATAAATGTATCTCACAATCAAAGTTTAGGGTAATAAAAAAATTTAAAAAAAAAAAAAATCTTTGAAAATCTAGGAACCTGAAATCTGGTGAGACACCCCACAGTGATGGACTATCAGTTCTAACAGACCGGACAGGCTTTCAGATACTCAAATATTACTCGGGTGGCTCTGTCAGTAGCGAAGCCTGCTGTCTCCCACTCCTCTCATCTGACTGAAACACCCAACGAAGCCCCCACAGAGGTGTGCCAGGAGCCACCCCGGCCTGGGGACACGGGGCTCCGGAGCCTGTCACCGCCACCACCGCGGTTCCCTGCCCAGCCAGCCGGCGCTCCCAGACCCCATCACTGCGCTCCAGCAGGTCAGAAACCTGCCCCGGCGGGATGTGAGCAAGTAATTACTCGATCCAGAAGCCAAGTCATCTGTCACATGAAATGAAATAAACGCCGTCACTAAACACAAACAGTCCCACAGAAGCACTTTCTTTGTAGGCATCTGGACAATAGGCAATTTAAAGAAAAGACCATCAGAGCTTCCTGCTAAGCTAAAAATGATGCCTCGGAGACAAAGCTCAGCACCAGCCTTTCTTTTAGGAGATTTTAAATCATTTCAAGGTCTAAGAGCTTCAAATTGATATTCTATCAGTTTATTTTCATGTCTTAAGCAAGAATGAATTAACGCGACAAGAGCAGTCACGTCTGTCCTTACCATAGTATGATCTTGAACTGACAATTTTTCCACATGAGATTTAAAACCAGTTAACTGACAAGAACAATTTGATTGATAGCACTAGAGACAAGAGATAGAAGAGATTGGGAAGTGTCAGACAGTTGAAAGTTATGTTTTCTGAAACACTCTTCTATGAGGCTACACCAAAGGCTGGGAAGCAAAGAGAACTGCAAACTGCTCCCAAGGCTTCCCGCAGTCACAGCAAGAAACAGTCCAGTTTATGTTCCTGCAAGAGCACGAATAGAAATGCAAACCAGCCCATAACCTGATTGTTTCATTAGGATGAGACTGTGGCTCTCCCCCCCAGCCCGCTCAGCAGCAGGTCTCATTCCTCCTCAGCAGCAGCCACACAGAAATGGATGCTCGCAGGGAGAGCGGGACAGGCGCTGATGGATGAGTGATAGATCCCATAGCTTCAGAGCTCGGAGAGATCACCCACAGCCTGATTAGCAACTGCAGCTGGAAAAATTTTCTTAGAAGAGCAAGGTACTGCAGAAGGCAGGGTGTGTGACAGCCTGTTGCACGGCCTGTTCATGAGAGCTGTCTTGCTGCCAGGACGGGCAGACGTTAGTACCATGTTTAGACGCGGCATTAACTCCAGTGATTTTCTCCCTGCAGTTCCAGGTGAGGCAAAGGCAGATCCTCCAGCAGTGCTGCAAGGAGCCCAGCCTCAGGACCAGGCACACAAACCCAAAGGTATGAAGGCAGCTACAACCACACATCACTGCACGCTTAAAAATCCTGCAATTGTTACAATCTGACAGGTTTTGTTGCTGTTTCTTGCAGGTGGGTCCAGACAGAAAAGATTTAGGCACAGAAGAGCTGAGTTTTCTTCCCCAAATGCATATGTTCAAGGAAAGTGATGTGCTGCAGAGAGAAACCATGCTGCTACCTGAAAGAACATCCATATTTAATAAACTAAAGGCTCCCTTGAGCCAGAAGTTAAATTCTACCCAAACTACTTCAAACATCAGAGTGCACATACACTGTCCCCAAGCCGAAAGATAAGAGGGAAGTGCTTGCAAGCCACTGCCTTCTGGGGTAGCTGATGTCTCTGTAGTTCTGGGTATCTTTCTTCTATGTTTCTGTTCCTTTCTTTCAGGGAATATGTATTTTCAGATTTCTACATTTCTATCACTGACCTGTAGTTTGAGGTTAAATGCTTGACATGGACCTGCACAAATCCCCACGAATCAATGCAAAGACTTCTACTGAATTCCTCTGGGACGTGCTGTAGCTAGCAAGCAGGAAACATCTGAACATTTATAGGTGCTTCACTAAAACTTAGGACAAAAAAAGTATTGATCATGGTGAATTTTTGCTGCAGTATGTATTTATTTAAAACGGACATCAATACTGCCTATACATTGCTGATTAATGAGAAGCTATATAAAAACCAAATAGATGGTTTTTTGAATAAATCTGACAAGGACCGCATCCCTAGGGGTGTGCAGGGGGGGCTGGACTAGATAATATTTAAGGTCCCTTACAACCCAAAACGTTCTATTATTCTGCGAGGGAACAACAGAATAATTCTTCATGCACACAGGCCCGTGCTCTGCAAACATCAGCATCTAGCACATAGCTGTATTTTCTTGGTTTTAAGGAGTTTATGAGTGTCCAACGACTGGAACCCTACCAGAACACTGAACTCCTTATCTGTTCATGTACCAGAGGGCACTGCGCCCTCTAACAAGCACCACCAGCGCACCAAGCCCTGCTCTGTACCACCGTTCAGGATGGATATGTCAGGACACGAGTGATTCAGCAGTTCTCACACCTCTGCCATTCCCTGGAGCACCACCTTCATGCATCCATGATTCTGGAAATAATGGAGTGGAAAAGGCTGTTTCCCAAAACAGCAAGTAAAAGGAGGAAATAGAAAGCAAATGCTTATGGAGATTGCACAACCCAGCTGTGCTTTGCAGTGTGTTGTACACATGAACCACTCTACCTGAAACCTTTTAGAGAATTAAATAATGCAACACAGCAAATAGCATGTGATATAAATTAGAGGACACAGTAATTTAAAGATCATGCAAATGGTCTAAAAGAAAGTATTCTCTCAGGCCACAGCAGATGAGAAAGTAAGGAAAATTAACAAGGCAGAGACAAGAAACTGATGTCGAATAGCAGATGTGAAAGGAACTGAAGAGTCAAAGAAATAAGGGGAAACACCATTACCTATCACAGAAGCCACACAGAGAAAGCCGAACACTAAATAAAAGTCAATTTACAGTAGAGGAAAAGGCGGAAAATGACAGATCACCAACAGGGTGAAGACAAAGGTGAGATAAACTTTTTATGATAGGCACTGACTCAGAAAGTTTGGCCAACAAGGAGGGCAAACTTGAAGAGACACTTGAAACAACTTCTGTGTCAATGGGGTTATTTAGGGATGACAGGGACAAGATGCCCAGCATCCTTCAGAAAATGTAATGCAAGAGAGCTGGAGGAAGAAACGAGGAAAACAGTGACTTGCATAGCAGTCATACAAATTTTTATTCTTGGGAAAATATTTTCCTACAGACATCATCTATAAGCAGCAGAAAATAACAAGGAGATGAGTAGCAGGCAGCATGGGTTTGTCGAGAACGAACTGTGTGAAATCATTCTGATGTTCTTCAGTAACAGGATAAGGGATGCTGTGGATAGGGATGAAATGGCAGGTATTATGTCGACCTTAGAAAGCCTTTCACACACCTTCAGGCTAAGGAAATACGGTTTGGATTAATCTAATGCTCTGCAGTACAATGCTAGAAAATCACACTCTGAATAGTAAAGTGTAAAACTGGCAAGAAATCACACACATGGCTCTGCAGAGCTTTATGTTCTGTATCCAGTCATACTCCTTGTTTTCATTAATTTGGGGCTGATAGACTGAAAATGATTCTTACTGACTCTGTGGATGCTGCGAAGGTGAGAGGGACAGCGAGGCAATGGGAGGACAGGAAGAGAATTCAAGATGTGCTTTATGAATTGGTAACATGGAACGAAAAACACAGGTTGAAAGAGAAGCACAGAACTGCAGTGACCGGAGACTGAGCAGAGAACAGCGAGAACACAGGACAGGAAACAAACAGCCCCTCAGTGGCACCACTGTCCTGGATCCAGAAACTGCACAGAACCATAAAGAGAATCTGATTTAATAGTACAGTAAAATGATGAGACAAACGCAGAGTTTGTAAAACACTGAGATACCACTTCAGCTATGGCACGGATTCAGCTCAGGAAGCATGTCCAGACTTAGGTACCCAACCTCATGAGAAAGCTGAACGATTTGAACCAACTGGGGAACAACTGATGACAATAACACCATAAAGACCAGAATCAAATTGCCAAGGTGAGTGGTGGCATTTCTTCTGTTGCTTTACAGGCAAACATTTAAAACACCAATATAATTAGTTACCATCTATATGATGGCAGGTCTGTCAACAAAGCATAGTATCACTGTCAGATAAAATAGCAATGCTGAGCCATAAAAAGAAATAACTTTGCTGTATCACACCAGATGCAGAGTAGCAAAAAGACACCTGAGAGAGCTTTAAAGAGATCTTCCAGCAGCTTATCTGCAGCATCACTGAGCTCCGTGCTGGCTTATTCACTGCTGCCTTGAATAAATCACAGATTGCCAGACTCTATTTTGGAAACCAGAGACTCTCTTAAACCTCACAGAGGAACGAGGGGAGGAACTGCCATTATATTAAATATTAACAACACTGTTGTTGTAACACTGCCTACAGTCCTAGCTCCTCATTGTAAAAGTAACATTGATAATGACAGAGCAGTTAAAGGAAACCCAGGAAAATAATTCAAAGTCTGAAACACTTGCCTAAAAGTAACAAAATGAAGGAACCTACTTTGGTTCAGATGAGAGACGGGAAAGAGGAGATTCAATTATTTTTGAGAATATACAGAGAGAATTTCTCTTGGAAGACCTCTTTTTAAGCTAGCAGGTAAAGATGTATGTTCCCAAGGCTGAGAGCTGTAGTTAGACAACTTCAACTAAAATTATGAAAAAAGGGGGAACTTTTTAAGTATGAAGGAAATTAACTACTGGATCAGTTTATCCAGGGTTATTCCTCCTCCAGCCAAAGAGTGTGCCTTTCCACAAACCTCCCCAGGTAGGCAGGGATTTGACTGCAGACAAGGAGATTATCCTGTACAAGAGGTCAAAGCAGACCCCCATCATCATCATCATCACCATCATCATCATCACCATCATCATCGTGTACCTCTGGTCTTACGGTTTCTAAATGAGGAACTCCACAGAAGACTTCTAAATCATGTATTAATCATCCAGTGAGCACCACATTTATTAAGCCACACTACATACTTTAAATATAAATTGCACATTGAAGTTGGAGGGATTCTAGCGTGGATTTCACGTACGTTTTGAGAGGCTCTCAAAAAACCACAGTTCTACATTATAGATCAGAGGCACACTGGAGTTCAGCCAGTTCATGTACCATCCCATAAATGTGGATCCCCCAAAGATGACAATATTTTATTTACTGCATCAGCTCTAGCTACTAAATGTTAAGCAAGACAGGAGCTGGAATTCAGTAGGAGAATACAATTTTTAGCTAGGTCACAATGGCACCAATGGCATCAGGATGGAGCAGGAAAACAAAAAAAGGCAATTATTTAAATAAAGCAAACATTCCCTTGCCTGCATCTATTCATCAATGAATTCTGTCATTTCTCAGCTGTAACTCTGGGGTGGGTAAAATAGATGGAATACTTGGAAATGCAAGTTGGGGCCTTCTGTCCTTGGATAGAGGCTTCCAGATCTTTGTTTTGCTTCTGAGACAGCCGCTCCTGCTGGTTTTTATTACTAAGACCTCTTGCTTAGCAATGCATCTCTGACCTTCCTGCAGGTCAGTGCATAGTACCTGGCACATGGACAAATATATGCATGTATGCACGGATATCACTGGGAATAAACAGGAGCTGATTGACAGGAAAGAGAAAAGAAAGAAAACAGAGAGAGAACAACCGGCAAAGAAGGGCAAATATTCACTGTGCAGAGGTGCATTTCAGGGGAAACAAGAAAAAGAGGAGAAATATGGTAACAAGGAACACTGGCAGTGACACAGTGAAGGATAAAGACAAAGAAAAGACAAAGGAAAACACTAGAGGAAGAGGCTCACTGTGTTTTATAAAGGCTTGACAAAGTATAACACACAGAAAAATATGTCTGAGGCAAGACAGAGGCACACAGAGAAGCAAAGACAAAGTTATTGGCAACAGAGAATACACGGAGCCCTGCTGGGCTTGACTTGGGTCATCTCTGTGGTTTGGCAAGTCCTGTAACAGCTTCTGATCACGCGAGACACACGCAATAGATAGAAAAGTTGGAAAAGCAGCAATGTTTAAAAGGCTAATGCCTGCGTATCTACTGACAGTTTGATAGCAACCTTAGTGCCATCGTTTGCTCTATTGGCAACACTTGTGTGGTTATTTTCAGCTTATTTTACAAAGCCACCTTTGGAAATCTTTGCTTTCAGCAAGCGATGCAGGTGTTAGAATCAAGCTCCATTCGGATTGTACCAAAGCCTCTCCCACCGCGCAGCTGCACACCAGTGTGCGTGTCCAGACACACAAATTCCAGAGAATCATGGAATCGGAGAATGGGAGGTTGGATGGGACCTCAGGGATCGTCTGGTCCAACGTTTCACGGCAAAAGCACAGTCTAGACAAGGTAGCCCGGCACCCTATCCAGCACCATAAAAGTGTCCAACGCTGGGGAAACCACCAGCTCCCTGGGTTATTCCAACAGATTTTTCTCACCGTGAAAAAATTTCCTTGGGTCCAGCTGGAAGGAGTACCGTTTTTGTTACCTGTTGCCTTTTCCACACAACTCCTTGCAAAAAGGGAGCCTCCATCTTCTTTGTAGCCACCCTTTAAATACTGGGACATAGAACAAGCCACATTTCACTGCCTTTTCATTTAGACTTAGACATGAACACTACACAGCAAGAAAAGTAACTGCTCACTCAAAAGAGCCATTTAAAAATACTTGAGCATAGCAGTAAATTCCTCTCAGTGTTTATTATTGGGACATCAGACAGTTTGCAAATGACATTTTTAATTGCCAAATGTGGTAAGTTTAGACTATGAAGGACCAACATACAGTACATTGCTTCAGATAGGCGTAGAGAAATACAGTCTGGTAGAGATCACTGAAAAATCCACTGTATTTGGAATAAATAATAGTTTAGGTTGGATTTTTGGTTGTTTTGAGGTTTTTTTTCAGCTTATGTAATAGAACAATTGAGCTGCCTTCTGTTACCTTCTATTACATCAACAAAAACTATCAGAGAGGGAAAAGCGCCAAACAAATTCCTTCTTTTGCACCATGGAAATGAAAAAAAAAGTAATCAACCATTATTTGTACTTGTACATGTTTGGACCTGGAAATATTTTTCTTAATAAAAACAAAAGACATTACAATTTTGAGAAAACAGAAACCTGAGGCAGCATTTTTCCCTTCTAAATACAGCGAAAGATGCTTCTCAAGGACAATGCCTGGCTTTGTAACTTGGCAACTGCTGGACACCAACAAAACCAAACCATATTTCTCACTGTGATGGTCAGCAAAACAGGATATTCAAAATAAACAACCCAAACCACAAAATTTATGTCTCTCTGTTCCTGCCTGGCATCCTCAAGCACTGGACAGAGGTCTCTGGAGCAGGATGAGCTCCTGTTAAACACAAGGGATGTGAGCAGGTAGGTGTGCTGCGCTGCCAGCCAGAGGGCCCTTTGTAAATATCTCTGACATGAGATTCCCCTCACAAAAGGAAAAAGGATTTCTTTTCCTCACTCATCTGGACAAAAAGATTATGGCTGCACCTGAGCACTGCAGAGTGAAACCAAAGCAACTAAGGAAAAAGTCTAATGGCACACTGGGCAGCAGCTGCATGGTTTCACACAAGCAGAAGACATCAGAGAAATCCCTATTTCTGGCACTTGGAATTTCCACCTAAAACCAGGAATACTTACAAATCCCATCTCTCCAGTGGGGAACACCATCGGAGCCACCCAGCACTGTTGCTGCAGCCCCCTACACTGGGTGCAAAACCAGCAGCAACCCAGAGGTATTGGCACGTGCAGAAGAGCCTGAGGGACCCCAGCATTCACCTGAGAGAAAGGTGACTCAACACTCCTCAATGCCTACTGGAAAACTCACTTTGATGCTTTCCGAAGATTATAGTCTTGATGCTTTTTGCGCTCTTGGAATCAACACGACACATCACCAGCGGGGAGGGTCGGGGCAGAGAAAATGCTGATAACAGACACTATTGTAATGGCTATGCTTTTCAGACCTCCTGGGGATGAGGTGAGATGCCACAGTGGGTAAAATACACCTTTCCTTGGGGAACAGTTATGGGAGGCTTAAAGAAAATTAGGTGAAGTACTGAAGGAAGCCCCTGATGGTGTGTACAAGGGCAGCACTAAAACAGAGAACAAATCAGGATACAGTGAGGCAAGATTATCTTTGCTTGGTACAGTAATACATGCAGACTTCTCCAGAGATCATCTACTTATAGAAAATGACATTTTCAACAATTCTAATGATAAGAACGCATGCTTTTGTTGGGAAATATCCCCCTCAGACTGAATGCTTCCAGGAATCTATCTTGTTTTTTCCCAAAGAAACGTGATACTAAACATTCAGACTTTCTTCTGCTATGCTGTTTCTTTTGGATTGTTTTCTTTGTTCTCATGGCACCACAAGCATGCCAGAAGTGCAGACACAGCAATAGCAGACAGGAGATGCAAGCACATCTGCAGTGAGGCCGTGTTCTCCATCAGGCTGGCACGGCAGCAGGGAGGCGAGCACTGCTCCGATACGGCAGAAATAACAGGACCACGAACATGGTTATTCATCTTCTCCATAACTTACTCCATCAGCAGAATTACACACAGCAGGAATCCACGCCCAGGCCTCTGGTAGGACCTAACGAACTTGAGAAATTCTTACAGGAAGAAGTAGTTCGGTCCTGTGTCAACGGCTCTTTGCTCTGAAAAGGGCGCTGTGGCATTGCTTGATTAGCTAGGAAGACTTTTCCTTATAGTCAGCTTCTAGCTCCACTCTTTTAATTCCACCCCATTACCTTTGTTACAACCCTGGGCACCACATTGCATAACTGGTGTCTTTCCTTGATGTTTACACCCTTTACGTGTTTGGGAACTGCTATGAACCCCTACAGACACCGCTCAGTCCTGGACACCTTTTCACACCAGGGTTTGGCTCTTCCCCCTTCCCCAGCAGCGGGATGACACAGCTGTGTTAACCACAGCCCAAATTCCCATTCAGAAGCAGCCTGGGCAGCGCAGGGGGCTGGACGGCCCCAGCCCACATGAGCCCTTGAAGCCTTTAGCTTAAGCACACACAGGTTGAATTCAGATTTTGATGGAAAACAGGAACACACCATTCAAACATCACACTGCTTGCTCTCCCCTGGCTTCTTGGCCCATTTACTGTGCTCTTCCCAGGCACTAACAGGGAAGGAAAGCTCTCTGTCTATGTTTATTACGCAATTCAGTTCTATATCAGCATGTTTAATTTGTTTACACTGAACTCTGCTGCCTTAGCAAAGAACCACTGAACAGAGTCTTAGGGGATTACGTTCAGTATTTTCTCTTAATTAGGCCGCGCTGGCTCCTAAGATGCTCTGCGCTGCTTTTATCTGCATCCTCCCACAAACTGGAACTGTGTATCTCAATATTGCATAAATGTTTTTACTCTTCTCTGAGATAAACCTAAAGAGATTAGACTGGTCAGCTTCTCTCAGGTTCTTGCAGATTATTACCCGTGACCTCACTGCCCTCATGTACATGTCCCTTATCTCCCTCTAACACTTTCTGGTTTTGAATGCTTCTGATTATGTGATAGAGCCTGAAAAATGGCCAGGGGCTCCCTCCGTGATTTGCTCTTTCTGAAAATGCTCTCATTTGCTCATTCTTGCCTTCACCTGTTCCTTTTTCAATAGACCATTTGGGACAATAATCTGAAAGCATTTATTGCAATTGGGCTGGTTTTCCAGAATAATTTGGTCTGCCAGTTATTGAGATCCATCACAGCACTGGATTTCAGAAGCCTGGAGGCAAAGTAAGGTCCAAGCTTTCCTAGAAGTCATAAGAAATCCAAGGACTAACCTCTACTGCCTGACCTAGCTCTCCTTAGGCTGCACTACATTTCTCTGCAGAGATGATCACTATTTAATATGAACATCAAGAAAATGTGAGGCTATAAGTCACCTCAGAATCTTTAATCATACTTTCAGACCAAGCAGTGGGAATCTAAGTGTCAGTCGGACTTCACCCTGCAGACACCCTTAAGCCCAAAACACCATCATCCTGCCTGGGCTCCCACATCAGGCAGGTCAGCTGGCTGACAGGTATTTTATTCATGTTAAATCTTTATTTAAAACATTCAGCCTTGTATATGTAGGGCACGGAAGTTCCTGCAGGAGAAGTAGGTCGGTGAGCTGGCCCTCAGTTCATTGGGAGGTAATTTCTGAGAGCAGGCATCATAATGCAAGGCAGGGAAATTATGGCTATTTCAGGACAACACAAGCCACTGACAGATCCTGCCAAGATCAGCTGGGGGAGTTTCCAGCCTCTGGCACAGTGCGGTGGAGCTGTCAGGTATCGATTCATAACAGCAGGCAAGGGCTGGGAGAGCTCCGTTTCCAATTCAGCCCAGGATCCCTGGGCACTAAGGGTCTTCCTGAATTATTTATTTGGTTCAACGGGTGATCTTTGGTCTTTAGATTATCTTATTCCACTCAGCCACCTCTCTAATGTATTTTTTTTCTTTTTCATCTTCTGCCCAACTTTCCCTATGAAAATTAATTTTCTCTCTGCTTCCTTTGCTCAGCCATGTGCTGAATCCCAGATGACTGTCCTTTCTTAGAAGAATATATAATAGGTGTCCATTTTCCCAATGGCAACATCTAATAAATTCACAGCTTAGAATCACAAGTACTACAGATAAAACATTCTTGAATAATGTCAATATAACTTTCCAACTAGTTCAATAGCAGTATTAGTTTCAGTATGACAATGTCATATTTTCAAACAGTTATTTATAGGGCTTTCATCAAGTTACCTGGGATTTTTTTTTTTTTACTGTGCGTAGCTCCTTTCTCCCTAATATTCAGCATAAAACATCTCTAAAATCAGAGCTGAAAAACCTCCTGGCTAATTTGATGTTTCAAGCGTCACTACAATTTCCAGAAAGCACAAGAATTACCGAGGTCGAAAGAATCATTTCAACTTAACACCTCAGTGTTCATTCAGAATGTGTTTTGAGATACCCTTTGGGGATAAAGTGTTCTAGCCCCAGTTTCAATAAATGTAGCTTTGAATTTGGGTGACCACTCACGATTACTTGAGCTCCTGTTTGAACGGTTTAAGTGACCATCACCACGCCACTGGATTCTGTTCATTATTCTGCTCCTTGTTGTGGTTCACACCCCCTTTCCCACTCTGCCTGTGAACAGGAGCACACCCACCATCAGCAATACATCCCCAGGAGAACAGAGCTTACAGCTGAAGGCTGGTGGGTCCATAAACCCTCTCTAGATACTCACATACAGCACATCATTAAGACATTCCGAGTGTTGTAACTTCAGAGGCTGAAGGAAGCAGTTCGAAAACTGGCACAAGGGCTAAAACCCACTTTGATCTCGATTCTCACAGTGGGAACTGAAGGAGCCAGTAATTACCGACCCAAGTGAGGCATCATTTGTTTTGTAACTGCTAACTTATCGTCCCGAGCGGACTCCTGCCTGTGCAGCCGTCCAGGAGACACCCACCGTAAGCGCCGCTAATTGGTCGGGCGCCAGAACGGCTGTCAGAAATGCGCTCCGTCAGCGCTTCCTTATCAAATCCATCAGCATGTCAGCCAGGAGTTTAGCCCTCAGAGAGGAAGAGGAATGGGAAAGTCATTTATGAGCTTGACAGGATTTTAGAGTAAAAGTTAAGGGAAGAGAGGACGGTTCGGGAGAGACACGCCAGAGGACAACCGACTGCTGCAGGTCCAGGACAATTATATTGGGGTCAGCCACCGCCGAGGCACCTGTCTGAGCCGCAGCGCTGCACTAATGGAAGGCACTCGCTTTCCAGGCATCACTAAGACATATTTGAACACAGGAAAAAATGGCCGAGCTGTATTTGGATGCCTCTGTGAGGACTCTTCTATTTCCTGCTGACTTTCTATGAAAAATTAATTCAGAGGTATTAAACATTTACTACATTTGCAAAGTTTTGTAAGTGGCCAATAAATGAGAGCTGTGTTCAGGTGTGCAAATTTTTCTGCCAGGTGTATCCCTGCCAAAATACCAGAGGTTCAGTAATGCAAAAATACAAGGAAATGCAGCAGCTCTTATTAAAATTAAGATATGGGGTCAGTAAAGGCAGCACTATACTTCTTAAACAAATCAGAATTAAACAGCTCAAAAAAATGGTTTTGGCCACAAACAGGGACAAACCCTTTAAAGCAGTAATCTACACTTGAGGACACATCTTTAACAAGCAATAAACTTACATAAAAAGCCTCATGCATTTATGCAAGAAACTGTTACAGAGATCAAGCCACCTCTGCAAGAGAAGGAGCATGCCATCAAATTTATTTCCAAAATCAGTTTCATGCTAAGCTACAATCTCATTTACCTAAAAATAATGAAAGAGGAAGGGAAAAAACAACCAAAATTATTATTAAAACGAACAGAACAGAACGTTTACCAGATATTCAGGCTCTCCACCTACCCTTTATCCTTCTTGACGTCTGACACTTCTTTTCATTTTAAAAATGCATTAATAAGATCATGAATCACAACAATAAAACAGGTGGCATTAAAACCCTCTAATTTAGGCTTCTAGTTAAGGCATGTTATAGGCACTCACCTCCTTCCATTGACTATGTAAGGATGTCAGCCTCCCAGCTTTAAAGATTAATGGCAATACCTCTACAGTGTCTTTTTTTCCCAATTTTTCTTTAACCTCCAACTTATCCTGCTCTAGAAGCTAAACCATTCCCATTCATCCTTTCTCTGTCATGCTTAGTGCTCCAGTCCCTACTTTAGCCAGTCCTACACATTCCTGCTGTGAGCAACGAGTTCAGTGAGGTTACTGCTTCTATCAGAGTTGGAAGGTGCACAGAGAAATTCACACGAGTGGCATAATACACAGCTACCTCCCCTTTTTCCACCTCATCCTTACCTGAGTAACACACAAAGCAAAGTCAGGAGCTGCTAAACTGCCCCACTCTGGGTGATTATTCACTTGTATAAACAATACTGCTGCCTGCCCTTTCCAGCCCCTCCTTGGTGTATTCCTTCAGCCAGCCCTATGCCAGTGGTAAAGCGGGTGCTTTGTTTACCTACATATAACATTCCTGGATTCATCCTGAAAAAGTGGGAAATGCCATGCCAGGTAACCGATGAGGGTCATCAACTGCTCATATTTAGTTTTATGGCAAATGAAGGAAGAAGGTGAGCAGAAAGAGGAATCAACAGCTGAAGAACCACACATGGAGCGGGGGAAAGGACCATGTACTCGTGGTACTTCAACACAAGGACAAGACCAGCTAAGCCATCAGTGAAAACAATACTGAAATAGAGAATTATTAACACTTCTTCAGGAAGAACAGCAAGATCACAACAGCCTTTGCCAAGTGAGAAACAGGCAAAGAGGGGACACAGGAAGAGGACATCACGAAAAGAACAAAACCAGGGGTCATGAATTGTCAGACGAATATCAGCAGGGCTATCACCTTAAAACGGCATGTGGAAGAAGGTAAGGTCGGGCTTTAAGGAACTAGAGAGAGAAGTTTTTTCCATGCATTGAAGCAGTGTGGGACATTGCCCAAGGAGCACAGGGACGAGGGGCCCAAGGGGGTGGCTGAGGCTGCAGTGGGAGGCAGCACAACCCCACAGCGCTTCCACAGCAACATCAGGGGCTCACCCTGGAGGGAGACAGAGGCAAGGACGAGCTCAGTGGGCTGATGCAGCCAAGGAGAGACAGAGCTTGTGGAGCTGCGTGGGAGAGCTGTCATTCCCGCGAGACGCGATCGCACATAAAATATTCCCTCAGACAAACTGCCAGCCCCGGCAGCGCTCCCAGGCTCCGAGCGCTGAGATGCTGCTCTGCGCCTTACGGGGATCCTGCACAGGCACCGGCGGATTCTTCTCTTCAAGGGAAGGTTTGAGTTCACACTCCTTCGACTCTTAACACGGTTTACAGAGCCACAACGGAGAACCCAAAGCAACAGAATTACAAGCTGGGTGAGGTGAAATCGAACTGCTGCATGTAAGATACCACCTCTGAGGCAGGAGAGGGGAAATGTGCGCAACCATTTCTTGCTTCTGCCAAGGATCAGCCAGATTTGCAGAGTTGGAGCCTGCTCTCATTTTTATTGGGTTTTTTTTTTGCAGTTCTATTAGAAAATCACTCCTGACTTCTAATGGTGTAAGATATTGCAGAATCAGATCTAAAATATGCTAATGTCATGAGAATAATGATTACAAATCTTGGAGGCACTTTGCATGCTACACAGGCACATCTCAGATTACAGCCACCCTGAATCTGAATTTGTTTTCCGATTTTGATGCTTTTACTTGTGCTTTCTGGTATATATTCCACTATATTTTTTTACTGCAATATTTCAGTAACTCCTTTTAACAAATTATAGTCTTTTTTTTTTTTAATTTGTGGAAGACTTCTATTTTAATTAAAGTTCTTAAAATTGCTGCCAAGGACTTTGAAATTCAAGGATTTGATTTAAGCTACCAGAAAAAGGCATTCACGATCACATTGGGATCCTGGTTTCTTCCTTTCAACACCAAAGCGCAATTATATCTCTGTAATAGTTATGCTGAATATTAAAGGGAGCGATTATTACAGGACATTTTAACTATCTGAACATTAAAAACCTAAAAGCACTAATCATAATTCTTTTGCCATATTAAAACATCATGAGTAAAGCAGGAGCTGCACTGAAGCAATAGTCATTAATCAGTATTTAAAATAAGCCTGTTGCCAAATTATCTCTTAGGCCTAATTTCCTTGAGCAGTATCATCCCACAGAGAGAAGTCTGGAGTATAACCTGTCATATAAGTCTGGAGTATAACCTGTCTCGTGTTCTTCACGAGACCAGGCCACCACTGGCAATTGCTCACCTGTATCAGCTGGCCCCCACGACACTGCCAGAACCTTACAGAGGTGCAAATGTCACATTAAATACACACCTGCCCTCCGAGGCAGCTCACGGCTGCTCAGTAATAGAGGAAAAATTGAATGAGTTATTTTGCCCTAACTCTGCAGGCTGAAAATCTGAATTTGGTGCCAGCAGCAGAGCTGGATCCAAGGGAGGGCACAGAGGGCTGACAGAGCCAGCGAGAGTTCTGGGAGGTGAGGCTGAGAGAAGGGGAACAATTGTATTTCAGAGGCTGCTGATTTGGGGCAGCTGAAGGAAGGGAGAATCCATTCTTAGGCACCAGGGAATGCCAGTTCTGGCTCCTTGCAGGGACTCTCCTGCCTGACCCTCATGCAACACCATCTTGGTCCCCCGTGCCCAAGCAGTTGCTGCCTGCTCCCACAGGCACAGGGAAACCCCACGGACTGGGGAACAACCCCCTCACCTCTGTCTGCAGCTTGCCCATCAGTCTCACATTTCCACTTCTCTCCGCACTCCATACCAATCAATAACCTGGCGAGAAAACACTTAATAAAACATAATTAATCTAACCATTCTAATAAGAAAAGCTTCTCTGAGACTTAGAGGGTGCAATGTCGTAAGGCAGAGCATATGGTCGTGACACAGGTCTGTGCCAGGCTGGGCCAAACTTCCTGAAGTTATGAGCTAAGTGCCTGTAGCAAAATTTCCCAGCTGCTGGCAATGATGAACTTCTTCCCTCTCTCCCTCCTCCTTCTAGCTGGAAATACTCCCTGCAGAGGTACTTCCATCTGCAAAGGCAAAAGCCGTGCATCCCTGCCTGCTGGAGAACACTCCAGAGTGGGAGCACCATCAGCAGGCACAAAGTGCCATCCAAAACTGCCATCCCAGGCTGAGCAGACGGGCAAGAGCACGTGCCCTACTCACCACCCAGATGTAGTGCTCCTGCCAGACACGTCACTGGTGATTTGTGTTTGTGAGGTGTTAAAAGCCTCAGGTTCAAACAAGGAACAAAAAAGCTGGTCTCTAATGCAAAGATGTTACATCCTATTTTATATATACAGCACCAAGGAATAACTATATCGAGAGCAGGAGTTAGCTGTCTCTTTGCTATGCCTTTCATAAGTTTGCTCCTTCTACTTATCCTCCTTTTTATGGGGCACAGGAGAGCTATCCCTCAGCTTGCCTGCTCTTCTTTCTCCCTCCCTTGTCCACAGCTAATTTTATCTCCCCCATGGCTTTAACTTTCATTTTCAACCAGCACTTAGGCTGTCATAGCTGAAGCGTTCCTCTCCAGTCAACACATTATTTTAGCTCATCTCTCTCTCCCTTCAGTTGTCCCCACTTCACTCCATCAACGACACCACTGAGGAGCACTCACATCTGAACTTCTTTTATATCTTTCTTTATGCCACCCTCCCGGAATACTTAACTGAAATTAATATGAAATATCATTCCCTTCCCCAGCTCTCAGTACTTTCTCGAGATCCACTCCTGCTGCAAGCCTCACCTCTCCCTCCCAAAACCAGCCAGAGCGACATCTCGGTTGCACAACTCTAGGTAATAATGGCTGCTACTTATTGCACCTTTTCTTTCAAAAATAACGTGGCAAAAATAGCATCACCATCCCATTGTGTCTACTGTTGACCTGCACGACCAAACAATCTCTGCACTACCACCCTTTTCATTGCTCTTTGATCTTCTCCCATTGTTTTGTGGTTTATTATGGTTTTTTACATTTGGTTCAATACTGATAGGCTTTCCCACTTTCGGGAAAGAAATCTGCCTTCTGTGTGCATACTGCAACTACATCAGTGAAGACATTACCATAAAAGTGATAAGAAATAGTGCTAAGAGCTAGTTCTACTTTAATCCATTTATCCCACTGTGCCTTCCAGTAGTCAAAATGAAGATATGTCCATGGGACCCGGCAAAGAATCAAATTTACATACCACAATAAGACATGAAATAGTTACAACTGCAATTGCTTAAGGATAATTCAGCCTATTATCCCCTTCTGTGTTATGGTGAAGTGTCTGGGCTGTGGGTAAGAGCTGATGCACATTAATAAAAAGTGGATTTTATGTGACTAACAGAAGAATGCTTCACTAATTTTGAAGAGTCACGAAGAATAAAAGGACTTTCAAATTAAAAAAAAGAAGGCAGTTGTCCAGGGAATTTGGATATTTGTACTGGGACCAAAACAACGCTACTTTTAATAAAGCTGCCATCATTTCAGATCATATAAACGGCCCCTTTTTAGCCCAAAGCACCAGACAAACAATGAGCCCAACTTGGCAGTCATTACTTAGGCCTCACGCTCATTAGTTTTTTATCTAAACCATTCTGAGCTGATCAGATTTTCTCATGTGCTGTTTGGGTAAGGATCTGAATGCATTTTATCTGGGTATATCCATTAGTTTTGCAAAACAGTTTAATGTCTCTCTAATAGTCAATATAAACAATACTGCAATACACAGGTTCTCTCTTCTAAAGGAGAGAATATTCCTCTGAAAATGGCTTTTACCAGCTGATTAAAGAAGAAATAAGTCCTACAAAACATCTTTGAAATGAGGAATAAAAGAAGTGTAACTCTTAGGCTGCATATCGATGATTTAAAAAGCATTTTCATAATCATGGTCTCTCCTATTTCAAACTTGTTATCCAGTCAGAAGCACTCACTTCAGGAACGTCACAGCTATTTAGCAGTCAAGCCCTACCTGAGTGTAGCTAAAATGTAAAGTATGAATGTTTTTATTGAGACCCATCACTCTACCAAATGACTGGGCTGGCTAATGACAGTCTGATGTAGAAGACCAGAGGTGAAACAAATATGCAGACAGGACCATAGTTCCAGCTGCAGATTTGTCACCTAAGTGTATTCGGGACAGACAGACAGGGGAGACAGAACAGAGACACCTCCACTGACAGTGTCCATTTTGTTCTACTCTGACACCACATATTCCCAAATGAGTCCATCAATCCTGACCTTTCAACACTGTACAGTTTAGGGATTAAGCGGGGAAAAAAATGACAGTGCTATTTTCCAACACAAAAAAAGCTCTTTTTCCTAGATTTGCACTATGGATAACTGAAGACCTCTTTGAAAACTGTTCATGTGGATCTGTTTTTATTATCTTTGAACTCACAGCTACCATCCCCAAAGGTGAATGTTTCCAGCAAAGAAACAGGACAAACTAATGGCTGAAAGTTCTTAAACTTTTCTACACTCTCATAAATCTGCATATATTTATATTTGCTTGCTGTATTCAGTAATTGCATCCAGGCCACTACCTTGCACAGTTAATTTTTCCACAGTACCTCTGAGAAAATTTTTCTCATCATTAATTTTCTCAATGACCTGCTGGCCAGCATCATACATTCCTATTTATTTTTCATGTGAACAAATATTCACGGATAACATTTAATTACAAGGTGAAAAACATCAATCACTCGTTAAACATCTCTGCATTTCCCACGTGGCACCTGCAGTTGAATACTCCAACTTGTGTTTAAGGGTGAAGAGTGGCAAGACTGAACACAGCATCAATGAATCCACGACCAATCCCTGGCCAAAGGGCAGTACCACACCACCAGAGGAGGAGGGCACCTTCAGCCTCTGCAAAGCTGTGAAACCAAGCCAAAGTGCTCTACTGATTCCTGCACATTTCAACAGGCTTTAAGGCATCTCAGTATCTTATATGTGTATTTCCTTCCAAATGATCAGTGGAAGTTCTTACTGAATTTATGACATAAATGAGTGTTTAGGTCAATCAAAACAAGTACGGTATATGTTCAACTTAGGTCATCATTTCATTTTTTCTCCAGTATCTTCTCTGTGTGTATCTATGTACATACTAATACACACACATTGTGAATCAAAATTTATACTAAAATACTTCTTTAGTTTTTCTACTGAAAAATCTAAACTCTTCCTAGAAAATTACAATTCACACAGCAGGAAGCAAATACAAACGTTCACGTTTCCTGCTGAGAAGCAGCACAGTGCAGCTCTGTAAGGCTTCAAATAAAGATGATATGTAGCTACGTCAAGTTTCTTCCTACAGACATATAAATCAGAAGGGACTTACCTCATGTCATGTAGATTCACCAGAGTGAGAGGTAAATGAGACTCGGTGAATTAAATTATTGAAGAAGTTTATCAAAACCAGGCTGAAGTCGTCACGGGACCAGAAAGTAACACTGGGATGGTTCCACTGTGATAATACTGTTGAGCAACACACCACAGACCTCCAGAGGGGGATTTCAATATGAAAACAGTGTTATTGGACCACTATTTTTTAAAAAGACTTCTCATTTATTGCAGAACAAATGCTGCTAATAAAAATACTAGAATCAGATAGTCCCAAAAGCAGTCACTGACAGTTTCATTCAGCCATTGAAACAAGGTGATGCTATTTCAGATTTTTTTTTCTTCCTAGGGAAGCGGAATGAAAGAGCTGGTTATAAAAATTAATTTGAAGCACGTGATTATATGACAATTCCAAATTAAAGTATTCACCAGCATTCACAGAACCCTTAGAAAAGACAGGCTGGCATTTTCAGTCACAGCTCTTGGCTTCAAAAGGGCAACTTGTGCACAGTGAGGGAGCCAGCTGGGAATTCACTGATCATGAGGCTGAAAGATCTGCCAGGGGAAGGAGACTGGAGGTGTTCAGTCAGAGAAGCTGGTACTTGCAGGCACGCACATCCCAGTAAGAAATAAGAACTCGAAGGCAGCATGCACCAGGGCTCTCTTGCCAAGGAGATCAGAACGAGTCCTGCGGGGATGATGGAGAGGAGGTGAAGAAAGCACTAAAGGGAAGCCCAGCCTTGGGTTTGGGAATGGCAGAGGAGGAGAGCAGCGGAGGCAGCGAGGGGCAGCTGCCACAGCCTGGACAAGGGAGCTGTTCTGAAGTTATTAAACAAAGCGATGAAAGATGACAAATGCTACATGAAGAGATAACCTGCACAGGAGCAGAGCTGCCACACACTGAGGCTGGAGTAGCTGGAGTGCAGACCAAAGGCAGTAGGTAACTCCAAATTACATTAAAATATGCTTCGATTCTCATTGATGTCAATGAAGATAACCAAACAGAAAGTATCAAGGTTGAGATGAACACAAAGCTCAAGAAAAAAAGAGTCCAGAAATTAAGTAATTTCCATTCAAACTAGTGAATGAACTGGCAAACAAAACTTCACGTGGGGTAGCAAGTTTAATAAATCTAACAAGACACAAATAATATCATACAATTAGATATAATAAATGTCATATCTACACTTAATGAGGAAAAAAAGTTACCAGAGCAACTAAAAGCCCTTTCTTCCATGCTTAGCAGCAGGAAAGTCTTAGAACAATTATTAAGGAAAGAATAATCCAAGCCAGTGAAGTTAAAAGAGTTTTGGGGGGGAATACCACATGGATTTAATACGGGTAAGGCACACTGATCTGACATCTTTCTCAGAGAAAAAAACCCCTCAATTTCCAGAAAAAGGAAATGAAATTGATCTTGGCAGTCTGATTTTGGGAAAGCTTTAACGTTGTGTCACCTGGGAAGTTATTAGTTAAATTGAAGAAGATGGGGGATTAGTACAAAAATTTTAAATTGGCCTGAAACTGCTAGAGGTAGGACAGCAACAGCAGCGTGAAATGGGGAACGTCAGGCTGGAGGGAAGTTATTAGCATCACTGCTGAGGGACTGCTCTGACAGCCAGCCTTGGATAATATTTCACCAATTATACTGGCACACAAATAGCTATGGCCCTGTTAAAATTTTACTGAAGAGAGAAGCTAAATGACATTTTTATACAAGAGGAGTGGGACAGTGTGGAGCAAGATCCACACGGAGCTGGACTGGAGTATGGGAGAGAGGCTGCAGTTCAGGAGAACAGAGCATGGATCACGTACCTGGAGACTAAAAACACCCAAAAATCAGCCTTGGGAAACTACAGGGGGGAATCACAAGATGAAACATTATGTGATGTGGCTGTGAAATAAACCTGGCAAAAACGCAGTTCAGGAAGGTTTTAGCTTAGAATTTCCCTAGAAGGTGGAATGCAATTACCAGTGTTTTACAAAGCCCTGCTAAGACCCTCTCTGGTATGGTGTGTACAAATGACACTTAATTTCCCGAATTCAAACAAAAAGAAATGCAGAAGAAAAACAACAGGGCAATTTCGAGAATGAAGCTCACATTTTGCAAGGAGTGGCTAAAAGGTTTCAATATGTCTAGAGACAGCAAGCTGCAAGGGATGTCTCTCTTATCATTAGAGAATAGAGATGGTTTTTTCCTATAAAGAAAATACCAGACAGCAGAGCTTTTAGCACTAATGGAAACTTCAGCAAAGATGCGACAGAAGAAAATACCCATCCACTCAGCCTCGGAATGATTTTCAACAGGAGAGGATGGGCCAGGCTTTCAGGAGTAATGCAGATCATCTGCCCAATGCCCAGGCAAAACTTAATAATGTTTTCAACTGGATAATACAGCTGCCTGCAGTTGCTGTGACTGCAGAAAGTCCTGTGTCCTGTGAAAATACCACAAGTGTTTCATGTGTGAACTGGAATAGGCAGTGCGACACCTCCCCTCTGCCTCGGCTGAGCACACATTAATTTTCCTTGCAAACCTTCAATTACAGAAGTGAACCAATAGACAATTATCCTAATGAAACCTCAAATTAAATGCAAATTAAGTTCAAGACCACTGAAAAAGTGATCTTTGATTGCAAGTAGGTAATGAATTGGGTTTTGTCTTTAGCAGCTCTTAACGGGTTTTCAGTAGTTCTGGGGTATCAAAGGAAAGATAAATTGGTTTAAGCAATGACTAATGTAAAGCTACTAAGATAAACACTCATTTTTTACAGTTTGTTACAAAATATAATTCAAAAATGCCCACACTGAACCAACATATTTGTTCTTAGTAACTGCCTTTAGATGAAAAATGCTGCTTTTTTTTCCAATCAGTGCTGTTTGCAACAGCTTCAATTTTGGAAACAAGCAAGGCTGGCGTGGAATCATCACAGAAGTAACCCATTTTCATTTCCATACAAGCCATTAGGAGTTCTAATCAATTGAATTTAATGGAAACAGGAAAAGGCCCATTGTTTAACGGAAGAATTTACCTCCCAGCAAATGAGGAAGGATGGGTTAAGTTCCATGATTTAGTTACCCTTATACACATTAAACATAATAACAAAATCAGTAACAGTTTTACACAGCAAAACTGAAAAGTGGAAGTCTTCCCTAAACAAAATCTATTTACACACTGCGAGTTACACAACGTGAGCAAAAAGTACTGAAAATAAATGAGTCTTTTCCCCCCAAAGCATAATGGAGGGACAGAACTCTAACAGAGGGAATTTAAACAGAGGAAACAGAAAGCACAGACCTCTGACAATACTTTTCTTTTACTTTAAATAGAATTATTACGTTATCTCAGGTTACTCTGGCCTCACCTGGCTCTGCTGTAATCAATTTCTGGGAAGAGTATTCCTTTCCCTTGGATGCTTGCAGTACAATCCTGAGAGCATGTCACGTTTGTGTGACTCTGAGACAAGCTCCAAACATTTGGTTTTTTCCCATTTGCAACACATGAACCCATTTTTAAAAAACAAATGTTCCTCATTTCACCATTTAAATGACGCTTCAACAGTGTTGCAAATACCATTGGATACATTTCAGAGAAGCATGTGGAGACTGATTGTTTCTTTCATTATTAACTCCATTGATAAACATTAGCTGGAACCAAAAAAATTCTCTTTTGGTTGTTTGAATCAAATGTCATCTGTTGCCCATTCTGCAGATTGTATCACAATCCAGCAAAAACATGAAAATTCCTCGTACATGAAATGATTGACTATTCTATAGGGAGCCCACTTTTTAGGGCTTTACAGCTAACTTGGATCCAAGGTCTCACCTTCACTGAATAGACCAAAAAAAGGGGAAATCTTGTTTAAATTAATACTGCGTTACAAAAAAAGCTGAGCCAATTCCAGGTGTCTTAAAAGTTAATTGGAATTTGCCTTTATTTAATTAAATGATGAGAGTTGGGCCAGACACATTTGGTTAGAACAGCACAGTAGTTAGAAAAACACTGGGTGGAAAACAGGACATAAAGCTGGTGTTTGCATCTGCTGCCACACCAAATGCCAGGGATTTATGGGATGTTCCAGGAGTGAGGAGCTGCCATGAAGTGCCAGCACACCCACCAGGCATGTGGAGCAGCTGGAGCGCACGTCCCATCTCCCACCAAGGGCTGATCACTGGTTCAGGCACACACGGTTTAATGGGGGGTACAAAGGGAGGTGGAAAATGAGCCATGCAGAGCCTGGATCCAAACCCAAACTTCTCACAGTCGAGTTTCAAGCACAGCCTTTTGGTACATGATGCTGTGGGAAGAAATGCTGCCTGATGCTGCTCTGCATGAAGATGAAGTCACTCCCTTAACATCACTAGGAAGTGAAAGAAAAGTGTCCCATCCCCAGTTTTAAACCAATACCTGCCAGGTACTGATTATTCTTTGGATTTAATCACAAATTAATCTTCACTCAGGTGTAGAGAAATCAGCATCACTAGACTAAAAGAGATCTGCCTAAAATGAATATTTTACTCCAAAACAAATAAATATTTTACTGTTATCAGAAGGACTTCAGAAATCATCTGTGTTCCCTTCCCTTGCCAAGTTCCCAGGTACCCTGGTATGCTACATTATTATGACAGGGTGAAAACACGGAAATGAAGTTAAAAAAAATATTTATTCTAACTCTAGCTGGGATTAATTTCTGAGGTTAGCATGCAGATATGACCCAAATACAACTTGTACTTCGAATTTGCTATGTGATAAGTAACTAGGCTGAAATGTTGCTGTTTGCATACAACTCCTGTGAGGATTCTTATTATGCAAAAGCCAAGACGTGAGAATGCTGATGAAAATCTGCGAGTCATTTTTCAAACACTGACCTGAAATGAATATTAAGAAAAACCTCTTTTATATGCAAATGTTTAATCCAACTGAGTTTAATCATGACTTTCCTTTCTCAGGCCCGATGAGTTGTGCATGTACCGTGCACTGTAGGATACAATCTTACACATCTCTCTCTCAAAAAAGCCAGTTGTTTTGTCAATGGTTGCTCTGGGAACATGCAGAATAGAAAATTAATCTTTTCTCACTCTTTTGCTCACCTGTGAGACTCTCCATAAAGCCTGTTTTGTCTGCCCACCTCCTGATCACTGGAGTAATATCTCCTTCGAATAGACCAAGTACTTCCATTCTCTCAACAAGACAAACTCAAAGCATAATTGATTTCTCCAATGGATTTTCTAACGAATATCTATTGTTACTCTAGTTGCTAAAGTACTCACTGGTTTGTGTTCCAACAAATACAAGTCTGTTTATTTACTGCCCAACTTCACAACCAGCTACAAACTGCGGAAAAGCAACATAAAAAAACCCATCGGTTCCCACAGAATCTGAAATGCTGGCTACAAACTGGCAGAGAGAAAAATATATGTTCCACATGGCCACTTGAGAGCACACAGAATTTAAATTAAAGAGACAGACTGGCTTTATTTTAAGAAAGTTTGAAAATCTGCACATTGATAAAGAGCCGTATGTTGGAGGTAGTGACCACTGAGCATTCCCAATAAAACCAAAACCAACTGAGGGGCCTCAGGAATGTCCAACCACTGCAGCTGCATGACCTGGAAGCATGGACTGAGGAGCAAAGATCTTCTAACATTGAATGAAAAACATGAACTCCATGTATTAAATACGACACTGTGTAACAGCATCAACAAACAGACACTCATTCTTTACACCGGTTAAATATATATACAATAAGACATCACAAAAGTAGCATATGACTAGATCTTCATTCTTTTTCAAAGTCTTGCTTAGAAAGAGACTGCTAAACCTTTTCCACCTTATTCTTTTTACTCAGACTCTTCAGAACAAGAATGAAGCATCGTTATGCCTGGTAGTTAATTAGAAAGTTCACGAACCTCATAATGTCACTTAGAGAAGGAAAAATTCTCACTTTTACTTTGTGAAGTAATAATTTAAAATTCAAAGTAATAATTTAAATCTAACTTATAAGAGCATAAAGGACATTTAAACTTAACAGATATTGGAATTTGAATGTAGACTGACCAGCAAAGCTGACAGATATTATTTGGTTTGGCATTTCTAATGGCCAAAGTTCATGCTAACTAATATTTGTCCAATTCTCAAAGTCCTGCAGAACAGCCTAGATAAAAATCTTTCTGACTACCCAAAAGACATCTACAGTTTTTACCTAATGTGATATATGACATTTTCTACATGATTGTATAGCAAATCACTTTAATGGATTTTATTAATGATTCTAAGATATTATTTCAAAGAAAAGAGTTTAAAAAAAAAATAAATCGAGGAACAAATTTTTGTTTAAGAAACAATGAAGCCTCTTCAGTGACAACACTGTAATTACACATGAAGTTACACAGGAAAAAACCTAAAGGTAAGGTTAAGAGCAGCTGGGTGTTAGGTTACACCTCGCATGGAGGAGAGGGGGGTTCCTGGAAGGACCCCACTGGTCTCAAACAGGACTGGCACCTGGGACTCGGGGAAAGCTCTTCCCTTCCATCCCACCAGAAGTCACACGGATCACAACCGAAACCACAGCCAAGCTGAACTAACCAACAGAGGGCAGCTGACTCACAGCTAAAGGGAATCCTCATTCCTGCCAAACCCACGGCAAAATCCCTGTGCTATCAGTGAAATCCAAGCTGACCTCAAAACCTTTTACTTGAAAACTA
Source organism: Rhagologus leucostigma (assembly GCA_013397725.1). Taxonomy (NCBI): domain Eukaryota; kingdom Metazoa; phylum Chordata; class Aves; order Passeriformes; genus Rhagologus; species Rhagologus leucostigma. The sequence goes on along the minus strand of VZTD01001174.1, from coordinate 1,608,793 downwards.
TAATGCCAGGACTGGGCAAGGCTTTGCTAGTGAAACTAGCACATGTTTTCAAATAATAAAGATATTTGAGAAAGAGGGAGACAAACCTACTGAAGTTCAAAGCAGAAGAGCGCTCTGTCTCAAGCCAGCCACCCCTGCTATTACTACAAAAATCGAATTTTGCATAATAGTTTATTCTTCAATAGTAACTCATATAGGGAAAAAAAGGTCTGTTGTTAAATTGCATGCTGGTTATGACTTTAATTAAGGAAGAAACACAGCAGCAACCTACCAACAAAAAAAAAAAATCCCCCAATGACCAAACTAAAACAAAACACTAAAATTGGATGTTCTACTGTTTTGACAACAGCATGTGGTCCAGCACTAGAACCAAATTAATTCTCCATTAAAATCTACATAACCATTTTAAGCCTGCTTTTTAAATTATTAATGTGTAGCTAACATCTGTTCATTGTGAAATCACACATGAGTCGCACCCCTTTTAAAATTAATCTGCAACTCTAAAAAACACGTAGACTACATTTGCCATCAAACTGTAATTGATGCTGGATAAACTCTATTAAGTGCACTAATATTTAATTATCTCTGGCTCTGAGTTTGAACTCCAAAGTCAATCTGGCACCACCATGGGCCACACCTATTAGTGAATCCAAGGGCTCACAAAATGCTCCCTTCATAAAAGGATGCAAGTTTCCTGGTTAAGTTACAATATGGGAAACAGCTGACTCAAAAATAATATAAATTATAGACAGATTAAAAGGTCTTCTAACTTTTAATTAAGCAATAAATCACAACAAACTGCACAGGACTGCTGATTTATGCACTCCTCCAGTGAGAAGCAGTAAATAAAATTAGAATGGACGGAATATACATCTTATTGGAGAAGAAGAATCTATCCTTTGGCATTTCATTCATACATAAAAATCTGCTCACCTTTGGTTTTTCTAGTGGTGGCTATAGCCTGCAACACACTTAGTTATAACTCAAAAATGTATCATGATTTATAGATAATGAGGAAGGATTAGCTGAATTTGTACAAACTGGTATTTACAGCTCTTTTCCTGGTATCCCTGCAAGGACTTCAGGACGCAGGGAGAGCCCCAGACCGCTGTACAGGGGAGATGTCTTGAATTTTGACTTTCTCTCCCCAAACCCACGAATGCAACTAAAGAGTATTCAGACTCTGGTTAAATAGCCCTTGCCAACAGCCCTCCCCGACACAGGAGTTGCATTTGACAACCACTCAGAAAGCTGTAATTGGGCCCTGAAATTTGAAATGTCTGAGTGGTTTATATTCCAGCCAGCAATCTGGTAATGCTGATGATCTTGATGCTGTCACTTAAGGAAGATGCAAAATTCATGTATTCAACTTGCGGTTCAAGTGCACACATTTAGCTGACGGCAAGTCCGGCACAATCTTTCCAGTCATGTGGGGGGACATCAAGAGGAGGACAGAAGGTCATCTGCACCTTTATTCTGCTGTCTTGGAGGAAGAAACCAATTAAACAACATAAAAAGAAAATGAAGTCCATTCCTGAATCTATCAATCAGCTACAGAGCACAGAACAAAGCAAACCCAACAAATGATTTGGTTATAATTTCTGAGCAATGGCCACAAGAAACGTCTGCAGCAGAAAAAATATTAACACTTGTTAAGTATTGATCAATGAGAACTGCTCTAGACAGAACAACACAGCAATATTAAATACTTTAGAAGAGGCAAGACCAGGGTTATTTTAATGACCATCATGCAAGAGGCACCTGAGAGTTCCCGGGCTGCTCAGAAGCTCTGACAGATGAATTTACACAGCATCCATCCTCATGTCCCTTCTCCCTCTTTGAGCAGCAACTTCATTTCCAATTATTCTCTCTTATTCATAAAGGAGAGTCAGAAAAGTAGAAATTTTCTGCTCTGAATGCTCAGGGTATGTTCACAGCATGCAGGTGAGTCAGACCATGTTTAACAAACTCCTGTTCCTCTTAGGAATAAAGCCATCCACTGGAATGGGGTCAGCTTTAAACTGGGGACACACAGAATCTGCTATATATTTATGAGAAAATTTGGTCCTTCTGAAGACACTGCTGGCAAAATGAAAGAAGTGACCAAAATCTTCATTAATAACCAGCAGCTTCACACTGGTTTCTGACGGCAATAGATGCTAAATCAGGCCAGCACCAGCACCTCATTTACCATCTCAGCCCAACCTTTGTTCAGGCTGGATGCTCTGCACCGTGATTCAGATTTACACAGCAGCTCCCTACACTGGACAGATCCAGGCTGCCTCCTGCTCAACACGCTCCTGTCCGACATCTTGCCAACATCTTGTTGCATTCCCACTTCAAAAAGTGTTGAGGTTGCTATGTGGCAGGTTCTTAGAACTATAAATTACTGTCATGAATTTCATGACTTGGCTTAGAATCTATTTCAAAAGAAATTTCCACACTGGTGCCTTGCGTTATAGCAAACAATGTTTTGCAATCAACAAAATCATATTTTGGAAATTAATTTTGTACAGAAAGGAGTTATAAAAGAGAGTTTAAAAAAAGGAAAACATGTCCAAATCTTCATTTAACTTGCCAGAAGCAAGAGAAGGGGTACTTCTGTGTAATTGACTCTCTCTGAACACTAAGTCACATGTGATAAAATGCAAGATGCCAAATAACTGTTTCTCACGTCTTCTACCACAAGAAAAGGTGAAGATGTACCAACATTTTGTGTTCTGAATATTCTTGGGTTTGTTCCAATTAGAACAGAAGCTAGGTCTCATCTAAACTGTTATGCAGCATCTTCCCTTCTTTAACAACTGCAAACCTAAAACTGAGAACAAATTACAAACCTTTGTAGAAAAGAAATAAAAAAGCTTCCTAAAAGGAGGAAGGAGAGGGAAAAAAAAATTAAAAACCCCAAGATTAAATCTGCTGCCAAGGAACAACCAAGGCATCAATCCTTCTTGTTCTCCTGCTCCTAAGACAAAGACAAGCAAGAGTAAGTTCAGTCTCAGCGTTAGACGCTGTCACGCTGATTTATGGCACACACAGTTTGCAGGTCCTCCAACGTGACATATTGTCCACGAGAGATTCAGCACAAACCACTCTCCTTTCCTTAAAAAAAAAAAAGTATTGCCTAAACCAATTGAACTTCAGTTCCTTAGGTGAAATGCTAATACTTTCTCCAGTGGGCCACCCAACCTTCTACAGCTGATTTTCCATTTAATTCCATCTCCTCTGCCGAGAAATCAACAGGACAGAATGCTTTGGGTATAATTCCTGTCTTTTCCTATACTTTGCAACAAGCAATCACATTAAACAATAAATATTCCTTTCAACAACAAACATAGGAACTCCATTTGAATCAGAAATAATTCAAATTACATTACATTCCTAGTACATTCCTAGTTCCAGAGATGCAAACATATAAATTTCATTTAAACCGAAAGTTCCTACTTTGGTATATATTTCATTTAAAACTTCATAGGGGCTGTAGTAGGCAGCAAAAATGTAGTTTAATCAATTAGCACAAGGCTTCTAATTTTTGTGGATTTGAAAGCAATGCCAGGAAGGAGATTGACGTTGTAACATATTTAACTTCACAAAGTGCAAACATTCTCTCACAATTACAGAAAGCAGCATTACACCATGCATCAAGTTGCTTTTTTATTAAAGAGAAGTTTAAAGAAGCGGTGTAGAAAAAAAAAAGCCAAATGAAAAATAATTTTGAGGAAGTTGTTAAATGGCTCCATTCCTGGAGCTAAAGCTTTTTATGAGTGGCAATTGTGAAAATATGTTTATATGACTCTTTACTCAACACAAAACCTGCAGGAGGAATGAAAATCAAGTGTAGATAGCTACTGAAGCTGAATATAAAATTAATACATGCTGGGAATTAGAGTAGACACTACAGGGTTATTATCCTGGAGGAGAACATGGGAACTGGCTCGATTTCCCTTTGCAAGTGAAGCAACACCCACCCACATGGGGGACTCACTTCAGGCAGGTGAGATACTGCTCAGGCTGCACAGATTCGGCTGCTGCTTCTGCTCATTTAACAAACTAAATTGCAGTTTAGTACCCAAACTTCCAGTCACAGCAAGGAAAGTGTAAAGGGAAACAGGAGGTTCTTGCTATTTTTTGACACTGAAAATTCCCCCACATTAGTGCAGCAGGCAAAAAACTTGTCATTTTTATGATACTGTAAAACTGCACTAGAATCAGAGGACAGATGTGGTTTATGCTGTAATTCCTTCCTTTAAAGCAGAGTGGGAGGAAATCAGACCTTCTGAAGGTAAAACTGAGATTAAGGACAGGATTTTGTTTTCCAGAAGTTAAGGTGCACTTGAAGCAAATGAGTGCTGATAGACAGGGCCAGAGAAAAATGCAAGACAGGTGATTCCCGACATGGCACAGGAAGGGATCTGACACAGCTGACGGGCTGACACAGGACTGGGATCAGGAATGAACTACTGGCACCTGAAATCCACGAGAGGAAGAGATTCCGAGTGCCTCAAAAAGTTCAGTGACTTTTCTGAAAATTAGAAATCTTTATCATAAAAGAATTGATTTGAGCAGGAGCTACTTATAGTTAGTACATTAATAAGGATACTCTTGAAGACCAGTTTCTAACGCTGGAAGGAGAAGGTTATAAATGCAACTCACCAGCCAGGGACTGGATGGAAGCTAATTTAGTGCCAGCAATGAAAGATGCTGGGTTCAAACTTAACTTTTAACACAACAGCCTAAAAGTTTTGAAAATGCTGAAAAATAACTGTTTTCTCTGAAATGCAAGTAGGACTAAAGCAGCCACTTTCTATGAAAAAGTTCCAGAAACTCACACATCTTCACACCTGCTTCTGAGAGATCTGGTCTGTAAGTGCACCACCACTCTCCTTTTCCCTTTCCTTAAACTGCTATACGCAATTTCAGGAGAAGCACTTGCAATTCCAATGTGCAAAGTGTCTGCATTTCACATATTCTAGAGTGAACACCAGAAAACGTCATTAAGAATAAAACATTCACTTTAATGAAAGCAGTAAGTTTACATTCTAAATACGCTGCATTTTTCTCCTGCTATGAATGCCATTACAAATACTCCTAATCCTTTAAAAACGTTTGCTTAAATATATACAGCATATACAGAGGGGATAAACTACTTGCTATGATATTTGTCCTTTAGCAGTATTGGCTAAGAGAGAGAGGGGGAGGAAGGAGAAGGAGAGAAAAATCTTGACAAGAATATGTATGAGAGCAATCAATAAAAAAATAATCCCTGGAATTCATGAGTCTTGAAAATAAGGTGCATTTTCTCACAGTAATCCTAAAAACCTATAAAAGAATATTCAAGCAATAAACCCCCCTTAACTCATATTTAACCTTTCATCATGTAGAACTACATATTAAATAGCTTAGCAACTGCATGCTGTGTAAGTGCATTCAAAGAAGAGCAGGAATAGAAAAATGTAAATGCTACACCTCTTTTAACATGCACGGCGCAGCCAGGAACATCTGCCAGCTGACCCCCTAATCCAATCGGCTGTTCAGAAGCAATCACATCCCCAGATAAGAGCTGCACAGCCCCTACATGCAAAGCCCATTTTCTTTAAGAGATGGAGCAAAATGTAGTTAGCCAGCCCTTCAACCATTTTCAAACAGAGGTACAAGGCGAAAGTAATTCTGCATAATACATGGAGCTGCATTAAAATACTGTCATCTCTTCCCCCAAATATTGTAATTTATCCTTTAATTTCACAGGGCAGCAACACAGACAGAGTTTAAGGCTGAAGGGACTATATCAAATCGAGCGATTTTATCAGAATACCAAGAGCATTCAGCCCATGCAAATGTTTGGCAGCTCTATTAGAAAATAGCCTGGAATAAAATCTTGAAGGGCTTAACTTCGTCCATCACCTACAATGAGAAGAACAAATACAAAAAAGCTGAATTAATTCTCCTAACTCTGAGTTTACTTCTCACATCTCTTGCAAAAAGAGTGGGCTGCTTGAGAGGCTCTACAGGCAGATGAAGACATCCAAAAGCATGGCTTCAAGATACTCCAGAAGAGTCAAAATCTCTGTGGAATAAGGACCATAAACCCTATGGAATATCATGCAGTAATGGGACACATCATTATTTCTGTATAAAATCAAATTTCTGCTAAAATATTCTACCCTAAACACACAAGCAAGCTACACTGCACTGACTGGACAAACTCTTGGAGGACAGTCTTTTACAAAACACTTTATGTGACTCAAAGAACTACTTAAATTCATAAAATAAATTGTTTTGATTGTGCTAATTGTCCCTCTGTCCAAAGCAGTAGTTTTACTGAATATCTGTACTGGCAGAGTTCCAGACATGGTGGGAAATGTTAAGAAAGAATTGCTAGAATTGTGTTTCAAGTAACACTGTCTGTAGTTAAATTTATGTCAAATATCTGAAAAGCACTGAAGAAAAGGATATACAGGGGTCTGCCAAAAAGCCTGGACAACACCCTGCACAAAAAGAGGGTGAAAAGATTATCTGGCTTAAGAAAAAGACACAAACTGACTGAGGGATTTAATTATAAGACACTAGAAAAATGAAGAGTTCTCCAAAGTAATTGATTAAGTAACAGCAAGACCCAACTTCAGAAGCAATAATCAAAAACAAAATAACTAAATGGAAATCATAAGTGAAATCTACTGGCACCTGGAGGAATTCATTATTTGTTCCAAGTTATCTAAAATCTTATCAAATGCATGAAACACAATATAACACACTAGCCAGTGAAAAGTAAAACTCAGCACCATGGTGACAGTTTTCCCACATCTGATACCAAACAAAAGCCAGTATTTACTGCAGGTATTTAATCCAGATTTTACAAAATAATTAGGATGTCACATTTTTATATATAATGACCCTGTAGAGCTTTGCTGTAGGATTTAAAACCTGCCCAGACCAGAGGGAACAGCAGCAGACAATCTGCCTGGCAGTGGATTAACGATATGTGTCCAGCTTAGCTAAGCAGCAGTGCCATCAGCTAATTTCCTTTGCCATCTGGGTAGGCAACTTGTGCATCCTGCAACGTGCCCAGGGACCTCAGTGTGTTAAATCTGGGCTGGAAGTCCAAGTCCAGTGGGTGCAGAGCAAAACTCCTCCTGAAGCTCACAAAGAATTGAGAAGCATTTGGGGAGGCAACGAACAGAATCCGGGCACGATGTGTGTATTTGTGTGCCTGTCTAAGTGTAATACATGTACATGTATATAAACACACTTTCCTTAGTAGCACAATAATTTCTTCTTACCCTAAAAGCTCTGAAATATACAGAACTGGACTCAATCCTTTAAATCTGAACTGGAAGAAGGTAATCCACTTGTATGCTAAACCAGTTAGAAATAGCTTCCGTTTTATCCTAAAAAAACCCCGTCAAACTCACAGGCAAAGAAACAAAAACTCCAAAAAGCAAGCAACCAAAAAAACACCTTTAAAAACAAGAAGTCACAAACTTAAAGAAACAGACCTTAACACAATTCTACGTTATTTCTACTACAGCCTGCAACAGAAAGCCTCTAATGAATTCAGCGGGTTTTAGATCACGACGTGTATTCCTGGTAAAGAGGCAAAAAGCACCAACCACGTTTATATTAATACCAGCCGTGGCACTTTGCAAGCACTGTGCACCAATAAACTGTACAAAGACATAACTTCCAAGTTTGAACAATTTCTTGCCTTTAATATCCTCTGAAAGGCTTTTGAAACTGGCAACTCTAATGTGTGTGGGAATAGGCAACACATGATAGCAATAAGTTTGCTATTAATGGAAGGAGGCTGCTGTGTCTGTGGGTAACAAACCCCAGTATCTTTTCATTACAAAGGAGCTTATTGTTACCTTATCACTTACTGTGGGATTTCACTTTGCCTCTCTGGTGATCTGTCTGATCTATTAAGAAAAGCACTGAGCTATGGACAACATACACTTTATAGCAGTTTTATATTTTTGTAGTCCCTGCTGCTTCTGTTAGCCTACTTCTGATGAATTTAAAATAGAAATAAGGAAAAAGAAGAAGGAAAAAAAAAATCCAAGGAGTATTTACCACGTTTCTCACAGGAAAATAAAATTAACTGTGAGGAAAATGAGGCAAATTCATAATCAGGAGTTGGAAGTGGTGCTGCATTCCAGGACATGACTGCTGCAGCAGTAGTTGTGCAGAAAAACAACTGAATCCACCAGCTCTAGAACCTACCAAATAAATCTTTGTATGATACCACTGAAGTACTTCTACATGTCACATATTTTATACATATACATATTCATATTATTCATAACATATATATGAAGTTCCTTCAGCATGACTGTTTTTGTCCTATTAATTAATTTTCATGGCTGAATCTGAAATATAGGGCAGGCAAAACTAAACAGTACTTCATCAGTGTTAATTAGTGCTGAGAATTAATCAGCAAACGTAGGAAATCACTATGCACTTTGCAGAAATGCATACAGCATTAAGTAGCATTTAAATAGATGCTGATCTTCCTTTAAGAGTAGCAATTTAAAGATTATTTTCCTCTGATGGGATACTTCAATATTGAATATACAGAGATTAATGTTCAAGGGACTGTGATGTGTTGAAGGGAAATGTTGCTAAAAATAGCAATTTTTATTTAACAAATGTTTCTACAGCAACCGTAGTCTCAGAAAGAATTAAAAAGTGCTAAAATATCCATGACATCTGAGGTCTCTGATGTCTACACACTGTCCAAGTGGGATTATTAATACAGGGCTTCCTGTGCTCCGGGAGATAGCAATTTCTTCATATAAGAAACACGGTGTCTCAGGTCAAATTCTGCTGATACGTGAGCATCTCTCCCTCAGCCTTCAGGAAGGTCGAGGATTGCCTACAAAATGTGACCCAAGGTGTGGTCCCAGAGATAACTCCTATCTTTAACTTCTTCACCAGCACAGTAACTTTGGATCCCGGCCCAAAACACAGCACAGAGAGATTTCTGTTGGCTATCGGAACATTGCTCACCTGGTTCTTGAGATCCAGCTTGGGGCAGGGACGACCTCCATTGTAGGGCTTCTCCTTAAGCCACTTGGATCGGACTCTCACCCCCGGTCCACAGGAGGAGCTGCAAGGAGACCAACTGGACCAATCGCTTAATTTGCAATCAAACGGGCAAGGGACCGTGCAAGGCTCTTCAATGTAACCTAAACCAAAAATTTAAGAAAGGTTTTAATCACCGCAACCGACAAACTCCGATCCTCTGATGTAACCTGTGCAACCAACACAACATGAAAACTTCTTAAGGAGAAGGCATTTGGCAGACTGACAGCACCATCCAAGGCGAAGTTATGGCATCATTTGTGAAGAACAGCAGTGACTAAAATTAATTTCTATTTGGTTTAGTCCAATGAAGGCAGTGATAAAACGGAATGATGTAAAGGATACATGCTGGAAAAAGGATCTGTTGTGAAGCTGGTGGTCACCAACATGTGGTAGTTCCCTCCCCTATCAAACCGTGGCCATGTCAAATTCTGGAGAATTAAGTGTACAGCCCAGTTCTGTGCTCCTTCTGCATTGCACTGGCCCTCTCCAGAGCTGGCCTAGGCAGGAGACAGACACAGGCTCTCTTTGCAGCAGAGAGAACCATAGGATGGTGGAGGCAACAGAGCTCTTCTGGCAGCTCCCACCAGATGTGTGAGGGACCTGCCTGCCAGCTGGAGCAGTGTGGGATTTGTTCTTGGGAGAAGCAGATGAAACCTGCTTCCCACATCTTACAAGTTCTCTTTATAGCTCTTTCCAAACGCTTTGCTCATTCTGGGTTTCAAAAACGGCATTTTAAAGCTTTGCTTTCACCTTAAGCTGGTTTGACATCAAAGTCCTCACAAGATCATCATCGCTTATCACAACACCAGATACCTGCAGGACCAACCAGCACCTCGTGAATTAAAACCCAACAGGTTCCTCCTAAAAGGCACAACCCCACAGCTGTTTTAGGAGCTGGCATATGGGAAGAGAGATTTTGCAGAGCCCAGCAGTGGCCGTGGAGCTCTTGGTGTGCAGAACAGCAGTGGAGGGTGGCTGAACCCTGGGGGTCTCCAGGGAATTACTGGCACCAGCCTTGGGTTGGCAGTGTGGAATAGTTCCTGCACCTTCCTGCTTACCATGCTGCGTTCATTCTCCCCCGGTTCCTATTATCTGCTTGTCATGTCTGTATGTATTATTTTAATTTAAACAAAAAAGAGATTTCATGTTAGATCATGAAAGCCAGTGGCTCCTCAGATCAGCCTTTATTAGAGGCAGCTTCATCCCTCTGACAGCTCTGGCAATGATGGTTATGCAAATAACTGAATTTCACCCCTACCGCATTTCTGATGTTTCTCATTTTTACGCCCTTTATTTCTGTTTGGTTTTCATCACGTGAACACTCCCTCTTCATTCCTCACCTACAGAATACCAAATTAACTCATTCCATGACTCTTTTAGGAAGGGCTTCCCCCGTCTACCCAGGTGACAGTCACTACAGCACGGAGGGAAAAAACACCCGAACAACAAAACTCAACCCAGAAGAAGCTGCTGTCCAAAACCCCCAGACAACAGCCTCAGACGACCATGAAACACCAAGGCAGAGGCGTGGAGATTATTCTGGTTCAGAGCTGGATTTACTGGCTCAACCATGCCCAAGCCTGCTGCTCACTCCAAACCAGACTGGTTACAGCCTGGGCATCAACCCACAGCCACAATTCGCTGCCTCCCTCCTGCTCTTCACGCTGAAGTCAGTATCAAGAAAGGTTTCAGGCTTATTTAGGCATCCATCCCCCGGAAAATATCTTCCTTCTAGAGGTACAAGAAATAGTGATGTTGCTTTTGTAAACAGTGCCTTAAAAAACGGCAGCAGCAACAGCTCCTTCAGCTCAGTGACGCTCTATTTCTCCTCTCTTGATTCCCTGTGATGGTGCTGTTCCTCGTTTCTTTACGGCGGCCACCCCGCAGCCTGACAGCTGCAATCATTTCCCCACGTAACTCACGCTGTAACTCTTCCCTAACGCTGCAGACCTGTGCCCACACAGCGTGCTCTGGTTTTCTTCGCTGCCTCTGATCTCTGTCTGCTGTGGTGCCTCTTCATTTGCAGCTCCAAAGTCACTGGAATTGGGTATCTTAATTATTTCTGGCTGAATCCATTCCAGTGATGTTGGAATATCTGAGATATTTCAACTTTGTATGCTTTGTATGCTCACCTCAGTGAGACGACACCCATGCACACACATACACAAATATTTCTAAAACAGATTCACTTTTTTCCCCCAAATAAAACTCCCAAATATGCCACTAATATTCTGTTCCATCTGCTTAGGTTGCCACTCAAAGCAATTCATAATACATTATGATAAGCAAAAGAAATTTTCTCATGATAGATTTATGAGAAGCATTTCTTAGGCAGTTCTCCAAAGAGTTCTGTTCCACCACCGTATGAAATATCATCTTTCCTTGGGCTGTGTGACAGCCTGGGTAATTAACTCTCAACAGAAATAAAGAAAGTGCCTTGTTTCAAAGTCGGATTAGTCAGAGGGGTTATCAACTTATCAGTGAAGGCAAAACGGGCTAAGTCTTTAGGCAGCTCAAGATCTACGCCTATAATAAAGAAAAATATAAGACAAAAAAAAAGAAATACAATACAAAAGAAAATAGAGAAGATGAAGGAAAAGTTATAATAAACAATCTTCCTTATATACAAGAAAGAAGTTTTTTACAATGAGGGTGGTAGAACACTGGCACGGGTTGCCCAGAGAAGCTGTGGCTGCCCCATCCCTGGAAGTGTTCAAGGCCGGGTTGGATGGGGCTTGGAGCAACCTGGCCTAGCTCATTGCAGGGGGTTCACATGATGACCTTGAAAAGGCCCCTTCCAACACAAACTGTTCTATGAAGACTGAAGAACCTGTTCTATCCCATCCCCAGGAAGTGCTGTGAGTTATCCCTCAGTGAACCACAGAATTTCCAAAGACATCCCATTATTAAGAGGTCGCTCTTTTCTTTTTGAGTTTCCTCACCTATATTTCTTAATTACATTAAATATAAACAAATAGTGGCCAGCTACAGAGCATTACACATCCATACTGTCCAGAGGAAGCTGATTCTCCATACTGAACAGTGCTACAAAATGAAAATGGGAACATAACTTTCCGTCAAGCTCTTCTCACAGACTGCCACTTCTCTTCTACCAACCACTTAAGGTTAATCCTATGCTGAGATATTCATGGAGCAAAGATTTCATTCAACCAAAGTTCTCCTCCAAAAATGTTCCTGTGATGCACCCTCTGCTCAGACAGAGAATGCCTTTATGGCTATCTTTTTATGATAAGCAGTAAATAACATTGTACTCAGCTCATCCCTTCCTGTGAGACCAGGATATTTTATTTTTCTGTAGGAGCCAAGCAATGACTTGCTGTTGTCAGGGGATTAAAAAGACCCACAATAATCCTAGTTTTGGCATCCCTAGAAAACTTGCAGCTTTGGCATGCTGCACAATACTAAAGAAACAAAAAACCCCAAGGGCAATATGCTATTAAAACAATCCATTAATAAAGAATTCTACATTCAAGCTACTATCCAGAGAAATATTCTTACTGTAACAGAATATGAATAAAGGAAATAATATTTCTGAGCTACTGTTGCTCAGCTTGGGAGACCAACTCAGGGCTGAGTTTACACAGCTGGTTTTGTCAATGTCATCCTTAAATTTCTCACTCATCCATCAAATCCCTCATTTTTCTGCCCTCTGTAAAACCTGGTACCAAACAATTCTTAAGTTTCCAAAACCTTCTACAGAAAAAGATGTTCTATGCTCCCCAGCCCTGTTCAGCCTGCTTTCCATGTGTTCTTAGATTATTTCTTGAAGCTTCCTTTAACTTCCTTTTTTTTAAATTATTATTACTATTATTATTCCTCAAAATCTCAAACACTGTTAAAATAAAGCTCATTTAATTCAGACAGAGCAGATGAGAGCCTCTGTCCGACCCGAACCAACAGCAGGCTCCTGAACACCACAGAGCTGGAGCTGCACACACAGATGTCACAGGAGGTAGTGACAAGAACACCAGGTTATTTAAGCGGGCACTTTGAAACATGCTACTGGGAATTGGCAAGAAAAATTGATCTGGATGACCAAATAAGCCTTTTCTATGTTAAAGTGCTATTGTTTCTCTACTGAGACACTGTCAACATAATGGGATGAACTAACGCGTTTACCCAGGCTGCACAGCTCATTTTACTATGATTTATTCATTAAGAACAGCGTGCTTGTTGCTCAACGAGCCACAAAGGGAGTCTCTCCTCTGAAGTGTCTCTAACAAACAAAGCACCCACAGATCACACAGGACGTCCTGGGAAGGCTCACACACAATGGAGCAGCCATGACTCACCTCAGTTCTCCTGTGCAGCCCAGAGACAAAGCAACAGCAGGTGGATAAAGTGAGGACCATGGTCTGGTGGTGTCCTGGAATCACAGAATGGTTTGGGTGGGAAGGAACCTCAAAGCTCATCTTGTTCCATCCCCCTGCCATGGGCAGCGACACCTTCCACTACCCCAGGTTGCTCCAAGCCCTGTTCAACGTAGCCCTGGACACTTCCAGGGATGAAGCATCCACAGCTTCTCTGGGCACCCTGTGCCAGTGTCAGAGAGGCACAAATACATGGTTCAAAAACTATTATTGTCCCATTTTTGCTGTGCCACCCAGCAGAGCCAAGGCAAGAGGAGGCAGCTGGGTGATGGGCTGGGGGGTGTCACTGATGCCAAATGAGCTTGTGCTGGGAGAAGCAGGACATCGGTAGGTTTACAAGCAAACATCAGACATGCTTCCACCTGACTGCTGCACTTCCAAAAGATAAATTTGCTGCGGGTGTGAGGTCTGCACACAGCGTTAAACAACAGTGCCAGCAGCATTCCAAGAGGCTGGCTTAAAAGTGATGTGAAAATAAACATTTCTCCAGCAGCTTTGGAAACAGATGCACCTCTAATTGAATTGGCTTTAAACTCATTTGTATCCTCTCTAACATATTTCATGGTTTCAATTAACAAACTTGCAGCAGTTCTACCCTTGTTAGTAAACCTTGAGGTGCTTCATAAAACTCAAGGTCATTACTGTGAGAGGGACAATTCTGTGCATCACCACAGCTGCCACTGGTAATAACACTGCTAATTTCCTTTGGAGTCTGTGGGACAGGAGAGATCACCCTCTAACAAACTAGGGAGCAGTAGAGTGGACAGTGACACAGGAGAAATGTTTCTAATTACACAGATCAGAGGTAGAGGGGGAAAGAAATTGATTCATTTTGCAATTAATATTTACATTCACTTGGTTACTGAGTGTGAAATACCACAAAATAACAACAGTAAATCCAAGCAGTGCTAAAAATCTAATAGCTAAAGACCTTATAAGGGACACCTGGTAGGCCACAGCATTTGGTGGGCCAAATTCTGCTCAGCTCTGGGATCTCCTGCAAGGCAAACCTCTTGCATTACCTCAGGTTAACACTCAGCATGGAGCACAGACTGAAGCTCAGAGATTTAATTCCACCAGCTGATCATAGTTCTACGGCTGAGGCTTTCCCAGTGTGCCAAGAACAAGGCAGCTACTGGCCATGGGCCACATGGCACAACCAAAGGCTCCAGAAGCTTGTGAGCTGCAAGAGGAGAACCTCGTCCCAAATAATCCCAGTGCAAAATTTAAATCCTGCTTCAAGGGAGAAAATTATTAACTGACAGGAACCGAGCATAGTAAGTCTGGGAGACTTAAGTTGCTAAAAACTTGAGTTGCAGCTGAAAAGGATTTAATCTTGCCACAGAACAAATGTTTAATCTTCTTTTTTTTATAGTACACGGATTTTAGAGATTTTATGCATTATTAGTTTGCTGAGAAATTTAGGAGATAATCTAATGAATACATTCAGTAAATGCACAGCCACAAAAACCGAGCAAAAATAACTTCCACATCAAATATTTTGCAAGGCTCAAATAATGGACCCTTAGCTAATTTATTCCCACTTGCTCAACAAAAGATGCACACGCTCACGTTATCTCGTAGCAGACTGATTAGAGATTCTAAATAGACCAGAGAGGACTTGTAAAAAAGGCTGGTAAGTTTAACTCAACATTATTGTTATTGAAATTCAGCCAAAGGTTGGTTTTATTGCTCAATTTCACAGTCTCTATAAATCCCGAGGAGGCAGTTGGGTTGATGCTGACTTTGCATTATGATTTCTAATTTCTTTTGATTTTGCATTACAGTTTTCTTCCTTAAAGAACTTGCAAGCAGACGCTTGGCGTTAGATACACGCCCTGGTGGCTGATACCTTTAATCTTTTAACTCAATAAGGAAATCTCCAATAATTAGCACTTCCCTTGTAAAAGATTGCAGAACAAGCTGAGAACTCTTCCGGAGAAGGAGCCTCTTCTGCTGCCTCTGAGTGCAAATAAATAGAGCAAATAAATAAGACTTCAGAGTGTACATTCATCTCACAGGGAACATGTGATGCAGGAAGGCAGAAATGCACTGCACAAATCTGTCCAGGCTCCAAAACCAACTGTGGGAATGATGCTCCCTTTTCCCAGGGCTGCTCTCCCATGGTGAAGGGCTGGGCTGGCTGCTTGGGAGCCCTGACATCTTAACAAAGTCCTTACTCAAATAAAAAACCATCCACTGGGATCAATAGCAGTTAGGGGAGTAGCTCAGCTGTGTTTTTCTGTATACTTTGCTCATCACTCTGCCACTGGGAAAATTATCTGCTTTCTTCAAACAAAACTGAGCAGCTTTTTTTTTCTTAGCAGAGATGGAATCCTCTATATATCAGGAAAGAAACTCAGCCCACTGTACTTTATTATGGATTGTTTACCATATACATTTTTTCAGGCCAATCAATTCATAGTACAAGCATGTTTTTAAAACAAACCCAAGACTGTTTATCTTTTATTATTATGATGATATTTATACAAGAAAACAAGACTTTTTTTAAAGCCTAAACACAAACTGTCCACGGACCATCAAATTCCCTTTCCTCCTACACCTGACTTCTCTCAGAGGCCTGATGGCACAGCAGCTCTGAAAATAGACGTGCACTGCAGAGTGCTCTGAAGATCGATACAGACTTGGGCAATTTGGACCAGGCAGGAAGCATCTTCCAGAGCTGAGGGTCCATCACTGGGAGAAAGCTGCCGCCAAATGTCACTGAAAATATCTACCCCCCTCAGTAAATCATAAGTGTCCTGAAGGTCAATGGTTTCAGGCTCTGCTGGAGCACACTAAGAAACTCAATTTCAGAGTTTGGGGCCCTCTGAGGAGAGCATCTTTCTGCCAGTTTCTGAAGCCACGACATTGGGCACTGTCAACACAATATGCCACCTCATTTCTGCTGCCAAGCTGTGACCCCAAGACACAGACAAGCCTCATTTAGACAACTTGTCTTGGACAACAACGTGATGGTTTTCATTCGACAGAATGGGACACGCTGATGCATCTCCCTGCATCCTGATAATTAGCATGTATTCTGCATTACAATATTGCTTTTATTTCAGACAAAATAAACCACCAGATGACTCTGCAGAAGACAGGAACACTAATTAGATCAGTGTGCAATTAATATTATCAAGAGGGCTCACAGCAGCATGAGCTTTTTTGTCTTTAAATGTGCATTCCTAGCTCTTTAATTTACAGACTCGAGGGGTTTTACCCAGTGTAAGGGCCTCTGTTCACGAGCAGGTCACACAGGCACTGGAAAGGCAGGGGAAGGTTGTGAGCTAGCAGAGACCTCCACAGCTCCCTCCCCAGCGTCACGGGAGGTGAATGACACAGTGACCCCTCCCTGCCACAGGAGGCGAGTGACACAGTGACCCCCCAAATCAAAACATTTAAATCAATACTCTGCTTCAATTCCTTCTCCCATCGACACTAAATGAGAAGCCCAACTGCACACTTTAATTATACAGGTACTGTTTAAGGATGCCACTAACCATTACCAGCACCAGGAAGCTCCCATGAGTGCTTTCCCAAAATCCAGGTAGCTGCTGCCAGGTCCCATCTGCTTGCATAAGGAGTTTCACTCCACCTATTAGAGGTCACCTTGCTGCGGAAGCAGCTGACCTTAAATAAAGCTGTACTATAAAAAACATCTGACGAAAACACGATTTTAAGAACAGGAACAGTCCTGGTTTTCCACAGCTCAGGCACAGGGAGAGCAGCGACTCATTTAGATGATGGAAAACCTTGAGAGGGAAACAGGATGTTTTTGTGACACTAGCAGGCCCCAGCACAGAGCATTGATGTACTGAATTTCTGATAGACTTTTGTTTCAATTTCGCAGTGTGACTTTGAGCTCTCTGGTTGTGTAGTTCAATCTCCTGTGCTGGAGGACTTCAGTGAATTCAGAAGCAGAGGGCAATGTAATCCTGTTCAATAACATTATTTTTAGTGGTCACTCCCCCATGTTAACAAATACAAATGAGAGCCAGTATTTCACAGTGGGAATCTCTGTCTGTAGTGAGGGATATTAGAAGATTTGCAGACCAGGCTCTCAGTAATTTAATTTACACCATCCTCATTTGCAAGCCTTGGAGGACAGAGATTAAAGTGTATTTCAGGCCCAGGAATAGACCAAGGTAGGATAAATTCTCAACTACTCATCAGTATCACTGGGATAATCCTTAGAGCAGACCAAGATGAAGTTTAAGTTGAATTAAGCTGCTTCTGAAAATCTTTAGAATACATCAGACATTAAACCCTTTAATACTCACTGAACTCCACTACAACACCTATGTCCAGCTGCCACAGGGCTCCCCAACAGTGGTAAAGATATGGAATTGTCACTCTTCACTCAAAAATTATTTGTCATCCGTTTATTTGCCTGAAAGTCCTGCTCATCAGAGCTGTATAAAAGGCAAATAGGTTAAAAAACACTGCAAAAAACCCATGTAAGGCATGAGAGAAATCCTATGAACTACCCCCACATGTCACTTCCCAGTGCAGCCGCACATCTCTGAGGGATTGTGAAGCTCTCCATGAGCAGTAAAAGCACAGAGGTCTTAGGACTAGAATATATAACTCATGAAAAGGATTAGGCTAAAAGGGTATTTCTTCATACTTCCAATATAGCATATTAAATGGAATGACACGTAGGGAGAGAAAAATGTTAATTCTAGGTCTATCTTTGTATGGTAACATTTTATTAGAGCCTTGCCTCATAACAGGCTGTATTTGTGACAAATGTGTTATTAAGGCCGAAGAGACGGGCCACATTTCAAGGAAATTCTCTTTCCATAGCCTGCTGCAGAAATCAGGGCAGGAGATCACCCAGTGCATTAACCTGCTATCACAGCTCTCCTAAAGCTCCCATAGACTATTTCTACACTGAGTTACCATTTCTACACTAAAAACATTCCCGATCCCCATGGAAGCGCTTTAATTAATCTGTAAAAAAACAGAAAAAAACCCTAATGAGCCTAATAATAGAAACAAAAGGGATGGACACGAGCAAGGGTGGGCAGAGGTGGTCCAGCAAGAGGCAGCTGATGGCAAATGTCAAACATGAGAAAGTCTGTTTAAGGTCAGCAAAAAGCCATTCCTTCATAAAGTCTGGTACTGCCACCTCTTCAAAGGGGTCATTTTATGGAATGCAGCAAAAAGCATAAAAGAAATTTGGGCAAGAAGATAAGCAATAAAGATGTGTATTTAGAGCCAAGGAGTAACAACAGACATCACTCTGACTAAATGCAGTACTTGGAGAGGATGCTGCTCCAAAAGCCAAGTCTCTAAATGTTTTTTCTTAAGATGCATGCTTCCTTTCTGTAAGAAGATAAAGACCTAGAAGAATGTGCATTTCTGTGTACTAATGCCTCAGGGGAAGCCTTACCTTGCTTTAAATAAGCTTCTTTGATAGCCAGTTTGACCCATTCAGAAATAACTTTTTTGATGGCTGTTTATCTTTGATTCTGTTGCCAGGAAAACACAGAAAACTCAATGTCTGAACAGTTGTCCTGTGATCCAATTCCATTTGACAAGTTTTTTCACATCCGTAAAGGAAGAACCGTGGCCAAATTTTCTTATGGTGAACAGATTTTGAAAAAAACAAACAAACAAACAAACAAAGGAAAAGATAGGGAATAAATCAACCTTCTTTGAGCACTGTTATGGGAGCAATATGTAGAATTCCTGCAGGCAAACAAGAAATGGAGGGCAGGTCCTTCCCAGGCTCTGCGTCTGTGTTATAGCTCCCCTGGCAGCCACAGCTGTAATTAGAAGTGTCACCACACACCCAAGGAGACATGCAGGAATGTCGGAGAGAGTCCAGAGGAGAACCCAGCCAGGATTTCAGAGCTAAATTTAGAAGCTATTTAGCTGTGAGAGAGCAGAAAACAGTTAAAGGTGGCAGCAGCTTTGAAGAGTCCTGAAGTGGAGACTCAAGGGCAGGACAGTCCTGTGATCCAGCCTTAATTCCCATGATAGGGGATGGGATAGGCAGAAAATAAGGTGAATTTTCAGCTGAAACTTCCTCCTCGAGCAGTCTTTGAAAAGCTCTCTAGTAGTAATAATACAGCCATTAATAAAATCCAGTCATGTAATAAAGAGGCCACAGAGAGAGTCTGTGCAGGTTTTGGCTGGGGTAGAGTTAATTTTTTTCACAGTTTCTGGTATGGGGCTGTGTTTTGGATTTGTGCTGCCATGTTGATAAAACAGGGATGTCTCTGTTATATCTGGGAATTGATTACAGAGCGCCTAGCTGGGTTCTGAAATTAACAGGTTGTACTAAAAAATGAAATTTCAATATAAAATGTCACTCAGACTAAGAATGAAGTTAAACTTCGGAATATTTTCAAAAACACAGGGAAACGTCTGTTCAGAAAAGTGTCTGTTTCTGAAGACTTTCAAAATCAGGGATTTCTACAATTTCTCTCTTCAAACTAAAATTCGCTAGATGTGGAAAAATGTATACCACAATAATTACTACAACTGATACACTTCCAAAAATAAACAGGCATCTATTCAATGCTGCATTTTCAACCTTTTTTTTCAATTTTTCCCCCAAAATTGCTACCTTGTAGGAGCAGCAAGTTTGCTTTCAGGCCAGGATAGACCTGACTCACATTCCTTTAACCTGTTAGGCTCTGCTTATGGCTTTTTGAGCTATACAAATATAAATCTGTAAAATGCTTATTAAAATCCAGGGATTAAAAACTACCTGAAAAAAACCTGCTCATTTTCTCCTAAAATGGGGGGAGTCAATCCCAGTATTTTTGTTTTAGGATGGGTTTGTCCACCAGCAACTGGCGCACATCCAAGGAGACACTGCACTGTTGAGAGTAAGGAGGTATTTGAGCATCCCTGCTGTGCCCTTCATAAATTCAGAGATAATTAAAGCTTTTTAAGGTGAGTGCAGGTCACAGCTAACCACTCTCTGATTTAAAATCAGGATCTATGTGTCTGTTGTGTCTTTTTCTTCCAGGTTCCTGTTGTTGCGAGCACAGCAGAATTTGAATAGGATAAGCACTCTTCATAAATTCCTGCTTTCCATAAATTGCCCGTCGGATCAAAAGCAGAACCTCCATGCAAGAGCACAGAAATCTCCAGCCTTTGATTTGGAACAGATGAGGCACCCTATGTTCCTCTAAGATTAAAAAAACCCTGTTGGCATCGCACACAAGAAAGAGAAGCAAAGGGATGACGGGAAATCATTCAAAACAAAGGAATGGAAATTCAAAAATAGTATGAGCAGCTCAGATGACAGATTGAGAAGCGGATGTACTGCAATTAAAAGGACAATTTCATGGCCAAAGAGGATGCTCCAGACACCAGTTGGAAAATGGAGACTCTCCGGACCAGCAGGGAACTCAACACAATATAAGCAGTCTTCTGATGGGAAGGGAAATTAGGCAAACTACCAAATTTTGTAATGTAGCTAGAGATAGTTACCTCTATCCATGATTTCATAAGTGCATTTCCAAATTAAAGGAAGAAAAACAAGGGTGAACCAAATCTGGGAGAAAATCACCACCTCAGCTGGAAAATGCAGATCACTCATTTCTCAAGCTTATTGAATGGGTGATCACAGAAAAAGGTGACATCACCAAAATAAAGCAGTTTATCATAAAAGCCAGCCGTGAAAAAATAAAAGTGTACTTTTTTCCTGGAGAAAACATTTGTTATAGAAAGGAATAAAATCCAGAAAAGCCTGTGATTTGTATTTTTAAGCTTGTCATATCTAATGATCACAAGCGAACACATAATTAATAGCAGTGAGGGTGGGTAAACCAGTCAGCTGTGACCAGTGTGCCCACTTCAGCTGACCCAAAGTGTTGACACTAGGCTTGCTCAGGTGTGCTGGGTCAGGGCAGAGGTCCCTCTCTCCAGCCCAGGTCTCAGATCCTGACAGAAGAAGCCGTAGACCCCAGGGAAGTTGATACAGAATTTCCAAAATGGAACAGCTGGAATGCTTCTGTCTTCACTGTTTCTGGATTTTGGGATACTCTGCTTGCAGTAACTACACCAGTGGGGAGAAAATACCCATTTCCAGCAGATAAGGATAAGTTCCAGGGCTCAGGACAGTTAGAGTCTAGACTGCTAGGAAACACAGATGAACAGACGGAATTGGGTTTTTGGTTAGGTTCCCCCCTTGCCCTCCAAGCTGCAAATGCAGAATCACTCAGAAAAGTCAGTGCAAGAGCAGGGCCTCAGACCCTGAACCCTTCTGAGCAGTTTATTTCTACACTAGACTCAAACTCACAGTACATTCACTTGACAACTTCGATGCACTCACACAGTAGGTCACACTGACCAAGTGAAATAAACCCTACTCAAGTCTAAGTTCACAAGGTTTCAGTCAGGGAAAATGAAAATCACTGCAGCAAGAAGGCAAAAGCCCGAATTTGCTCTCCAGAAAAGCTACAAACTGACCTATTCTGTTCTACACCATTTTTATTGTCCTACACGGTGTACTCAGGACATTATCAAATCTGGGACAAATTTACTCCCACTCTTGAGGTGCAATTTACATCCTTACATCTCTCTTTCTACATTTTGCAGTTCTTCAAAAGGACCCATCAAAGAACTGAAGTCTAAGCCTTACAACTTCTCACTTCTGTTCTGGTTCAAGGGAAAGGAAGGAAACGCACTGTCCTGCAGGAGGAAAAGAGCAGGAAACAAAGAGAAATCAGAAGACCTGAAAGGCGTAAAAGAGGAACCTGCTTATCCCCACCTCATAAAGCAAGAACAATGCCCAGATACCACAGTGACTGGCATTCAATATATAAGACAATGGATTAATTAGCCGTAATCATGGCCAGCTAGCAAATGTTAAAAGGTCACCTGATACTAATTGTGAGCAAGACAAACTGAGCTGCTTAAAAAAAACCACAGTCATGAATAATTTCTCAGGGCTTAGCAATTCTGCATGCTTCTGTAAATCGCTCTTCTCCATTATGGTTGAAAAGCATTCTGCTAATTATTAATTGGATAATGATTTGTTTCTATCACTAATTCAATAAGGTGTTCAGAAGTGCATTTTGAAAGTTCCCAGCTCCAGAGACCATAAATATCAGACCTATCTTCATGTAACCTTGGAAGGTAGGTCCCAGGTGATGGAAGTGGAGCCTGTGGAGCTTCTGCCCATTTTTAGTCCCTCTATGCCCAAAGTTACTGACCACCCCTCTGCTTCTGATGTGGGCCCTGTGCCAGGGGAGTGTCACAATCATTTCTGCTCACATAAAAAGCTGAAGACAAGAAAGCCAACAATAATCCCCTGGAGCTACCACTCCCTTCTACCTCCCTAAGAGAAGCCAGACCATTAAAAATGCCACATAAATATCACTGACAGAAAACAGGCTTCAAGGTTATTTAGAAAAGCCCCACGCATAGACAACCTCCCCTTTTTAATAGTGATAAAAACCTTGAGTTTCTCAAAAGAGCAAGTCACGCCACAGGCAAACCCACCTTTCAAAACCCAGCAGCTCCCTTTTTGCAGCAGAAAAGGTAATGTGGGGGAAAGGTATACTACTCCTCCTTCATGGGCCACAGAGGCATAATCAATTGGTACAAAAGCACATTGTTGAAACACAAACCATGGAAAGCTGCTTTATGAACCCGTGCAGCCAGCTGGAACAGCCATCAACAGCTGCAAGAGGAATTCACTGCAGGACTGAATCACTTCATTAGGGTGGAGGTTTTGTTCCTGTTATTACATGTGGCTCAGGCTGCTGATCCCCATCATGAAGACCCTCCAGAGAGCTGATTTCTCTGCTCCCTTACACCCTCAGGAACATTTGTGGTGCCCACTGTATTACTTAATCTCCTCCTGAGACATCATTTCTCCCCCTCCCATCACACAGCTCATCAGCTCACATCCTGCTCTGTGGTGTCCCAAGCCTTTTGACTCTAAGTCAGAGAGCAGCAGCATTTTGGGGGCAGCACAGGTACAGAACTTGTTCCTAAAATAAAGGCTTATGTCTGTGGTAAGTGATAGGACAAAGGGGAATGGCTTCAAATGCACAGAGGGCAGGGTTAGATTAGATACCAGGAAGAAATTCTTGACTGAGGGTGGTGAAGCCCTGGCACAGGTTGCCCAGAGAAGCTGTGGCTGCCTCATCCCTGGAAGTGTTCAAGGCCAGGTTGGATGGGGCTTGGAGTAACCTGGGATAGTGGAAGTGGGCTGGAACAAGATGACATTTAAGGTCACTTCGAACCCAAACTGTTCTATGACTGCAATGAACTGCATATTGTGGAAACTGGCAGAAAATATCCAAATTGAATGGAATTTCCTGCTTGCTCTGCATTTAATTCTGCTCTCTTTCTGTTTGATCCAGGCTACTTGATTATACATGAAATACAGGTGACAGCACCTCAGCAAGCAGTGACAAGAAATTCATACTCTATGAATTTGAGCTTAACACTGGCTTATAATTGCAAGGAGAGACCACTGGCTGCTGAAGCCGTGTGTGCTTGGCATGAGGGACAGCAGGTGACACCACAGGGATTTTGTAATTAAATATAATTATCTCTAGAAAATTCCGAATTCCTTCACTGAAAACAATGATGCAAACCTCCAAACTTAGTGAAAGGGAATAAAAATTTCTAGACAAGTAAAAGCGGAATCAGGAGATACCTTCAAACAAAATGCTCATTGAAATAAATACAACTCCTCCAAAGCTTATACTTTTATGGGATTCTCAGGGAAATAACAGAAATGCCTCCAGTATTCTGGCAGCATAGCCAACTTTAGCCCTCTTGTGCTTCACTCCCATTGCAGAAATGCCAGCAGACCTCACACTCAGGAAAACCTCAGTATTAAGGAGCAATAAGAGGATATTCAAAGAACCATGTTCGACACCCACGGCAAACTTGTGAGAGCTATTCCAGCAAGCACACACCTCGGATAAGCTCCACAGTAAGCCATGGAGCGCTATCCACACGTGTTGTGGGCTGTTTCACATCTCCTTACCCGAACTGCTACAGCGAGATGGCTCCACCAGTCTGCCGGTCCTGTCGTAGCAGGCGATGGCTCGCAGCCGCACGCCCTCGCCACACTCCCTGGCCGCTCCCTGGGACGGCATTCCCGGCTGCAGCTCGGATGGACCCCCTCTGATAATGCAGTCAGACCAATTTCCATGGGGCTGGGAGGTGAACACCTCACAGGGGCACGGCTCTGTTTCAACTTGAGGATAAACTTCTGTGTTCTGGCATTTGTCTCGCTTCCTGCTTCGCCCTGTTCCAACCACAGAAATCTGCGCGTTAGCTCAACATCTGCTCCTCTCGATAACAACACGTCATATTATTTATACTTGCATGAATTCAACACATTAGAACCAAGACAACCTGAATGTTAATATTCAGGGATGTTTCTGAAGCGTCTGTTAGCTGCTGCCAATGCTCTGGTGTGCAAGGACAACGTACTTATCTCCAGGGGCAACCAGAGAACTTGGAAATACTGTTCTGATGGGTAGAACAAGGAGCAAAATACAAAGTCTTGCTCTAGGAATGGTCTGCCCAGAAACTGCTTTGTAATTTCATATAATATCATTTTCCTCTAATTATCTGATGAAAATAAATTGATTGTTTTGTCTCTATTTGTTCACAATCAGTGGTTGCCACGACAACTTCCGGAGGACTCTACATTAGCTACAACTTCTTTGAGATTTCTTTACAAATTAGTTAGAGACGCACTGTGCACACAAACCGTGCTTTGAAGAAAACAGAAGAAGATAATCCTAAGTAAATTATTAGGGCTGGAAAGCATTTCAATGGTTGTATTTGCTTTTATGTTTTCCTTTGCTCTGTTCCTTCAACAGGTTTTAAAAGAAGGCTCTTTCCGTAGGTTTTAGGAAGCAGCGGCATCCAAATAAACTCATAGCACAGCTCTCTGTAACTGCACTCCCAATGCCCTCCTCCTGCAGGACTTCAAGGCACAAGAAGGGGTCCTCAGGGCAAGAAGAAATCATGCAAAAAAAAGAGTTCATGTTCCCTGCATCCCTACAACTGCTCAAGGGAACAAATGTAGGTACACAGCCTCTAAAGATAAAAATCAATGCTTTTCTTGGCACAGGTCAGCCAGCGTGCCGTGGAACAATCTTGATGCTGGCTGAGCTCAGGAATGTCTTTGCATTTGGCATCTGCACAGAAGGGAGAATTCATCTTCAGTAACAAACTGCATCTGTTATCCCATCCTCAAAACGTTCCTTGGGGATCTTGGATGCACTAAAAACACTTCTGCAGAAAGTTTTTAAAGCTTTGATCCCAAAAGAAATGTTTTCTCTTTATTGCACACAAATGAGATACTAAAACCAAAAGATTGAGTTATATAACTCAACAAGCCCCTTTCTAGTCTGGAACCAAGAGTCATTTCACCACACACAAGCTGGGTCTTGTTGATACCTGTTTACATGTGCCACGTGCCTCCAAAGCAAAGGCCCCTGACTGCAGACCTTTAATATCACCACCCTTCAAGCCCCAGCTCTTTCAAAATTGTATTGCCAGCGTTTTGGGGAATGCAGAATTTGCCAGCACAAAGGGATGCTAAATGCAAAGAAATCAATTAGTGTCAGCATCTTTACAGTTTGGTAGATTAATTTATGTTTACATTTTATGTGTATATTTATGTGGAAATGCAGGTACAACTCCCCACATTTCAAGGAAAGTCTTTTAAAAAAGACTTTAAGTAGATTGGGAGCTCTCTAATGGCATGTCCAGCATTTTCTGTTTGAAAAGCCATCAGGAGCCACAAACTCTGTATGTTCAGTTTGATGTTCTGCATTGCATTAGTAAGCATGGGAATTTGGGATTTGTGCATGTTTTGCCATCATGACACGAAGCACAACAGACTGAGGTAAGGATGCTAATAATCTCACACTTCTGCGACTGGTTTTTTCCAACTTGCCCTGCCATCTGTTTTGTTGGAATCTTCCCCCTAAATGAAGTTGCTATGAAAGCCCTATTTTGAGGAGAAAAGTGACACTGATCCCATACTCTTCACAAAGAAATATTTTTAGAATTAGTGGTAGTGATATTTTTATCATCTTCACAAACTGCTTTAAAAAATCGGTGCTAAAAATACCATCTCCAAAATTTTTTGAGGACACAAACCCATCAATTAAATAGTTGGGTTTTTTTAAATTACATTTCTGACTACTAACAAATATTATATATATTAAATATTATCAGGTAATACATACTGTACATAAACATTATAGGAAACACTAAAAATACAGAAAGCGCTTTGTATCCATAATACAGTGAATTAACTGACTGTATTAATTAGCTGGAGACTCACCTAAAAACTGTGTTTTCATTATAATGACTTTGAATTTTGAAATGTTCTGTAATAAGACTTTCGCTTAAGTAATGACTAATTTTACATGTAGAGTCGATGATGAATTACAAAGTAAAATGAATAATACTATTAAAAATTGAGTGCAGGGCAAGCAAATACTTAGCAAACAATTAGAAGATTTCCACTAAATGACATTGTTAATGAACTGTTACAATGAAGCCAAAGCATTCACTTGAGCATAGACACAGGCAGTGACGAACAAGAGGTACAATTCATGCACAGTCACAAAGAGGTGAAATGCAAATGGATAAAGGACTCTTTTAACATCACAAAATATTTTTGAAAATAGCAATTTCCTTAAATCTTTGGACTGAGTTCCAACAGATGAGATTTTTTCCAGACTTTTGTCTACCTCTATTTTTCAAGAAGTTTTTATGCAAGTACAAGTTGGCACCAATCTCACTGACTTCCCCTTTCGAGAGAGAGCCAAACCAAACCCAGTGTCTGATTTGGTTGTCCCTTGCTGCTTTCTGGAGCATTGTCACGCCCCCACCAGGGACACTCACTGCATGTTCACCATTCGCTTTTCAGGCCACCTTCACTGGGCACGGGCTGAGACCACGAGCTCCATCCCGGCAGGAGAAATGGATCCAGGTCGCATGGGGAGAGACTGGTGGTGGTTGGTAACGAATGCAGTGCAGGTGAGGATGCTAACCAGCAAAACTTGGGTATTACAAACCATTTTTGGTCCACTTACTTGAACAGATCTCCATCTGATACAGAACAGAGTAAGAAAGGGGATAACTAGGGCTGTACTGTTTTGTAAGTTGCGCAACATTCATAAAGAAAAATCAGACTTAAAACTACCTGTAAGTAATTATTCATTAATTTTTACATATTTTTTGTAAGATCAGGCACCTATTATTTTGCTGGGGATCAAGGATTTCTCCAACTATAAACACATAGGCACTGGTATAGAGAACATTTTAGAATATGCTCTTTGCCAGAAACTACAGAGCATTGTATAATACCGGGTTTTTATGTAAAAGAGAAACCTTTATCCTTTAATGAGCCACACTAAGGAATGGCAGCTTGAAACCAGTAAAATGTGTGCTGTAATTGTTAGTAAAACATACAGAACATTCCAGCAGTAACAGAGTAAGAAGATAGCCATGCAGCCAAGGACAAGTGAGTCTAGGAGGAAGGAGCAGTGGTGGCCACCGTATTTTGCTGCCCTTCAGATCCCAGATTTTATCCCAGCAGATATTCTTACAGCAACTTCAGCACTCTACTCCACAGTCAAAATCTTTGAAGTTTCACCTCTATTAAAGGAGCAAACTCAAGCCAGGTACACCATAGCTCTCAAACACAACACAGAAAATTGAAAAGATGTGAGTGTTGAGAAGAACAATGACAGCAAATTTCTTATAAACCATGTAAGAACAGTATAATTCATTTTTATTTGATTTAGCTAAGCATGTGGGGGAAGGCAACTCCCAGCAAAACACGCAGTTCCAAACTATTCACGCTAAGGAGTTTTAAAGCTTTTCAGTTTGGTCAGCATTCAAATAACATAATAACAAACCCCAACAGCAAGTACAGGAGACTGCTCCATCAAATGGTTTGAACCAGTGAGTTTAATGAATACATGTAAAAGATCAAACAAAGCTGTTCTAATGGTACTGGGTTTTCTTTATTCAGGGTACTAATTTGCCCTGTTGAACTAGGGCATACTGCTGAGCACAGAACTCCCAGATTTAAACTTCCTCCAGAAAATCACACTGATTTGTACTCTTGTATATGTATTTTCTGCATGCTTCCCAGATTAATAGGTCAGATAAACTTGCACAAAGCCTGGTCACTGTTTCATTTGGTTTCCGTCTAAAACCAGCTTTCCACCAGCGAGTTTTTCTGCACTGTTCTTGTACTGGAATGTGTATAAGGCTGGCAATGATCAGTACCAGATCAAAAACCAATTAAGGATGGGAATTGTTCTGTCTGGATTTTCCCACCACCCCAACATCAGTCCACCAACATTCCAGAGGCAATACCACATTCAGACAAATACTGTAAAAGATTATACCTGTGAGTGACCGCCTCCTGCTTCTGCTTGTGTCACAGTCAGAGGAGCACGCTGTGAATTTAGACCAGGGGGTAAATGTGCAGTCCTCCTTGCAGGGAATGAGGCACTCCTGGACGAGGGCTGGCATCGCCCCTGCCCACCGCACGCAGTCACCGACGGCGGCAGAGCCACCCTGCTCCGACACGCACGTCACAGCTGCAAGCAAAGGGACACCAACCTTTACATTCTTACATACGTTGTATTGCACTCTGGGCAGTCAGTCCTGCTGTTCTGTGTGCGATTCACTCCCCTGGATTAACAGAATAAAGCTGATTCGGTTTTAGGGCATTGTTCATGTGTCACTCAGTGATGTGCTGGAAGCTTCACAAAACCATAAAGACACGTTCTTATTTGACCAGTGTGTTATCTAAATGATGATATAAATTCAATATTCGCAAGGAGGCAGTCATTTTAAAGGTGGTGGGGACACTTTAACCAATGATACATTGTACAACCAAGCAAGAAAACACATAACACCGTGGCCATGTGCCAGGAAACATATTTGGTTGAGGCCAGGATTCACAAGCTGGGATGCACTTGCTACTCCTGGAATTAAAACTGCTTCAAAGTGGTTAAAAAAGCCCCTGAAAACCATTAAAGAGAGTTTCCTTCTCCAAAACCATCATCTTTTCCATATTTCAGATGAAGGGAATGACTGAGCCAAGGCTACAGCTAAATGCTTCTTGCAGCAAGTTGTAAATACCAGGTCTGGCCCCTCCAAACTGAGCTCCCTAAATATTGTGATACCTCTTATACTCTCCCACTTTGTCTGTTGTCCTTTTTTAGAACTAATAATTAATATTTCACAGTGGATATTGGTACTGTATAGCCATGACAGGGAACAAAAGTATTTAATGCATAAGTATGAGTCACAGGAAGCCTAGGATAAAACTTGCTAAATTCAGTGAATTAATAGTAAGTAATTATAATAAACAAAAATAGCCCGCTCATCATGGAGTCTTTCATTTCATTAATAATAATTAATTCTCACAAAATCTCCAAGATTATAGGCTATTTATATCCTCCAGGGTAGGTTAAACAAAGCAAAGGTAGGTCATGACTTGATTAAGGTAATAAACTCAGGGACAGTAATGAACTGAATTTGGCCGCAACAGTTTAGTCACGTCGGGCTCTCTGATTCCAGGCAAGTCCACACAATGCATCATAAAGCTACTGAGGATGAAATTATTTAGTCCAGATTTTATTACTTAACTTTAACAACCTGTGATATTATTTTATGACGGTTGCTAAATAATTCAGGTTTTTGAGGATGCGTATATTTGCCTTGTTGCCAGCATTTAATGTAAGTAAGAGTGCATGAAAAGAAAGGGGAAAAGAACTCTGTTTTCTTACAGTTAAAGGATTTACTGGGATGTAACTCTGCCATGAATACACATAATTTTTTTGGTTTTAACTACATTACTGTATGGGAGAAAGGAATGGGTTGGCAACCACCTGGAAATAAAAAACCATCTTATTAAAATGTAATTAGATTTCTATGGAAAAAAATCAGCATTTTGAAGAGCATGCAAAGGCAAGCAATTGTTAAAAGTCTCTTTAGACTCAAGTGACAACAAATCAGCATATTAATGACCACCTCTAAGCTGCCGATCCTTGCCTTTCACTTTCAATCCCGTGACCCTTCCTAGCTCCCAACTCCAGCCGTCAGACTGGGAGCCCTTGCCCTCCTCAGTTACGGGAGAGCGAGGACAGAGGTCACCGCTCTGTGCGGGGACACGGCGTAATTGCCCTCTTCAGGAAGGTTAAACAAGTGACAGACTCTGATGCCCAAGGTCTGTGTAGCCTCATTACCTTCAGCAAGGACACCCCAGCTTTGGCAACACAGCTGTGTCCCCATGAAGTCTGGCCAAGAGGATGCAGAGCGTCTCCTCAGCATGTCGACAGCTGCCGGCAGCGATGTGAGCTCCATCCTCCTCTGCCAGCCCCACAAGCAGCAGGAACTGTGCTTGCAGAGCAAACCACCTTGCTGCAACGTTCACTAGGAGCTGGCAGAAGAGCACAGTTCATTCCTGACATTTATTAATAAGGGCAGTACAAGTGATGGAAGTTCTAGGTATCGATGCTAAACCAGACGTGCCATTGCTGTGATCAGTTATTACCTAACGGCCCCGATCTTCTGCACAAACAGCCACAAATGTAAGCACACAAATAATTCACCAAGTTCCCTGAGCCTATCTGGATGCTTAAAGAGATGGATATATATATATATATAAGGACACATGAAATCAGGGTAAATATTTGACAGAGATCACGGAGCTTAAAGAAATTAGTGACATTGGAAACAAGTGTAGAGGAAAGTTAAATCAAAATAACAAATAGTATAGTGGATTAGATATGTATAAGCATGTAGACAAGGAGTTGAATAGAATATTTAATGCATAGTCTAGTAAGAGACATAACACCTAAAGGAGGGGAGGAGGAGGAGGATCTCCTGTGATTCTTGCCACATGCTTAAAACCTTGCTTGAGGTGAGCTGCATGAACTGAAAAAAAAACCTAAATAATAAAGCAATGCCCATTAGGGCATTTTAACAGATCGGGAAGGGGCAGGCAGAAAGCAGAAGAGATGATGGACTCACTCCACCAGTTCCATCAGGAACCAGTCTCCTCATGCCTGCTTGCTGCAAACTTCCCAGTTTACTTAGCTTTAACTTCTAAGAGAAAAAAATATTTTCATATACAGGCACTTCCGGAAAGAGAATGAGAGAAATTTGTTTTCAGTGAACCTTCAGGAAAGTAAAATTATTTATCCTTGGTGGTTTCAAACTACTGATTGGTTTGGCTCATATGTGGTTTACGCTGCATAAAAAACATTTCCCCTTAATCCTCAGTTCGGTCACAATGGTTTTAAATAAACTCATACCGCAAAGCCATTTCTGTTATGTCAACACCTCTTTTGTTTTTTCAAGTGGGATACCCCCAGAGAGCAAATGCAGTCCATTTGCAGCCCTATGCACTCAGAAAAAAAATCATAGTAATAAATCCCTTCTAGGCACAATGTGTGATTTCTACTGTCTCTGCAGCATTTAAAATGGACACAAACATATGAATAAAACAGCTAATAATAGGACAGTGCCAGATAAAGGCTTTCGAATTATAATATTGATTCCCACAAAGAGGGGAAATGCAGGATTTCCTTTTAAAATCCCGCTATTCTTTTTTATTACCACCAGTCAACCCCACCAAACTGGAATGAAACACTTGGGGCCAAACTGTGGGATGACATTTTAATGGAGTTCTGTTGATATAAAAAGAAAACTGCTGTCACAAAAAAAAATAAAATCCAAAACACCTTCTCTTGTAATGATAAACATGAGAGCATGAATTAAACCGAAAGGTAGCCAGGTTTAAGAGGCTGAAAGAAAATAACTTCTTTTCAGGGAAGGGCTGGAATTGTTCAGCAGACTGTGTGGACGCACCTGTGAAGGTGCCAACACAACACAGCGATTAATACGAGCAATGAAAATAGCTGCAGATGCAACTGCTTTGCTTCAAGGCATAAGTCAAGTGTTAAATGTAGAGCTTGGGGAGCACATTTCCCTTTCTGCTGCTACAGGGCCCTGCCAGGAGACTGTGCAAGGACTGCTAAGGGGATATTCAGTGTGACAGTCTCTGTCTTCTGGCTTTGCATTCCCACCCACAGGAGCGTGTCTGTGTGCCAGCATCTCAGCATATGGCACGCAGAAGCATATGGGAGCTACATTCTGTAACTACATTTCTCCTAAATTGAAAGTAAATAACAGACACTTCTCCTATAAACTTTTAGATGGTGAAATCAAATGTTTGCACACTGTCAGATTGCAGAGGCACTGAAGGCATCCTCAGATGATGCTACATCGTCACCAAAGAAGTGTGTCAGCATCAAACTGAGGGAACACAGGTGCTCTCAGGTGCACGTGCCTGACTTAAGAGCATTGCAGACGATCCTAACAAAAGGAATTGTATTGAGAACAAAATATTACAGGCACAGTATCGCATCCAATAAGGAAACATAACATAAATTTAATTCCTCTTAAGTAAAAATCCAATTACAGACAGCCTCTGTAATCATATTCATTTACCAAAGTTACAATCAATTCTCCTTTGAAAATGGATTCCAAAGGGTAAAAAGCTAAAGACTGAGAGTATCAGCTATGAACCAGTAAAATTATATTGTACCATGGCACTTTCAATTTGAGAAAAGTAAATTAGTGTTTTCAAAACTCTGGAATTAAATGTCATTAGAACATCTGAAAACAATGACTGATAAGTCCAGGAAGGTACACTCAGGCCAAACACTAAAACTAGAGCTATGCAGTAGTGCAAATCAAATGACTGGAATTAGTACATGAACAATAGGACGAGCTATGAGGCTAGACAAGAGCTTTAATGCCAAGAGGTGTAGGCAAAAAAAGGTAATAATCTTCACTGTCTTCAAATTCCAATGTTTGAAAAGCCGAAGCCAGCATGTAAAGTCAAAGAAATTATTTTAATATAACTGTTTACCCTCTTGTTCAGAAAAATCCTCATTTTTGTTGCATAATTATTCTTGGTATCCCTCAATGTAATGAGATAACATCATTTCTTACACATATCATCAGTGGTAAGCGAAAAAGTTAAGGGATAATATATTAAAAAAATAAAGAATAAAATAACTTTAAGGGTCTAGACTTGCTCACTGTAAGTATAGTCCCATAACTCATGATGCCTTCATTTATTTTCTATATTGATGCTCCTTCATACTTACAAGTTTTTTCAGAATCCCAGGTGGAACATTTACACTCTTGGTAATGCTCTTGGTATGTTAATGCAACTCCTAATTACAGGAGGCCAGAAGCAGACATAATACAAGACATAAGATAAGGCTCTGCTGAGACTGAGGTTGAAGTTTAAAGTCTTGATTCTATAAGGACATAAATATACACTTAATTTCATCCCTGTGCAGCCCCCTTGGATGCAGCAGCACTCCCTGCCATGAAGTGTGGCCAAAGTTCTGGACTTACAGAAACACACCGTAAGATAACCATTAAAAGTCAGTCCGAGGAAAAGAACAAATGATGCCAGGAAGGACATCACAGACATAAATCTCATACAAATAACTGAGGAAGTGCTGGGCCAACTAGTTATTCAGCAGGAAAACTGTCTCCGAGGTCACCAGTTTCCCGTTTTGTAATTATTAATGATATTGACAGTAGTGCTAAAGGGCTGACAAATGCCACAGAGCAAACAGAGCGCTGAATAAACACAGATCTCAACCAACAGGCTCCATAAACAAACAAGGGGAGCCCGAGATGAGCTTCGGATGCAATAAAGACGGTAAATACCAACTGAAAAGATAAAGGAAAGCAACTGAAATGATTTGCATGAAAAGGGGTCAGGGAAGAAATGCGCAGAAAAGTTGGGCCCAGAGCATTAGCATGGAGAAGAGACTGTAATGGGAAAGGGGAGAAGTTTGGGATAGAATTAGAAGGGAGGGAAAAAGAGCATGCAAAGCTGTGAACATCCTTCTCAAGCTAAAGGTCCATATGTAGCTGCTCTTTAGGTTGGTTTCTCTCTGCAGCCTTTCCACACTAAAACACGTGCACGGGGTTAATGTAGGCACAGGAGCCCCTGAAGGAACCCCAGCTGCAGCTGAGGGCCAGCAAGGCGGGAGGGCACCTCCAGTACCATTTAACGCCTTCAACGGAACTCACCTCTGTTCCAAGTAAAATAACTCCTCAGAGTGCAATTTTTATTTGACACTCATGGATGAGGTGATCAATTACTTGGTTTGGAATACAGGACTGGAATTGCTCTAAGAGCTCAGCTGCACATGTCAATTTTGCCAAGCCGTGTGACTTGAGGTTTTATTTTTCCTTGTCTGTGAACCAAAACTGCCCACTGAGGAGAAGCAGGAGAGACGTACGTTGCTGTAAAGCCCATTCCTCCTCCCACCCACACACTGAATGCAGAACACAGGATTGACATATTAATGTTGAGCACTATTTTCATACAAGTGTTTTCTTATCCTAAGTGGCTCACACTCTGCCTGGCCAGGAAGACAAAATAATATGAGTTTTTAATGTTTCAAATTTACTTTGTCCAGAGAATAACTGCAATCAGAGTGCTTCTACATTATGCAATCAGTCTAAAGAATCTTTCACAATTTTTCCCTTTTCCCCCTAACATTATTATAGGTTTTGAATTGCTTCTACTTTCATTTTCTATTAAAAAGAAAATCAATGGAAGTGCATTAGATGATTAATGATAGAAATTATGCTCCTTTCAGAGAACATAAAATACAAAAGCACGTTAATTTTTTTCCTCTTTCTGTGGCCCACAATTACCAAAATTACTCGAGTTCAATTTCTTTGTAGCGCCTATCATCAAGTTATATTTAAGATGAATTATTTATTGCACAACTTGAAAATAAGACTAAGCCATCCTGCTATAAATACACACATTGAGATGACAGTAAATACAGAGAATCAAACATGCCAAATAACACAAGAGACAGAAAATGGAAAATAAACACAACATTTACAGTATTTCTAGTAAATCAAGTTGGAGAATTACTTAGCTGATTAAGCAAGCACTGACTTTCCTTGCAGTGAAGCACAGATACTAAACCCAGTACACAACAGTAACACACCCACACACTCACAACTGCCCCAACGTTATATTAAAAATATGATAGTCCACATAACACCTCAAGACTTGAGTCCACCCTTCCTCCTCATCTCCCCATTCCCCTGCTCTGGCTCTTCTCATTTTGGTGTTCAAAACTCCCACTGCTCTTGGCCCCTTGCTCAAGGTCCAGCAGCTAAAAGCTACTGGGACATACACAGGCCCTTCAACAACTTTTCAACTCATCCTACTCTATATTCGCCTCATGGAAACTGCTCTCAAAGTTTTCTAAAGTACCAATGGATTTTGTATATATGGTCCTGCATAAAACTTTCCACTTTAACTATCACTTTTCTACCGTAAAACACAGATAAGAATACTAAATGCTTTGAGGTCTGAAGTCTGGCTACTCATCTCCAGCCTAAAACCGATAATACAACTGAAATTACTTTGACTGAAGCTAATAAAAACACATACTCAAATAATTCATGTTATCTAAATTAAGTATCTTTCAGACATCAAACAATATTGTCCACCTCATGAGAGAAGAATAAAGATACTGGACTTGAGATTCAAGGGTCAGCACAGTCTAAGTACAGTAAAGCCACTGTACTTAGATTAAAGGTAAGAGAGGCAGAAAGAGATTGTGAAAAATTTCCCACCCACAGCCTTGAAAAATGAAACATTTGAGGGTTTTCAGGAGATTTACTCAGTGGGAAAGCTAAGTACGCAGATTGGAATCCCAGTAAGAGCAAAGTCACACTCTGATGTGTGGGAGTTCCACACATATATACATAATATATAAATTATACATCCAGAAAGGCTTTTTATACTTCTTCCTAAACATTCCTACTGTGCAGGGGAAAAGTGTTTTTTGGAAATCCTATGTCAGGGCATCCATTCTTTGGCAGGGAAAAAAAAAAAAAATCAAACAAAACCAAAAAAGGCACCCAAATTCCCTGGAAGAGACTAACAGTCCAAGAAGGGTGTATTTCTAAATTGGCGATACAAAAGACTCTGATTCCCATAAGTATAAGGAGTGGTATTTCCCTGGCTCTTGCTAAATGAACTTTTTCATTGTGTGAACATAGCAGATCCAATGGCTTTGCCTCTTAAAAATAACAAAAATAATTACACTCATCTTTCTGTAAGTTTGCTGTTCAGATCATTTTCACTGCTAGTACATTCCTTTTTATTCTTCTTTTGAAGCTAACAGATCTAAAACGACTATTTTTTTTTTCCTTCTAGTCTCTTAAAAACAAGCCAGAAGATCAGAGAAGATGCAAAGGGAGATATCTTACAGGACACTGTGATTTTCATGCAGTGATCCTCTCCTCCTTTCTTACGGGGAGAAGAAAGGAGAAACATTTCTTATTTGGCTGCTGCTACTCATCCTAAATTTGCACTAAATTGTTGTAATTGACGGGGGGGGTTATAAAGCAGATTGTATTCCTGCTGAAACAATGGGAAAACTCAATTATTTCAACAGGAAAACAAGAGATCCTATTACATTTTCTTTTTAATGATTCTTCTACGAATAAAGCACTTGTTTGCAAGCATTTGTTTCTAAAGCAATTACAGGATCCAAACACTGACTGCTCACAATAAGATCGTTCATGTATAACAGATACAACATTTGGACACAGAAAGTTCTCTATCATGATTCCTTTACCATTGGTTCAGATCATATAATTGATGGTTTACTTAACTGAAAAAAAGCAATCAAATGTAATAAAAACAAATTAATACAATAGAACATAAATTGCATCAGACCTAGGTGGAACCTGGATTTCCTAGGTGGAAACAGTTTCCACCCTGCTGAAAGATTATTAGCATTTTTAGCTAATCTTCATTCCGGGCAACCACAGGCTGGGACACTGCACTATGCACTATGCTGCATTTTCTTTTATTACAGTCTTTCCAGTACAAATCATTTTAATCTTGGCTATAATAAATCACCAGTTAGATTCTCAGCTTATACCCTCTTTTCACCTGTGAAGTTTTGTTCATCTTTGTTGGAGCTCAGAGCAGTTTCTCCCATAAAATTGCTCTCTGCGTGAATCTTTCTAGATGCAGAAGGTTTCTGCCAACTGTCATTACAAGATCAGAGGTTCAAATTGAGGAGCACTTAAAAGCAGGGGAAGGTCATCTTTGGAAATTAAGTTGGAATAAAATTTTGTAGAAGTGGAGGTGGCTATTCATACTGTGCCACTGCAACAACAGCAGACCCACCATTTACCTCACACACGCCTCCTGGCTCGTTTCAGTGGCTGAGCAGCAAGGATTTATCATCAGCTTCCACCTCCTGTAAGAGCAGAAATACCCTCCACAGCCCTGTCCACACACAGCAGCAGGGGCTGTGCTCACCTGTGGAGAGGCAGGACCCAGACAGCCAGGGAGGGCATCACTGGGGAGCACATCAGTGACTCAAACCTTATGCCACCTCAGTGACACGAAGCCCAGAGGAACCTCTGACCCTTCCTTCCCTGCAGAGGGAACAAAGTCTATCTCCAATCATGCCCAGAACTACCACGACCCTTAAAACCAAGGGGACATAACCAGAGGGACTTCCAAAATTTCCCAAAGTGGTAATTATTTCTTCCATTTTAGAATAAGCTATTTAGGAAATAAAATTCAATGCAAAACCAACTCAATACTTTGAAAACCCATCAAGATTCACATCACATTTCCCTTTCAGAAGCGAGAACTGATATTTAGAATTTTAAGTGTGCATTTCAAAGAAACAGTAAATAGCAGCTTTTTAATTCATCAGAAGCCCAGAGGAAAGGGAACTTTCCATACAAATGTGCTGTACTTGGGAGACCAACTCTTGCTGTTGCTATAATGAAAGTATAAATACAGCATAGCAGGAATTCATAGTAATTTGTTTCTATGAGCAAGTTTGACATGGCACAGCCAAATAAATTCCGATTGTACAGCTACACAGAAGTGAGACATTCTCTGAGCTACTGCACTGGCATTCTGCCTTTCCTCCATCATTCATCGCATCAGACCTTTGTCTCAATTTCTCTCTAAACCTTTGTCTTGTCCTTTTTGAAGGCCCACGCTCCAGGGTTATATCTTATCAGTTAATTAACTTTTAGAATGGAAACACAGCAAAAATGACTATATAAACTTTTGCTCATATATATCAAAGCCAATGTCAACCAGTGTGGTTCCTGTGTACCTAATCCAGGAGACTTTAAATAAAATCTCATCTTCCATTTACAGCCTGAGGCAATAGTGGGTCTTGAAGAGAGAAATGCAAAGTGATGAGGTTTAGTAGAGCAATAACATTGCTCAACAGTTTAAATATTGGTCTAGCTACTGAACTTTATGCCAGGAGGTTCTGGCATTACATTATTAAATGCCAATATTTCATCCAGGGTTTTCACTTACTCGGAATAATGCATAATTCATTGCAGAAAAAAAAAAAAAACCCTGAAATTTAAGATTTTTTTTTCTTTCCCCATCACCCCCCAAAAAAACCCCTTGAATGTAACACTACTTTCAATAGATCAAGGCAACACTAATGGGGAATTATGGAGATCGTGTGTGTGTATAATATACAAGTTCTTCACTGCAAATTAAGGAACAATTTAGCAACAACATCCTAGAAGCAATGAAAACCATTGCCTTCATTCAGGCCTATAAGGTCAGCGCCAACAAGGAATAAAGGAGAAATCGATTAACCTGAAAGTTTGAAGCAACAAATAAGGAAGAGGAGGATCCTCGGAGGCAACTTTGATTTTTATTTTACTGACTCTTCACCTCACATCAGCAGAACTCACTGATGTGTACTGAAAAAAAATATGGGGTAAGAAGGAATTGAACAAGAGCCAGTGTTTGAAAATAATTTTGCCCACAGTTCAAAATTTCAGTGAAAAACCCAGCACTGGACAAGATGAAACGCAGAAAAAGAATAAAGAATCTGAATGGGAATTGTAGCCTGACAGGCTGGGAGCATCCAGCAGCCCATCGCTCAACTCCAAACACTCCTCTTCCACCCAGAGAGGATCACACCCTTGAGCTCCTGACTCCTGTCATTCCAGAAAAAATTTGATCCCACATCAAGATATACATATATACATACATATTATAGTTTACTGCCATTCTTGACCTTTTAAATTAATTTTTTAAGGCAGGGTTAAATCTAAATAGGTCTATTAAGACGCTTTCTAAAGAAAGTTTCACCAGGACCAGTTTTTAAAAGTCAAGAAAACTTCTTATCATTTTGTTTCAATAAAATGCAAGCGAACACACTGCAGATTTAGATTACCATATCAGTACTTTTGATTTACTCACCTTTTCAATGTGAAGACAGGCAATTCCCATATATAACTTTATTCCAAAGCTGTGACCTTGACTTCTACCAAAAGTTCAATCGTATGGGTATTGGTTTTGAGGGAAGATGAAGGAAGAAAGGAGTTCTCACAGATAAGATAATAAACTGTCAGCTGCAGTTTATGAAATACTACTGTTTCAAATAGACGATCTGATTTAATATATGTTGACTGTCAATTCAAAAATTATGACGAGGTCATTACATAGCACAGTGACT
The DNA here is from genome assembly GCA_013397725.1 of Rhagologus leucostigma. Lineage (NCBI taxonomy): Eukaryota > Metazoa > Chordata > Aves > Passeriformes > Rhagologus > Rhagologus leucostigma. The sequence goes on along the minus strand of VZTD01001174.1, from coordinate 1,568,730 downwards.
ACAGAGCTTGAATTACTTTGTTTGTCTCATAAAGCATTAGCCGTGTGAACGAAAGACATCTTCACAGCCTGCCATGTAAGGATCCAAAGTAGCAGAATAATCCCAAGTTAAATTAAATACCACATGTTGAAGGTATATGGTTAACATACACAAATTTGGACTTTGTCTAGAGGTAAAGAAAAAGGTATTGAAAAGTACTATTGGTAAAGTTACTGATTTCATCAAGATAAAAGTTCTTCTCTGGTTGTTGAAAATAATAAAGGAATGCATAAAATGGCTATTTTAACTATTAACCCACTGTCCTCAGTACTCATACAACTGTAAAAATACAGTGAAGTTTAAAAAAACCCCAGCCCAAACCACATAATCTCCTGAGAGTGATGAGAATTGCGTACTTGTATAAACTACATACATAGGAGGTAATCTCATTCTTTTTCTCTACTCAACTTAGTAAATGCAGGTTTTTTTCTACTAAAAAGAAAAAAAGATGAGCTACCAACACTGATGTGTCCATCAATAAATGAGAAGTCTTGATGAGACTCCCATGTTTTCAGTACAGTAAATACACAAAAAACCCTGAGATTCATATGGTGCTTTGAACAGATTCTTGTATCCTACATTGTCCAATATAACAACAGCTCATTTCACATCGTTACATGAAATTATTCTAAAAAACCTAAGTGTTCACTGGAAGTAGGGACACAGGTTACATCTAAGTTAAAAGATGTAAGATTGGCAGTTCTCTCATAGAAAAAGGAGCAGCAAAGATTGTGAAGAAGTAAGGAAAAGTTTAACTCGCTAACGTTTCAAATGCTTACCTACCTTTCCATCACTCATGTTTAAAATGCAGTTTAATACACTTTCCATTACAGTGGGAGTCTTCAGCAACAACCTCAAACAAACGTGCTATATGGAATCACCTCCCAAAACCAAATTCTTCTTTATCAACCTAAAATCTGCTACACCTACAAAAACACTGCATAAACAGCAAACAACAGTCACCTGCTACTAGTATTAAACAACTCTTGTCAGAGTAACTTACACGAGGAAACAAACATGAGGGACCTGATTTTTGTCCCCCACGGGCTGCCCAATGTGCCTACACTCTGTGAAATACAGAGGCAGCGCCTGATGGGACACCCAAATCCCTCTCCCAAGCTGTGATGGCTCCTCCATCATCTTCACATCATATTTCAGCTTAGATAACTGAAGTGTCACAATAAGAATATATTTACTTAAAAACAGACTGAAAATGTTCATACAGTTATCACACTAACATATATTTTGGGGTGAAACCCCGTTGTAGCCAGCATTTAACAGGTGAATTCAGGCAACTGGAATAGTAACATAAAGGGGTACAGCTTCTCTGTAAGGGCATGTAAATGATGGTGACATGTTGGATTTTATCTATAAATTTTACATCTTTTCCATCTTTGGAATAGCCTATAAAGAACAACTGGTAAAATTTGGTGTGTCAGGGTGGAGACAGAGTAAATTCCACTCAGCGTAGAGCATAAGCCATGAGCAGGACGCAAAGGGGAACAGCTGGGATGGGCAGGTAGACAAATACATTCCTATACATATATTTGCATTAAAGCCAAGGAAGATGTCCTGGAAAGCTGGCAGGACAAAGGAAACTGAAGAAAGATGCAGTTCAGAAAAAAGAGAAAAGCCGAAGTGAAAGCTCTCCTATGAGGGAATGGGGACAACCACATTGGGGATAATCTGGAGTATGAGAGATCAGCTGAGCTCACTCAAAAGCTATCCACTGCCCTCAGAACAACAGAAAAGGTGAAAATGAGGTCAGGTTCCCGTGGATTAGCAGAAGGCTGCAGCACAACCATGAAAAACCAGAATTAGCAATCAGCATTAAAGGTAGCAAAGGATCCTCCTGCAAATGTCCTGGCAAAAACCAGACACCCTCCACTCTCCCACCCATCTCCTCAAAACCTGGCCCAGGCTCTCACCACCTTTCCCGGGGTGGGACAGCTGCATTCCTGGGAGTGGATTTTCTTTCAGGGAAAGGGCTATCAAGGATAAACCAGCTATTTCCAAAGTGTCTGTTCTAATGAATCCTGGCTCTAGCAAACTTAGAGAAACCGATCTTGACGTGTCAAGAGGTGAGCATCAGCTTATTTTTGATTTGCACAAAAATGTTGGAACAAATAATCACCCAGCAGGGACAGATATACCAAAAAAAGATAAAAGTTAAATACATCAGCTTCCTGTAATAGATTGATGGACATAGCAAAACAAAAAGAACAATGGCCTTATTTCAGAATAGTTTGCTTCCTTGAGGACAAAAATCCAAAAAATGCTCATCACCGTGAATCCTAAATTTCTTCCTTAGTAATTAAATTATATTGCATCAAAAAGCACACGCCTCCAGCAGTTTGATTCGGATGTGCACACTCTAACCAGGAGTAACTGGGTAAGCAAAGATTGGGTGGAGTTGACATAAAAACATATAGAATCCTTAGCACTAAAGAAAACCTCTGAAATGGAATAGAGCCTTTTGCTTTATGATAATCTCTGGGACTGATTCACCACTGTTTTATTACTGACTTTTGTTATTGTATCTGAATACAATTTGATTTTATGAGATCTTAAATATTACCTTTATAAACATTTCATGGGATGTTGACTCTCTATCTGCAAATTGCTTATTTGCTTATTGTATCTGTTCATTGATGCCACTGCAATAGCTTATTTTTGCATTAGCTTCTTTGTTGAGTCTGGTTTATCTTCTGAGAAAACCCTGAGATGAAATTTTTAATAAGAAATCCTGAAAAAAAAAAAGCTATAACTGTAACTGGTAAAGACATTTTCCCTTATAGTGTTCTGTTTGCAGCATAATTCAATCAGGGTGTTTATGCCAGTAACCGAGATTTCAAGAAAGTACTTTGTTTATCATTTAATCAATATGATTTGAGCAACCCAGAAAGATTTTTAAATAGTAAGCTAAATTCTGTTCACTTCTCCTGCAGCTCTACCCAAGTTTCAGACTTCTGCTCAATAAAGGCTCTCCACACATCATTTCTTTTGCTTCCACCATTCTGACTGTGCAAACTCAACACCAATAAAAACCTGTGGCTGAATTTCATCTGTGGAACACATTAACTCGTTTGCAAGTAATGGAAGATGACGATGACTGCACTGGGAGAAAATACAACAGGATCATTGGGCTCCCCTCATCAACCTATTTGACAGCTGTACTCGTATACCCATCACTTATTCCACTGCAAGCCTGAACATTTACATTCCACAAAGCATATAATCAAATTTTATTCAAATACAGCCCAAGAACTAACTGTATTTAACTTCTGGAAACACATTAGGTGATTATTTCATTCATAGTAAAAATGTAATACTTGCAAAACCACAGAACCAACTGCAAATTGCTAATATGTTTCATTATTATTAAGTCTGCCCCTTGGAAACACCAGCAATTAGGGTCAAATGAAACTCCATAATCCTTCTAAATTTCTTTCATGGTTGCCTCCAGTATTTACGTTTACCTGTGAAATTCATCTCACTAGGAAAGACAGGCATCTTTGAAAGGCTTCAGATAATACCATTTGAGCAGACACATTTTGCCCTGTTTCTCATTAAGCATTTAAAATTACAAAGTTTATGCTTTTATATCAGGTTTGCAGAGTATTAACATTTAAATAAGCTTAAAAAAGGGGCCAGATACATAATCTAAACCCAAAAATTAATAAAAAAGTGGCCATCTTCCTAAAAACACTACAATTAATCATTATGATGAACAGAGAGGAAGCAATCCATCTGGCCACGCCATAGAGCTGATGTAGCTCTTCTTTTCACACACCACACAAGTTAATTATTATGAGCAGATGTGCTTAGATTACAGGAAAGTTTATACTCCATGAAACCAGGCATTGAAGGTATCTATTTATTTTGAAGCACAAATTTGTCCCTGTTTGTTTGGAGGTTTGCTCACACACAACTACATCGGCAACGTGGCCCTCACGAAACCCATCCATCTCACAGGACTGAGTTCTGCACTGCTTTTTGTGTGTTCCACTAACCAAACATTTCAAAAAGGCATTGAAAAAGCATCTACTGATCAAAGCAACTTCTCACAAACAGGGCAGTTCTGATTTGTCCCACAAATTCTCCACCGTGCCCTGAACAGGGAATGTCTGCCGTGACCACATCGTGTGTTCTGGGGGTTAAAATGCAACAGAAGAGATAATCCCCCAAACGCTCTCAAGAGTTCATGTCTGCAGTAGCTGCTCACTTCTGCAGGCCCATTTACGCTTGATTTTCTCAAATGCTGTTAAGTGCCTATTATTAAGATGCCCTCCAGGAGCACAAGGAATAAATAAGCGGCAGCGAAGGCCCGTGGTCAGCGGAAGGCCACGTGCTCCGAGCACACGGCCGCAGCTGGGAGCGCTGCCCCGGCACGTCCCACGTCCCCCGAGGATGTGCTGATCTCCTTCACCCCAAATTAAATGGATGCTGAAGTAGATGGCCTTGGACAAGCCTATTACATTTTAATAGGTTGGTAAGATCCCCTCACACCGCCTGCCTCGAGTTCAGGCAGTTCCTCTGCCTACACAAAGACCAGGATAAAAACTAAGATACAGAAAGCTGATATCTAAAAGACAGTAGAAAAGAGATAACTCAGAGAAATTTCAATCACCTTGGGGCACATCACAGAAAACAACTTTATGACTGCAGGGCTGAGACTTCAGTGAATTGTCAAAAAGAAACAATAGTACTGACCAGAACTGATCAGAAAAGCCGTAAAAAGTAACATTTGCTACAAGGCTTCACATTCAAGATCCAAGTTTAACACTACAAAATACCCTACTTCAGGACAACTCTGTCAAATACCAGAATATATTATTCAAAACTTTCCTTATTTCACAGAGCCAATATCAGCAATCCTTTAATAAATGAGGCACGCACCTGGCAAAACCAGCAGCTGCCAGCAAAAAAAATCGACTTTAGAAAAATCTTTGTTAGAAAGTGACATATTTTTCATTACTATCTATTGCCATCAAGGTCTAGAGATAGCTTTTTCCTGTGTAGTAATTTTATTCCAGGGGAATTCCAATTTTTTGGATGACGTTTCACTTGATTTATTATAAATAAGGAAGACGGAATCTTCTCCTGAGTCTTTTCAGAAGGAAATCAATGACGATAAGGGAAGTGGAGAAGGGTTGTTTCCAACAGGAAAAATGTTTGGAAGTATTACTGCTGCAATCATCAGACATGGTTTAGAAAGTGCTAAACACACCATCAGAATTTTTAATATTTCTGAACATATTTAGAAACAGTGCCAGCAGAAAAGAGCACCACTGGACACCCAAAGCAAATGTAATATTGACCAGTTCACAGGCACCTGCTGTATTCTCACAAGTGCCAGCACTTCATAAGCATCCCTGTCACTTCCAGTTACTCTTCTGTCACTTCGGTGCACCTGTTTGAAAGAGAGGTGCTGAGAATTCAGAAAGACAGTTTGATTCAAGGTTATTCATTTATTCTGAAATTGAAAACTCATGTCTAAAACCTCTACTGCAGACATAAAGCAATCGGAGTAACATTAATATACAAATTCTGAGTCAACAAACCTGACATCAGGATTCCTTTTTCCTTTTGTGGCATGTCACTTCTTAAAAAATCTCGTGCTTGAAGATTTACAGTAAGCCATACTGATGAGCTCTGCCATTTAGGATGCTAATATTCATGGTGAGTATTAGTTCTTAATTATTGAACAAAACTTGACTCAGTAATTTCCATTAAGAAGGGCTTTCTAAGTAATGCAGAAAAAGGGAAAACACAAACTGCAACTTTTATCAAGTTTCTCTGAAGGAAATTCCCCAGACAGGTCAAACCTTAGGAGTCTGACAATGAAACAATATATGCTATAAATCAAACTCTGCATTCCTTTCAACATCTCCATTTTCCTTTCACCAACAGCTGGGTTTGTTTGCTGATTTGTTTTTCTGTTTGTTGGTTTGGTTTTTTGTTTAGGTTTTTTTTTTTCTGGGCGAGGAGGTTGTTTGCTTGTTTGGGTTTGTTGCTTTGTTTTTTTTCCAGGAGGTGAGAGGAGGAAGTCCAAACAATTGACAGAGTCCTTGAATGTTTCACTGATTTAAGCAGGATCAGCACTTCAACCAGAACTGTCTATTTCTCACATTAAACCCCTTTGGTACTACCATACTGTAAGAATAAGTAACTGGTCTTCATCCTTCCATTGAATGGCTCTGGAATGTCTCACAAGCTGATAATCCACTTGACTGAGATCACTATGGACAAGAAAGAGGTTATTTGGGTAAAGACTGTGAGAGTAACATCTCCAGTGTTTTCCTGACAACTAATAGTATAAAAGTGTTTTAATAAACTTGCTACAGTATAAAAGCTTTTTAATAAACTTGCTTATTTTTGGTCCTGCTTCAAGCTTTCCTATTTAAAATGTCTGTTTGAAGAAAAGTCCTCCTTAAGGCCATTTTCAAGAGAACCTGGATCTTATCCTGCTCAGCTCAGATGAATTTTTAACAATTTCCCTATGAAACACAGCAGTTTTGGCTTGAATTGTCTTTGGAGTTGTAAACAGCACAACTGTGACATGCAGGAAATTAAAATTTTATAAAAGCAAAAGTAGATCTAAATCAGTACTGAATGAGCCTGCCTGCACACGGAGAGGTGAACAAGAGGGATGTGAAAGCGTTATATAAAATAGCAAACAAAAAAGGAGACCAACCAGGACACAAATGCCTCAAGAACAAAGGATGATTCAATTAAACTGAAAATCATCAAGAAACTAAAATAGTTCACTCACTGCAGGGTTACCCCATTGAACTGAGGTGTGCCAGACACATACAGGGGCTAAAAACCAGCAACAGTTACATGAGCTCATTTAAAATATTAATGATTAGAAACCCTTGTGTTTCAGGTTCTAAGTGAAGAAAACAGAGTTTTAGGATGAAATGGCTCCTGTATTTCTGATAAAGAGCACACAAGGCTGTGTGAGCAGGTCTGCTTACAACCATCCTGTGGCCACAGAAGAGACTTCTGTTCTAGTCTGTAACATCCTCTGCACAAACCATGACGTGTCACCACCCAGGCCTACGGTTTACAGAATACAAATTTCTCAAGATTCATGTGAAAAGTCTGAATCAACTGCTCATAACTAGGATTTTAAATCACTGGAAGCTAGTGGTAAAAAACAAGTCATAATTGGAAGGGCCTGTCTCCAGTTGGAGGGAGAGATTCCTCTTCATTATGTCTCTCATTAAGCCTTTCATCCTCCTGAGTAAGTCTCGGCACAGTTTGGTTCTCCTTGGACCTCTTTCATCTACTATACTCTGTTTAATGACAATCCATCATTTAAAAAAGGACCCCAAAAATGACTTTCGCCAACGATAGTTGCTTAGATCATACAGACTCCACACTAGATAAAAGAAATCTTGGGAGGACCAAAGAGAGCTGAACTTAATCAGAGGGATGAAAGACAAAATGAAAATCTATCTACCCTTACATTTTAAAAAGGAATTTCCTTCAGATAAGATGATCTCGACTCTCTCCCCCTGTGCCTGTTAAATATGGTGTGAGCACTGTCAGATCCCGTGGGACTTTTATGATCGAGATGCTCCAGCAAGTCCTGTAAATTCTACACATTTGGATGGCGCTGTCTGAGGTGACCTGGCCACTTTCTATTGATCTAAAACCCTTTTTCCCCCCTTTCTTCCCTCCTTCCTCCTAATCAAGGCAGAAATACATAGCCTGGCAAGCTTTGATGTCCCTCTGCTTTACTTCTCATTATTCTGATCTTTTAACAATCCCTCTATTGGTACATGCCCTTAGCGTGCATTTCCAGTGTCCGAGCCTTCTGGCTTCAAAAGACTGTTCTACTTGATTAAGTCTTTTTGTTCCTTTCCCCCAGAAAACAAATGCTCTGTGTGGTACTAAGATGCTGATATTTGTTTTGTTTGTCAGATAAGAACAGTATATAGTTAAGCTAGAGAGCCCGTTTATTCCCTTCTACAGAGTGGAATGTACTGTCCTGGTTTTGAAGGAAATCAAATACATGTAATTTATCTGATGCAGTCTTCATCATCTTTATTTTACAGAAAGTCTACAGATCATTGAGTTGCCTTTGGATAAAATGCTGCACCGTAGATTGCTGTCAGGACAAATTCTCTAAGAGTCTCCTCAATTTTTATGTTGCTGGCATAAGGCTACAGTGACAGAAATGACTCGGAGTCTCTCCCGCTATTAGTTCACATCTATAAAGTAATGTCATGCCAATTCTCCTCCTGCCTGTGAAATACTCGTAGAGCAGCTCTACCTGAGGTAGAAGCTGGGCAGACCCAGGCTGAAATATAGTTTTAAGTGTCCTCTGATGCCTGCTGACATCCCCCATTAAAAACAGGAAGGCAGTCCACCATCACTCTTCCGTGAACAACCTGTCACTGGCAAACCAGTATCAATCTTTCTTCCCCTTGTCCTATCAACCCGCATCCAAAGAAAGAAAAATTGGTCTAGAGGAACACATTATCTGGAAGATCAGTGGGATGTAATACAAAATGAGGACAAATTTTCATGCCCCACTGCAGTGCCCAGCTGCAGATTGCAGCCATGCACATTTGCATAGACACCTCCACTACAGCACCAGGTTTTAAGAAACTGGCCCAGGATGATTTCTATGCAAGCAGGTGATCTTATTTCTCATAAATAGAACTGCAGGAATATCAAAGGCAGCCGAAATGCTCAGAGATTGATCCACTGCACCTCACATAGCTTCATCTCTACTCTCTCCTCCCCTCCTGCTCCCAGTCAGTTCTAATGCTACAAAACTGAAATTAATCCCATGGAAAATCTCTCTGGGAGAGGATATTATGTTCATTCCACTGGTGCAGGGAAGGCTAGGAATGCATATATACATGCATGCATGACATTAGTATGGCATATTTGTCTCCTCCTCAATTTTTCCTTGTTTCCCCCTTTGTGAAACACTGCCACACATTTCTGCAGGAAGCAAATGCACTATCAAATCTACAGTTAAAAACAGATCAAAGTCTTTGGGTAAACTGCTAGAAATCTGACACAAGCAATCTGGACTCATGCAATTCCACATCCATACTGCAGTGATCATTCTCTCCATCTCCCGTGTGCAGATATACACAGTTCACCAAGAATGAAGATTAGTTTTAAATGCAAAACCAAGGGTAAAGTTTCATTAAGCTCGAGAGATTTTGATTTGTTCAATGCTATTCACCAGAGGTAGACTCCTAAATACTTAATTTCTTTCTGTTAATGAAATTTGGGTATTTTGAAAAAAAGGCTCCTAATCTATTCTGAATCTACTGGCAAACCAGGAACTGGAATTACTCAAGAGAAAGTCTTGGTGTTTTTATCTGACCTCAATTGTTTGTCATTACTTATAGTGGCAGAAGGTGTTACGGAACAAAAACAAAAGGGAGGATTGCCTGTTGAATCTATTCTGGTTTATGAAACAGAAGAATAAATTTCAGCAACTTGGAGATGAGAAGGAAAATATAAGCAAAACATGATTTTATGATGGGTGCTTTTTTACAACGGGATGATGCCGCTCATGTAAGTCTGAATTCCAGACTTTCCTCTACAGCACTGCTGCCCACCTTTCCACAGTGCAAGTGCTGCACATTATTTTCTGTAATGAAAATTTTGCTTTTCTGATTTCGGAGCATGCTTGAATTTATTCAACATGTGTTTTTGGTCTGCCCTTCAAAGTGTAGGCATGATTTGCAGTTACCCAGATGTGTTACAGATGTGTTCTCTAGTTCACCAACCATACTGTAAGCGACAGCGCTGACGACAGTCCAGAGTGCATGTGCCCCGTGGGAAGCTGTCACAATCTGATCAGAAGCCATCCAAAACAGCCTTCCTGGCTGACAGCAAAGAGCTGATAACAGAGCTTGGAATGGGTCTTTTCAACGAGCTGCACAACCCACCTCGCCCTGCACTTCTCTAGGTCCCACTTTCTTACTGCACATGGGAGACAGTCACGTGGGACTGGACTCAATGTCTTCCTGAAGTCAAGAGAATATCATCTGTGCTGCTTTTCACTTACCTTATTGCCTGACCTCCAGCCTACTGCCTTGTCAAGGAAAGAAATCAGATGATCAAAAACAATAATAGTGAATCAATTCTGGTTTGGTTGTTTCTTACCACCTTACTACTCTCCATGTGTTTATAAGCTAAAAATTGCATTATCAGCGACAAGAGAATAACAACACAACACATCCTTTGTGAATTTTTAATATGATGTAGAGTGATTATATCTGTAAACTGTTGGTGGAGCCCTAGGCAGACATGGCTGATAACCAGACCAAGGCTCTACATCCTGGAAAGGCAATCTCCTTCCTGAGCCTCAGTGCCATCCTAGACAAACTCTGCTTCACAAACTTTCTTTTCAAACGGATCGCAGACAAGACTCAGCTCCTGTCTTTACCCTGGTAATTATTTTCCCCCTCAATTATTTGTTCCCAGTGCCACCAGCTGCCAAGTAGGTGTCTTCCAGACCAGGATTCCGGCTGGGACCAGTCAAGTTCAGCTCACTGTGCTCTGTTTGTGTCCCTGTAACTGCCTGTTACACCCTGGACTAGAACCACCAGAAAAAACACTGACCAACTAATGAACACCCAGCATCACTCATAATAAGGCTCAAGGCGCCATTGTCCTACTTGTCCTACCACCTCCCTAATACTGGAGGGAGCTGCTGATGACAGGTAAGCTGCTGTCAGCTGGACAAATTGACACAGGACTGCAGAACAGAGCCCTGCTCAGAAAACCTCACCAGCAAACTGAAGCAGTCGAGCCTCTGCCATGTTTACTATCACAATTGCATTCCTTGTAAACTTCAGTTTGTCACACTGCCTTCAGCCTGTAAATTGTCACAGGATTCTAATATGTACCTCCTGAAATTGGTAATTCTGTGCAAAAGCATTCTGCAACTCAAATCACAATGATGAGTTAATTTAGCTAATCAGCAGTTATATTAACTACCTACAAAACAGGAAATAAGAACTGTTGGGTGACTTACCTTACGAGCAAAAAAAAACATGGTAACACCGATGCTCTTCTGATGGCACATCTCATTATAAAGAGATCACCATAAAATAATTGCAGGAGAAACAACAACAGTGTACATGGCCATTACTGAGTTACTGATGGATGATACACGAGATAATACAGCTAAAGGACACCTGCTTGAAATATTCGTGTAGATGCCATCTTAACAGTTTATAACCAGGTCTAAACTCATCCTTTCATCTTGCTTAATATGATGCATTAACTTGATGACTATTAGGATTGTGAGCACAGTACTGCCTATATTTTATATAAGATTTCACTGGAACTATGACTGCATTTAGACACACTGAGGAAACTTAGATAGAAGATTGTTACCATTTTTTTCTTATGATGATAAGCTCTTGGTCTGAATCAGTCTAAATCCAGTCTTGCCTGCAATGTCCCTACAGCTATCAGAAAGCTCCGGAGCAAGAGTCAGAAACCTGCAATGAAGGAGACAGGAACCTTAAATTGCTCGAGTCTGGTGCTGCCTGCATCTCACATTTTCGCTGTAAATTCATACATCAACTTTTCAACTGTAACGGATTATATTTAACACTAACCATCTTAGCAAAGTCCATGAGGTGTGAATTTACAACCCAGCTAAAGCAGGAAAGGAAATGCAGCCTGTGTGGTCTGACAGTAGAGTAACCAAAAGAAATACACTCCTGAGATGCTCGGTGGGGCTGTCCAGGATCGACCCACCCCGTGACCTCGGGGAGACACGGGAGTTCTGTGCTCCAAAGCAAAGGAGTAGCTTCTTATTACTGCATTGGTGAGTCCGCATTGTTGTTTTCCTGTACATAAATCAATAAACTATCTCTAAAAATATTTCCTGCTCTGTGTCAAAGCACTTCTGTATTCTTGTGATGGGGAGCTACAGCTCTGAGAAGGGCTTACTGTCTCATTAACAGGGGGAAATATGGTCAAATCCTCCAAATGAATCAAAGCAAAGTGGCAGGAGCAGGAGAAGTAAGACATGTCATTTGCCATTGCTGCAGCTTCTCCTTGCTTTTGGAAAGTAACTCGTTTTTTTATAATCATGTTGTCAGTGTATTTCCAGGACTAGTTTTTAAAGCAGAGTCTCATTAGATCCGTCTGGTCTTTAATACGAGTCTATTTATCCTACCAGTGGCGTTTGAAGCAGCCTTCAAAGACACTTGCTTAAAACAGGCTTCCCATCCACTAATTCAACCTTAACAATCCTTGTAACGAGGAACACTTTTTTTCCCAAAAACTGTTAATGTCCCAGGTGGCTCTTCATGTCAGCACTGAAAGAGGAGGGCATTGCTTAAGGATCCTCCATCACGAACATCTGAGAACAGGAAAGTCACCAAAGTGCCTCTGCAGAAGAAGTGATTCTCATGAAATCATGGAATGGTCTGAATTGGAGACCATCCAGCTCATCTCGTTCTGATCTCCCTGCCATGGGCAGGAACACCTTCCACTATCCCAGGTTGCTCCAAGTCCCATCTAACCCAGCCCTGAGCACTTCCAGGAATGGGGGCATCCACAGCTTCTCTGCCAGGGCCTCACCACCCTCACAGTTAAGACTTTCTTCCAACTCTACTTTCTGTCACTTTAAAGCCAATCCCCCTTGCCCTATCACTCCATGCCCTCTCCAGCTCTCTCAAAGCCCCTTCAGGGTACTGCAAGAGGCTCCAACATCTCCCTGGAGCCTTTGCTCCAGGCTGAATAGCCCCAGCTCTCTCAGCCTACCTCTACAGTACAGGTGCTTCAGTCCTTCGAGCATCTCTGTGATTTCCCCCAGACCTGCTCTAACAGGGCCATATCCTCCTTATGTTAAGGACCCCAGAGCCGGATGCAGAGCTCCAGGCAGGGTCTCACCAGAGCAGGGCAGAGGGGCAGAATCCCCTGCCTCACCTGCTGCCCACACTGCTTTGGATGCAGCCCAGGACAAGGTTGGGTGTCTGGGCTTCAAGTGCACACTGCCAGCTCACGTTGAGCTTCTCATCAAGCAACACTCCGAAGTCCTTCTTCCCAGGGCTGCTCTCAACCCATTCTTCACCCAGCCAGTATTTGTGCTTGGGATTGGCCTCACCCCCATGCAGGACCTTTTCTCACAGTCTTGACACCTTCCAGTAAATTAGTCCCTGGTGGAGGGAAATGACAGCTGTACAGCAACACAAAAGTTTGCAAAGCTCCTCATTTACCGTTTGAAATGCTGTCTATGCACTGTCAAGCAACAGCAACATCTCCACCCTGTTTTACTTGAGTGCCCTGTCTTGGGGGCTTTTTGCCAGTCATGCCTCAATTAAGTTTAAATAACAACCATATTTATTAATTCTAAAGGCTACCTTTCCCTTTCTTATAGGACTGCTTGCTGAATTAGTCCACTGAAGCTGATGTAAAAAATGAAAGGCTATTGCAATTAGTGTAGTATCTTTCCAAGATAAAACCATAAAAACTGCAGCTTCAGACAGCTGTCATCTCTTTGGCTATTCTGCTTATTATTCATGGACAAACTCTGATATCTTCTGCATATTACACAGTACAGTTACATGCAATTTCAGTGAAAACGCTCATGGAACAGGATCTCTAAGTATCTATCTCAGAATCTAGCCGAGAGAAAGAATGGAGCTTGAAAGTCATTTCAGACCTCATTTTCCCTTAGTACAGTCATTGTCCTAAATAGGTACACATAAACACATACTGTTTTTCTTCAGAAATAATTTATATGAATTCAATGTCCTTATATAATTGGCTAGATATGACAGTCACTGAAAACTGAGATCCTCTTTTTCACATGACAGGGTACGGACAGAAAAAAAAAAATCTAAAAAACGGATGCTCCAAGGAACAGTGAGACTGATTATCTTCAGAGGTAAAAGGGTAATTGCCGTCACATGGTAAAAAAGGAACCAGGCAAATTCATATGAATACTCTTTGGAGAAGAAGCACTTACTGGCTAAAGATGCTGTACATTATGTAAGGCAATTACTGTGTGGAGTGGTGGTGATGCCTCGAATGCAAGCTCATTCACAGATGCCTGAATATTGCAGGAAGGCATCATCTATCTCTCACCTGGGATTCTTCTACTGACAGCACAGATTCCCCTGCAAACACCCACAGACTCACAGTATCATATAAGGTAATTTAGGATGGAAGGGACCTCTGGAGATCCAATGCCTGCTCTAAGCATTGACCTCAATGTTAGAAAAGGCTGCTCAAGACCTTTTTTTGTTGACTGTTCAGTATCTCCAAGGAATCGACAGTCTTTCTGGGCAACCTGAGAGCTTCTCTCACTCCAGCCTATGATTTACCTTCTGTTAATTCACTGTGCACCTCTGGGAAGCGTGGCTCCATCTCATCTGTGAACTCCACACTAGACACTCCTCCAGACTGAACAAGCCCAAATCCCCAGCACCATCTCACGTGGTAGTTCAAAAGTATCTCCAAAACGCCCTTCCCAGTGAAGAATGACAGGATCAGAAATCCCTCAGTATCAAGGTTTACAAGCTGAAGAGCCCCTGCAAGGCATGTAAGCAAACACCTCCCTTGGCTAAGGGGCTGCTCCCTGACAGCACAGAGCACCTCTGCACACTCCTGAGGAGTTCAAGTAGCAGCAAGGAGAAGTATTAACAAAACCTTTAGGAAAGTTTCCCTTACTAAGCACTTCTACAGGTAAGAAGCAGAACTGCTGAAAACTCAGCAGCTTCTTTTCCAGACACAGTATGGTCAGAGTTAGCAGCTTGATTTCAGCTGCCTTCTCTGTGGAGATCACTCCCCTCGTTCATACAAAATATCTTAAAAAATCTTCCTCCACGGCTTTCATCTGAGAACTCATTTTCCTGAGACCCCACTCATCTTCAATAATACCCAGCAGAGTGGTTCTATCACTACAAGTAACTATGAAAACCGAAGCTGTTACAAAAGCCACAGTTAATTACAAAAAGTGAATGTGGCACTGAAACAATTTTTGCTTAAACCCACCAAGGTATGTTTTTCATGATTACCCTAGAACAGCACATAGCCTAGGTAATTATTGGAGGGCTCTCCACAGAGTTAAAGTAAGTGTGATACTCTTCTATTATACTTCTAATTCTGTCAGAGCAAGATTAACACAAAGTTCATGCACCTACCAGAACATAAAGATTACCGTCCCTTCGCACAGAGATTGAACAATACAATTTACAGATTTGAAAACTTTGTGGAAAGGTTTATGGTCAAAACCTAGTTAGAGATATTTACTCCTTTGAGTTTCAGTTTAAAACACATTTCTTCTTTCAGATACATCCCACATACTGTCAGGGCTTTTCTTTCTTTTCCTTTGTTTCCAGATTATATAAGAAATTCATTTCATCTTTAAAGAATAGCTTCTACCTTTGTGAAGGAGTAAATTATTATGTCAAGTTTCCTCAGTTAGCATACCTGTACAGCAATTTTTTTTCAATAAAAATAACCTTTTGTTAAAGGTTTCATTGTATTTCTCAGGAGACTGATAACAGCCACATCTCCAGCCATCTGCAGGCACCACTACAGACTCTGATGCACACTCTGAACAGTGACATTCTTCTCAACACTTCTATTCAGACAGTGGGACCACCAATTTCTAAATGCTTAATTACTCCAAGGGCAGCAGCCCAAAGCCTTAACCCATGCTGAACTTCTTCAACAGTCTTAATGAAAATCAGGCCTCAGGCAAATCATTAGTAAAATTCAAAATCATGAGGAAATTATCCTTCCCATTTTTAGCACAAAGAATGGATTACTTCATAAAGGTCTATAGATAATTCATTTAAAGCTCACACGCTTCAGCTTTAGGTAGAAGAGCAGGTTAAGATATTTGAACATCAATCACAGATCTCCTCCTATACTCCAAACTATCGTGTTAGTGGTACTTTAAAGCCCAGCACAGCAGAACAACTGTATAACGGATGCAGTTCCCAAAACACTTAATATTTTATAAAGTACTTCAGTTAGTTTCCAAATTTTCTACTGCAAAAGAGCAAAGACCCTATTTAAATGCCATATCAACACCTTAAATGCTGCAGGGCTGGATGGAGGAATCTTACCCCTGGACTGCAGCCCGTGCCCACACGCCTCGTTCTGCCCCGGCAGGCCCTGTCTCAGCGAGTCTGGCACCAGCACACAGGGGCTCCAGCGGTGGCTCTTCCACCTGCAGCGGGAACAGCAAACAGTGAAGTGGTTAAAGCTGGAAGACAGGGAACACGAATTCAGGCACAAACTCTAGTTACGAATCATAGTATGCTGTGGGGACTTTGGAGCCACAAAGCTGTAATTACTCCTGAAATAAGCACTGGGAACTGAAACTCAGATGCCAGGTTCAGCTTCTAGGAAGCCACAGCCTCCTGAACAACGTTCCTCTTTCTCATTTTTGCAGGGCATGGTTCAAAGTGATGTAAGATACATAGGAAATAGCTCCAGTGGGTTTTGTCACCAGGCTGTCCTCCTGTTCTCATACGACTGATGCTGTCCCCAGCCTGCTTTCCATGCTCACAGGTGTGCCAGCCAAGAACACCTGGAAGCAGCTTTCCATGGCACCAGGCAGAGCAGAGCGTTGTGTCCCCTGCCTGGCACCGCCTTCAGCTCCACACTCTGCTCCAGGACCACCTCCTGTGGGATGTGCAGGCTGGAGATTCATATGCAAAGATATAACGCTTTCCTGTTTACTAATATTGCACAACAGATGGGCCACCGAATCTTAATGAGGAGCAGCGAGTAACTGCTCTATTGTATTATTTGTCTAATCAGAACTTTTTAAGTGCATACTATTCACTGGAGTGAGAGTACCAGGGGAAAAGACAAGAGTTTCTGCAATAAGCATGCAATTATGATTAAGGCACTCTAGGGCTTGTGGTCCCAAAATAGCTTACATTGATTTTTAGATACAATGAGGGGGGGTTCCCAGTAACAGCTTCCGTATACACATCAGACGCCGAGGTTACCACTTCTAGGAGCTGTGTCTGTTGGTGCTTGTTCTGCTGATGCCAGATCTACTGAAATCTCCAGTCTGAACTCTACTTTTACACATTTTGCAAGGTACATTATTTGTTTCAAACTCTGCACTTTCCAACACTATTTTATTTTCTGGTGAAAATTGTGCAGGACAAGAGTCATTTCTGGAGAAGTGGACACCCACTAGAGAGTGATTGCAAGCTAACAGTTTTTACCTATACACTGGACAGATGGGAACATCTTCACATTCTCTTTCCTCATACAAGGTGTCCGGACACGCCTGTCCCCCATTGGCAGAATCCTGCAGGATGATCCTGTACCGGGACTGCTTAACTGCAGTGGCATTGCCTGAAAAGCAAAGAAAGAAGTTGTCTTTCAGACACAGTTGGCACCCCAAGCTAGCGATTTAGCTGCCTTGGTTAGAAACATGCTCTGTGTTTCATTTATATTTTGAAACTACGAGCACTCTATAACATTTCTTCCTTTAAAATTACCAGTAGTTCAGCAGGACAGCTGCTGGAAGGTTGATAAATCAACAGCCTAACAGATGCTTCAAAAAACGTGTATTTAACAGAACACCAAATCAAGTAAGAAAATAAATAAATAAGAAAATAAACACCGTAACCAGGAAAAAGAATAAAACCAAAGAAACAAACTGTCATAATGGAAGGTTTTGTTTCTGAGAACACATTCTGGTGGTCTCAGGCTGCTACCTGTAACCCATCTTTATGGCTCTAGAAATTAGAGATGATAACTTCCTGACAGGAAAACCATTGCAACCAACAGAGGCTAACTCTCTACTTAACCTGAGTTGATGCAAGACCAATCCATCTAGAAACACAGTTCACAAAATCCATGGCACAGAATGCAGCAGGAAAGACAAGAACAAGATTTATCTACTTATCTCTACAACTAAAGCAAACACAATCCCAGGCTGGGTAAGTGGTAAGTGGTAAGTGCAAACTGAGAGCTGGTTTAAACACTGTGTACGGCATTTGTACTTCTCTGGGTACTGATTCACACTTCAAAAACAGGTGCTAGAAAAGTAAAAAGGGATCTCAGGAGAACTCAAAGGATTACAGACCATGTAAACATCTTTAAATAATGGACTTTATCATATTTGTCTGAAAGAGGAAAGCAGTGTGCCAACAAGCCCACTATGACTATTATTTTTCCAGCTCAGAATAAGGGCAAAACTGCAGCAGCAAAATTACAACGAAGTAGAGTAGAAGGAAAACTTAGAAGTCACACCATGAGCACAAAGTACAAGTACGGATCCAAGAAAAATATTGGCTTTAAAAATACGAAGTCATACAAGCCTTCACTGGCACGTGCGCCACCACTGGGAGATCACTGCAAAGGGACACCGGACCTGGCAGGAGGCTGCTCACCACGGCTGCTGCCCTGGGGCAGGAAAAGCACATCCAGAGAGATCCCTCTCCTGCTTCTTTCACAGCCACTATCCGAGGCAGCTCTACGGCTTCCTACAGTCTCCTTTCAGATGCCTGATTTGGTGCCTGTAGAGCCTTACAAAGAACCTTTTCTTAAAATCTAGCCCACACCATCACTCCCGTAAATTAAACTGCTTTACCTTCTGTCCACTACATGAAGAAAAGAGTTTACCCCTTTCACCTGATGCATAACCTTTACAAAATTGCAAAGGCTTGCATCCATTCTAAGTCTTCCCCTCTGTAAACTAAGCAGTCCCAGTCCTTTGAAGGTCCAATTCAATACCCTCTCGTTGTTCACTTTCGCACAACGCTGTGCCCAAGGACCTGCAGCCTCCCCAGGGCACAGTACAGTGACCCCTCAGGGGTCTTACATACAACATGCCCAGGAATTTGACAAGCCCAGTATGAGTTTTAGCATTTCTAACTGCTGCCTTTCATTCATTTTGTAGTCCATTCTCCAGAGGTGCCTGAGGCCACAAAGACTATTTAGGGAGCAGAGAGCATCTGACACACAGAATGGATCAGGAAAGCTGGGACTCTTCTGCTTGGACAGAAGGCTCACAGGATCTTATCCATGTGTATCAATACACTGTAACGGGCAGTAAAGGAGACACAGACAGACTATTTTCACTGTGATATCCACTGTGAGATTTTTCAAGCAGCTGAGTACCCACTTAAGAGTGATTTAATTTAAGCCACTGTTCCTCAGCTTCCTGATAAAAGTTTAATGTGTCAAAAATCTACCACTTCCCTTAATTAGAACAGCTACGCTGTCAAAAAAAGAGGAGATTAAATTTATTGGGCAGAATTTTTTCTCAATAAATCCTTACTAGCCTGTTTATTACAATCTGATACTAGAAATGTTTATATCTTGAGTAATAACTTGTTCTCGTGGCTTTCTACATAATGAAGTTGGGATGAGTAATCTACAATTTTCTTGACCCTTCTCTTTGGGGGAGTGGAGGTGATGGGGAGAGTTTTGGTTTGGTTTGCCTTGGAGTTTTCGTTCTTTAAGACTTAATTTCTCACCCATAAGACAGTCACTTGATGCTCTGGCATTACTTTACTACTTCCTTCTTATTCACACAACCTCACTGACATGGGAATAGCTACTCAACACTTACTCCTTAGTCCATTCTTCTCCTGGTTGCAGACAGGAAACAATGGCAGCAACTGCACATTCCCCATGTTGTGCTTCCCCCATTTCTCAGAAAGTACATTTCATTCAGTTTCCCCTTACTTTTAATCCATTTATCCAATTTCCACTATCTAATATTGTCCAGCTTAGTTTGCATTCCTGATTTCTTGTTTCTAATCTTTGTGAAACAATATGACAATGCAAAAAGAAACAAGATCCTGAACAGCTCTGCTAGTAAGATAAAAAAGGGCTTCCTCAGGTGTGTGATGCTCTCTCTTAATGGTTTGACCCTTGAGCTTGCAAATCACATACAGACCTACACATGCTTTGCTCCCCAGTGCTACTGATTTGCTATTAGCACAGTTTCAGAATAGAAATTACAGTCCAATAGGGCTGCAGCCCTCTGGACAGGTTTTTTTGGAGCTTACAGGTCTTCTGCGCTCCTGTCTGCATAGAACGTGTTCCCAAGATGTGCAGATACCAATTCCTGCAGTTGTTGAAGTCTGTCTTTTTCTTTTTTAAATGTCTTGTTGATATTGCCATCCTTCCCTTCCAAGAATCATGAACTCTATCACTTTGTGATGATTTTCATTCAAATTATCTACCACCATTAGAATCTTACCCATTTCCTTCCTATTAATCAGGACCAAATCTAAATGAGCTTCCCACAGTAATTTTCTCCACCTCAAGAAACTAAATTATCCTCAACATTTATTGCACCTTACTCAAACCCCATTTTCAAAATTGAATTTCCTCACTGGCTTTTCTATAGCGTTCCTTACAAATGTTAATGAGCATAATTTTTATATTTTCAGTTAAAATTGCTATAGCCTGATTTTTCCACAGTACTAGCACTGGGGAGGACTGTTCTTTTAAAGCCAAACTGATTCCAAGCATGGCTATGACTGTTTGCCCTCCTGAAAAAAAGTCAGGCCTCAAGATCTAAGGACCATCTTAACTTGTGTCCTTGACTTTGCAACTCAGATAACGCTGTTTGAGAATGTCAGGGGTGCCTTACCTCTGCTTCCACTCCCCCTCCCTGTGCCACCAGCCTCCATTCTCCCCCCTTACAGGGCCATACAACTCCTACCAACCCACTCGCACTCCTTCCTGGATCTTCCATCCTTCCTTCCTCTGTCTTTCACCCCCAGGGCTTCCCTCCCCAGGGCTCAGAGAGCTGCATCACCATTTCTCAGGTGAGGGACAAAATCCCTTTTCACTCCTGGAACATGTGCTTTATCTGGTCCAGCTTCCACAGAAAACAGTCAGCTTCACACTCTGCTCCTGACCAGATGGAAAGGCAGAGTCTGGTCAACACAAGACTCTGCTAACACAAAAAAAACAAGGACAAATTTTCTGAGATTTTCTGAGATTTCAGTCACCAAAATCAGTGCCATGTCAAATACCTTTGTAGAGATAAGAGCTGTTAAGTCTTTCACTTTGACCAGCTCTGGTTGAGTGTTTATGAGGATTGGCAGTGGCAAACCGTGGACTGTCTGCCACAAAGTAGAGGCCATTGGAATTTCTTGTTCCATGCATTTTATCCACTTTTACCCCATTTTGTTTCAAATCTGATTTAAGGCATGGGGAGAAAACAAGACAGCTACTATCTAATATTTCATGTAAACTTGTTTAGAGAATTAAGTAACTGTGAAATTTCTAACCTTCCTCCTGGACAACCAGTGCCCAGAAGAGAAGTGCTACTTACAGGTACCATCTGTTTTCAGAAGGGAGATGAAAAATGTTATCTATTGTTAGTTGTTTGCTTTTTTAAATCTCTCTGTTTAAATCTATGCTGACAGACCAGGGAGAACCCCACCCGTGCTGAAAGCAGTTACCTCTCCAGGCCACCTTCACCCCCAGGAAAGCAGGTGACAGAGGAAAACCTAACTGCTGCTCATTCAGACCATTTCATATTCTGAAACCACCCAACTGATTCTTTGATTCTTTTTTCAATCCATCCTCAAAGACCAGGTAAAACAGATACACTATAGAAACTGCAGTAGACAGTTGCCACCTTCAAGTATCTGAAATAGCTGAGAATCAATAACTTGCAACAACCTCCCTGTTCCTGCCTCCCCAACAGGTGCTTGGATTCAGTGGCACTTCCTTTGTGAATTATGTTGTCCGTCCATCTGTTACTGCCCCGAGTTCAGTGCTGTCTGCACTTCTAAGGCAGGAGATAATCTCCTGCCAGAAGACAGACGGTTGTCTGATGACATTTAAATGTAGGGAAAATGTCAGCTTTTTTATGGTTAGATGGTAAACTCGGATGTATTTCCTCAGATAAACTACAGACAGCTCAACTGGTAAAGCTCCGCGTGAAGCTGATTTAGTGATTCTGTGTTTGTCTAAGTTCTGATCTTATGCTGGTACACAATTAATTTTAAATCTGCCAAGCAATACCTGTTCCTGCTTGATCTGATTAGTAATTCACCATCTGTATACTGCTTTCATTAAATACAACTTTTCTATAAAAAAAAAACAACACCCCAACAACTCACGTATGTATAGTGGCTTTGAAATTTCATTATCATGCTGAAGTTTTAATTGTGCAATGCAAATTAAAAAAAAAAAAGAATCTTGCAATGCAGCCATATCAATAACAGATTTCGGAAGAAACAAACTCCCTCATCTAAGAAGTTTTAATTTAGAATTATATTAAAATGATAACACTGCCAAGGAGGTTAAATAATTAATTTCTTCTCATTTTAATTGTAGACTATTATTTAATAAACAAAGTAATTTACCAGGTAATTTATTCTACTCCTTCATAGGCAGCTCATTTAAAGTCTAAAAATAAATTGCTAATTAAAACAGGATTCACTGTTTTAGAAAGCAACTCATTTTCCTGTAAAATCTAACAAGGACTATGCTAAAGCATCCACTGAGAACCTTTGAAGGGCAAGGAAACTACCAACAATAACGAAATATTCTGATAAAGGAGCAGACTTTCATCTGAACAATTAGTGAAATACACAAATTTGTCAGAAAACCCGACACTAGATGATTATAAAGAAACTTCGTCGTACACTCGGTGCCTTGAAGTTAACCAACAAGATCAAAGAGATGTTTGGCCCTTGAAAAACCACAAAGAACAGGAGGTACTTGCACAACCCTGTACGTACAGCCAGGTTGGTCAAGAGAATCACATTTCATATGTAAGCAATTCCATGTGCAGCCACACAGCACAGGGGCCTCAGAGTTCTGACTGCGAAGGCAGAAACCCAGAAGGAATTTTTTTCCGGGCAGAGAGAATTGACATCTCCCAAGCTGCTCACAAGGATCCTGCCTGCCCAAGAACATCAACTCAAAAGTCAAGGTCCAAAGTCCTCAGGTCCAAAACTCACACAGATGAATGCCCTAAAAATTATTAGACTGGTGTGAACTTCATCCGCCACATGTTTCTAGGCCAATTCTCTAATTTTTCCCACAAATTCTGACTTCTTAAAGGCTTACCAGGCTGACAGGCTGTGGGACAGGGCGTCCACTCACTGAACAGTGTAACAACACAGTCCTTCCTGCAGGGGAGGAGACACGGCCGCACCGCCTCAGGCCGGGTGGACTCCGGACACCTACGGACCCAAACACGGGCAAAACAAAATAAAAAGTTAAAACTATGGAGAACCATTTTATTCCTAAGACTTTCTCAGGCTGTGAGCATACTGCCATACCAAAGACACCACTCCTGGCCAGAGCAAGCCTTATTTTGCTTCTCCTTCTCGCTCATGCAACCCAGCTGAATTTAGTACATCTCAAGGATTAAAAAAAAAATTTTTTTTTTTTTAAATGGGGAGCTTGGCTTGATGACTACAGGCTAAATGTAGCTCTGTGACATCAAAACCACAAAGCTCATGGGAGTAAAACAGATATATTTATTACCAAAGAAACTGAGTAGTTATGTTTATAAAGTAGTCCTGTTTTAGCACAATATGCAACAGCCTTCAAACCACCTGTTTGTAAGGGCTGATGACATATTCCTCAACTTTCAACCCCCAAGGAACACAAAAATAGTTTCAAGTGTAATACAGCACGAAGAGCTCTGTGATTTTCTTCATTCATTTTTAACTCCTACACGGAAAACATGTCATACATATTCTAATAAAAGTTTAAGACACAGTTAATACATAAGGACTTGAAGAACAGAAAAGGGACAATTTTACGGGATCAGGCAGATCTTGCATATCAAGCGGGTGAACAGGAAGGGAATTACTCTTCCTCACTCATTAATTTCTATTAAAAAGATCACTCAACAATACTTAGTAACGCACGCAACCCGAAATGATCCCATTTGAAGGAGGAATATGCCACTAATCCCTACAAGAAAAACACAAATCTTAAAACCATGATTCAGCTACTTAAGTGTTCACTCACCCTCTTCAGTTCCATTTCCTCTTACACCACCTCAAAAGCGGAAGGGGCAAACAACTATTATAGGCATTATATAGTTCTATAAACAATATGTTTAATTAGGCAAAGTTCAAGCATATCAATGCATTTGAGACATACATGAATGCTAGATTTCTTTCCTTTTATTTAATTAACCCCATTAACCTCGAGAATTTTAATTAACTTTACTGAAATCAGCACAGTCTGCTTATACAAACAGGATTGTTTTGAGAGCTACCATAAGAAAGGAAACTCAGTTTTAAGTCTCTACACTCATTATTGGTGCAAAAATAATTAGCCACATCTTGATTTTTCGATATTAAGGAAAACATCTGTGCTACTTATTTTCCTCATTTAGTAAAGCAAAGCAAAATTTGGGATATTTCTACTGCAGAATGCGTAATGTTTTTGTGTTGCTATCACATTATGGAAGTTACATAAACTAACTGAACAATACAGATCACACATATGGTACTGCCTTATTGGAGTGTAAATATAATGCAAAATCTATTTACTTTTTCTATTTTATTAGAGCCCTGCTAATAACATGTTGCTGAACATTATATTCAAATGTATTTTATATTTTCCTCACACCTGTCCTTCAGGGAAAATATTTGTAGAAAACTGTAAACTAGAGTAGCAGAGG
This sequence comes from Rhagologus leucostigma, assembly GCA_013397725.1. Taxonomy (NCBI): domain Eukaryota; kingdom Metazoa; phylum Chordata; class Aves; order Passeriformes; genus Rhagologus; species Rhagologus leucostigma. Next base: position 1,544,078 of record VZTD01001174.1, on the reverse strand, counting down.
AGCTACAGCAAAAAAATGTCCACCATTGAAAGTGTGCATTTTGTCTGGATTTACATGGAAAGTTAAAATGGGCTGGATATTTGGCTTTGTTACCTGTTACAACATAGTAGTGATGGAGTAGCACCTGGAAAATTAGTCCTGAAATGAAATTATTTCAACGCTGCAGAGTCCATACACTTGCAGAAAATGCCTTTATACATCATGTATTTTATAAATAAACACTAATAAGCTTTCTTTAAATACCTTTTGGGAGTGACCTGACCAGAGCTGCTCTTCATGCAAAAGACTTTCCTCGTCTGTATGCCCACCCCACAGGTGGCTTCCCCGCTCCAGCTGATGGTGGCGTTGAGAGCGGTCCCCAGAGCGTCCTCGGAGCAGGAGCTCCAGGGAGATGCTTCCCAGAAGAAATGCACACACGGGTGATCATTGCAGGCACGCTGTTCCTGCAGGGCTCGCTCAGGGGGACAGGCTTTTCCACCTGGAAAGGGTCAAGAGAACACCATATCCTTATCTCATGGCATGTGGCAAAAGGAATACGTCAAAAAATTTTTTATAAAGTCAGGTTTGCACAATACCTTCTCTTTTTCCCCCTAAAAAAAAAAATAAATAAAGCTTAAATAAAGCTGTTGACCTTTATGGCTGCAATAACAACCTTCTAAAATATTGTTTCCTCATTAAACTAGCCTTGCATAAAATTGTATTCCAATGCATAATGGAAACAGAAATAGGCGAAGTATATTTCTGAGTTACTTTATTGATAACTCCTACATGCAGCCAAGTTAATTCCGTTTAAATGCCAGTATCACTCAGCAAACATGCAATCAGGTTTAAAGACGAATTAAGCATTATTTTTATGTTCATTCTCCTTGCTAATCTCCCAAGGAGGAACATCTCTCTCTCATGTCTGGACTCTCTTCACATGTTGACTTAAAGATTTGAGCAGTAGAGGATGCTGAACTGTAATGACAGGAGCATGCATCAAATGACACCCACATCTGCAAATCAAGGAGGGGGAAACTTGAAAGACACATTTTGAGTATGAGGCCTTCACTTCTCTGAAGCATCATCCTTCCAACTCATGTCCCAAGATTTTGCTAAACTGCTGCACTTTGTCAGCAACTGGTGACAAAGCCCCAAAGCACAGGAGTTTGAAGAGCCTCCCCAGAAGCTGTAACACTCCAGGCAGCAGCCTGAATTTATCCATAAAAGCAGATGATCGTAGATCAAAAGCTATGGGGTAATGCAGCGAAATTTAACAGTAAGCATTGTTATTCTAGGAAGAAAGAAGCAAAAATTACTAAAATCAAAACGATCGTCCTTCAGGAGGGAAAACCCAGACAACTTGGGACACAGCCAAAGTGCTGCAGGTTTTGAAAGAGCTGAAGTGTCGGGGCCAGACAGCACGAGGTGCAGAGCACCTTTACACCCTACCAAAATCAACCGGAGATGAAAGGATGTCGAAGGGATGCCCATTGCTTTGCAGGACTGACCCTCTCAAAATAAGGTAAGGCCCCAAATGGCCACAATGAATAGCAGTGAGAAAAGAAAAAGAGAGAGAGAAATTACCTAAGCCATTGGATAATCATGTCACATTATCACTCATCCTTTCATGAAAATGGACTGTTCCACACAGTGTTCAGTCTCAGAAATGTTTAGTACGACGATGGAGTAGAAAACGCCCCAGGTAACTTACTTCCTGAAGAATTTGACTCGGCAGGAAAAATGCAAACCAGTTATTTTTCTTGTGTGTTTGAGCACATCTTAAAAACAAATAATTGTGATAAGCAAATGGCAAAACGCCCGATCCGTTTGGAAGGAAAAAAAAAGTCTAAAGAAAATATCCACCTCGAATTTTGAACTTCCCGGGGAAAAATTAGGGTGGCTTTTTTTCAATATTATGTTAGTTACAATACGCTAAGGAAGCTCTCCGAAATACAAGAGAGTAGTAACGAGGTAGTTTTAACTTAATATAGTAAGAAATACCACATGGCAAATCCAACCTGGCCTGCAACACTGCAAGCAGGAGATGCTGTTTATAAAGAGCACAAGGTCCTGGCCACTTTCTGCAGTTCACTGGCAACTTTTGTACAAAGAAGGCAGGACAACGTGCCTCTGCCTGGCCATTCCAGTAGCCATTTACAGATTTTTTTATGATGTTCAGCAGTCCCTATAATTCATTTTACACCTGCTGGGAATGCCTGCTCCACGATCTCCTCTTGCACCAAGCTTCAGAAATTTGCTGCGTAAAGAATTATCTTTTAAAACCTGATTTAAATCAGGTCCCCCAAGTTTCATCAACAGCTTCCTGGTTATCATATTCTGGGAGCAGGTGAAGAGCTTGGAGAAAATGACCCAAAATTTCTGTAAGTCCTCCAACAGCAGAGCCATAGCTGACACTTCCTTCATTGACAGAGGCCAAAAGAAATGGCCCTTGCAGAGGTACCAGAGCTCTGCAGAAGTTAGGTGCTCAGCTGTGAGCTGGATATGAATATGGTAGAGAAAGCAGGTAATTTAGCATTGCCTTAATATTGCAGTGATAATGGTATTAACTCCACTTCCACTCTCCCAAATTTCAGTCACTGTCTGTACACAGATGTGTGACTCTGCACAACAAACTGTTCCACCATTGCTAAAGATGCACAAAAAAGTCAGGGAGTTTGATTTTAATAGTTAATTATTCCTTCCTGAGAAACTTCAAGTATTCAGTTCAGAGTACACCATTTTTAGGTTAGTGCCTTTCAGGCTGAGATGATTGTGCTCCTGTACTTCCAGAATTCACTCCTTCGCAATTCCACTCTCATAATTCCATGTTTTATCTGTTATTTGGATTTCATTGATTCCATGAAAAATATGAAGCCAACTGTATTTTCATTTTTATTATTCTCTAGCTCATAGACTTTTTTAGTAGTAGTTATTATCACTCAATCAACAATTATTTCCATCATGAAGGGTCCCAATTTTCTTCACAAGTGCTTATGAGGATGTTTATGTGAATACGGACCTTCCACATGAGTAAGGGTTTGCAAGATCAAGTCCTTACATTAGCCCAGAAACAGTGGGTGGCTTGAATGATAATTTACAAAATAGCACTTAACAGAGCTTGTCCTGAACTAGATTAGCATCTAAAAGTGTTTTGCTGCTGCATTAACTGCATCTAGTTTTGGCACTAGCAGGTATTTTGTGTCAACAAGGCTTTAGTCTGTTGGACCTCTTCACGTTTTATGAATTTTTATGCACTTGATCCAAGACCTTTCAAATCCTGTGTGATAAAGTAACACATAAATTAATTACCATATGTGTAACTGTATTAAACACTACACTTCTAGTACAAAATGGTTTGTTTAAATAGCTGTATCACTGATGTTAATATGTAAAAAAACAGATACATGATGTGTCCATGAAGATCCAGAAGAAATGACATATACTAATCAAGAGGTATTTACTGACTAAAATAGAAAAACGAGCAGGTCAACACATTCCAGGTCTACATTTAAAAAAAAAAATAAATAAGCAGGTCCCTTTCCATTTCCTCATTTTTCCCAGCTCACTGGTTTTAAACCATTACTAATATGTTCCCATATAAAGACACTGGCATGCTGAGTCTGTCATGCAGCAATTTTACTGGTAGAGGAGAAAGCTCTCCAGAACCAAATTCACACCCAGACAGGCCCTCAATAGACAGCAATTCAGAGGCTGAAGTTAACAGTTCTGAACTGTGACAGAATTTCTCCGAGTGACACATGAATTCCAGCCCATCAAGATCTCTTAGTCTCTAGGCAGAGACAAGCATTCACTATTATTCCTGATTCCTGCAGAACTGGGATTAGCTCTGATCTAAACACAGTTTGTCTCAAGAATGCAAGTCAATGCATTAAAGGATCAAACAGTGATTAGTCCAGAAACGTTCAGCACTCACCCTCAGCTGGAAGAGCCAGGATGGACCTGCTCCTGCTTTGACTGCCCTCGGTGTTTTTGCTGGAGCAGGAGTGGGAGCACGAGGACCACGGGGACCACTCACCGATGACACAGTCCCTCGCACAAGGGACTTCACAAGCCACCACCTCGGGACGGGGAAGCTCTGAGCAGAGGTGATGTGGTACTTCTTCACCTGGAGCAAATGAAACAAGACAGCCATGGAGGGAGGCACAGCTTGGTTCAATACCCACAGCCTGCATCAAACAGACTGACTTCATGTCAAACGTCCACCTGCCCGTGGAGGAATGTGCTACAGAACAGCATGTGGCGAGGCTGCAGGCTGGAAAGTGTAATACTTGAACAACTAACTTAAAAATTTTATTCAGGAAAGCAAAGCAGAAAAAAACGTGTTTCGAGCTCAGTGTGTGACATCTTGGCTGCACTCCACTCTCTGAAGCAGGTAAGCAAAAGGAATGAGATAATTTCATCAATAGAAAGCTGTAATATACCAAATATATCAACAGAATTAATGATAATTGCCCCATATTTTCTAGCAATCTCTACCTACAGAACCTATTTTCCACAGTACAAATTGTGCAGGTCCCCAAAGAAGTCAGATTTCTTTTTCCTGTAGGCTAGATGGCAGATGTTTCGGTCCTTCCCCTTCAGCCTCACCAGAACAAACCACTCTTACTTCTGACTCTTGCTTCTCACCCAAAATCTTGGAGATCCAAAATTATCAATCTGTTGGGCCAGCCCCATCCAAGGGAAAAATACTTTCTGCTGCAGATGAACCAAGGGACCTGGACCAAATCATATCTCCTGAGGAGAAGCATCTTTCCAAAAGCCCTTTCAACAGGAAGGTAGGACAGCGGGGACTAATGCGGAAAAACCCATCAACCAAAAGAACTACTGCCAAAATGAGCAGCAAAAGAAGGCACATGAAAGATGTCATGTACAATACAACACAGGGAACTATTGTTTTCAGAAAGGAAAATAAAATAAACTTTTTTTAAAAAAAATAGTAAAGGAAAAGCCCAGAAATTTTAGTAATTACATAGAATTTGCAGGGACATCATAATTCATAAAAATTCATAAAATGCAACTCTTTTAGTACTGAAGTACACCTAGTATCTTACAAATCTATTTTAAGCCATGAACAGTCATGACTGACTTTGCTGCACTGTTCTATTACTTAGTATTTCTGGATCCTCATGAAATGTCAGCTACATTATCTGAAACTTTTGGAAGCTCAACTGTTTACAAACAAAAGGGTCACACCACATGTCACCTCCTCTTTTGCCCTTATAACAGTTACAAACCTCTCCTTCAAGGTTTCTTTAATTATGAACCCCGGAAAAAAACATAGTGACTATCCAGGCTTAATTATACGTAAGAAAAAAAAAAAAATTAAAATTTATAATGGCAGAAAGTGCCTCTTTCACCTCACACTCCACGAACAGGCTCCGTAACAAGGCAGCCCAGGAAGCAATTATAACTGGGAGGGTAGAAAACTGTGATGCTTTTACGAGAGTCCACATCTACAAGTGAGTAAATAAGAGAGGCAGGCTGTGAGCACATAAAGCTGTCAACAGCACAGCGCTATTATCTGCAGTTGCATCCCTAAATGAAGACAGGCTCATCGCCCTCGAGGCACAGATAAAACTTTTCAAGCGTATTATGAGAAGGAACAGCGGATCCAGCAGGCAATCAGACTGCAAGACATGGTTAAAAATACTTTCGTTTTATACTCCCTTTCCTTGGTGCTCACCTGGAAAGGCTCGATGTGCCTAGTTTTTGCAACACCCCCCTATACACAGCCCCCTTCCATCGGTGCTGCAATTGGCATCCCAGGAAAACCAAGCTGAATCCGCTTTGACCAACCCCTGTATCACCACTGCTGCTTTGGATGCTCACCTAATGCTGAGAACTACCTTCAGAAAAAAACAAAGTGAAAACAGCAAATAAACCTGTAAGCCTTATTCCAGCTGTCTTCCCGAGTCACTTAAGCATCAAAATCCCTGCTAACGTTTTGACAGCTTGTCTGTACAGCAGCAGGTAACAGAGGGAGGCCTGGGCAGGCTGATTTAGGAGTCAGTGGTACAGCAGCAGTAAGAGATAACATGCTTTGGTGAAGCAGGGTGCAACACCTGTCCTCCTCTCCCATCACTGACAGGGAAGCACAGGGACAGCCAGAGACAGGCTTCAGAACCAGATGGGATGAGATGGGACACTGGCCCTGAAAGCGCGACCCCCACCCCTCCATCCACAGCACAGATTATCTGTTACATCAGGACTCTAGGGCCAGAAAGTTCCACGATGTTCACCAAATTCTGAATTTAGCACAATTTTTTCCACCAATCAGACTGTGCTACAGATCTAAGCATCAGAGAACAACTACTTGTGCAAAGTCAAGACAGCTTTTCCACTGATTTAATCCGACTTCACAAGACCCAAGCCACTCCTCTCAGAAGATGATTTAAAACACTTGAGACCCCTTTGGGGTGGCTTCCTCCCCCCATAAGCTCACATGGCACATATTGTGGGGTGACCATCCTGCGGAGAAAGGAGGCAAAGCAGCAAAATACACTTTCAACTTCTTCCTTCCACAATTTCTTTTCACACTGGATTTACAGCAGGTGACAGCAACAGCACCACTGCAAACAGAGGCTGCAATTCACAGTTCCTGGGCAAAGAAAGGAAGCTTTGTGCTTTGTTAGAAAGAGTTTACCACCGGGTGCATGAAGGTACAATTCAACACTCACTTTGATTTACTTTATAGCTGCATTCACCGCGTTCAGGTTTAATTACTGCCTTCTATTACTGCAGAAGGGGAATTTCTTCTGTACCAGCTGCCTGGCAGAGAATTCTCAGAAAACTACTGTATACTACAAAGGGAGGTAATAATCTTTCATTTTCCATGAAAAATACTAGAACAGGATATAGCTGAAGTGTGCTTTATGCACTGTCGCAGATTTAAAGGGAATATTAAATTCTCAAGAGCTTCCAAACTGTCCACTCAGTACCTTGAAGGTGTAATTCTCATCTCACATCTGCTGAATAATCTTTCTAGATTTTTACATAATCGTTACATGCACAAGCATGTTCTGTGGGGCCAGATGGGGGATCCACCCAAATGTACTGAGGGAGCTGGCAGAAGGGCTCACCAAGCCACTCTCCATCTTTTACCAGATGTCCTGGCTATCCAGGAAAGTCCCAGAGGTGACTGGTGACCGGAGGTTGACAAATGTGACACCCAGCTACACGAAGGGCTGCAAGGAGGACCCAGGGAACTTCAGGCCTGCAGCTTGACCTCAGTACCAGGGAAGGTCATGGAGTAGATCATCTTGAATGCCATCACATGGCATGGACAGGACAACCAGGGGATGTGCCTTCTCAGACTTTATGAAAGCCTTTGACACCACTTTCCACAGCATTCTCCTGGAGAAACTGGCTCTTGTGGTTTGGATGGGTGCACTGTTCACTGGGTAAAAACCTGTCTGGACTTCCAGGCCCGGAGAGTGGTGGGGAGCGAGTTACATCCAGCTGGGGCCATCACCAGTGGTGCTTCCCAGGGCCCAGCACTGGGGCCAGCCCTGTTTAACATCTTTATTGATGGTCTGGACAAGGGGATCGAGGGCACTCTCAGCAAGTTCACAGACAACAACAAGTTGGGCAGGAGTGTGGATCTGCTGGAGGGCAGGAATGATCTGCAGGGGGATCTGGAGAGGCTGGATCAAAGGGCTGAGGCAGTTGTGTGAGGTTCAACAAGGCCAAGAGCTGGGTCCTGCACTTGGATCACAAAACCCCCAGGCACCTCTCCAGGCTGGAGGGTGCCCAGTGGAAAAGCACCTGGGGGTGCTGGTCAGGATCAGCTGAGAGCAAGAGCACAACCAGACACCATCACCTGAGAGCACAACTCACACAATCCAGCTGCTGATCTGCCTGAGGTACAGGAACTGAAACAGCACTCTCAGCATCCCCGGAGCCCAGCTGATCCCTCTCACACACTCTACTTCATGCCTTAAGCAGTGATTGTTCTCAGCCTCGTTGAATGCTTGCTTTCCTAAAAGAAGCTGTAGTTAAGAAAAATGTTAACAGTTTTCTATTCAAAATGCTTTACTGCAAGCATCCTGACCAACTCTAATGGCATTTTTTAAACTGATTGCCTTGTACTTGAATAGTTTAGTGACTATAAGGCTAAATACTCAAGATATACCCACCAGATAGCATTTTATAGGAAAGATTTAATCCATTTTCTTCCATGTCAGGGTGTAATAATTACAAAAGAGAAGACAAGCATGGCATTTTTGTAAATATATCTGCTAACAAAGTAGCTCATTACCTAATGTACTGGTCCCTCTCTTGAATTCTTTAACAAAGTAACAGAGAAGCACCATTCTGAGTGGAATTTTTCATTCACCTAAAAGCAAACTAAATTCTTCCCAACAAGGGAAACAAAACAAGGAATGACCTAAAATCCTCCTTGAACTAAAGAGCTTCGGTTTTTCCAGAAACTTAATTTTTTTTCATTGTCTTTTGCATTCCAGAAGGAGAAGCCACTCCCACAGCCCTGAGTAATGCACTCCATGGTGAGGCACTGAACCAACAGGAATGTTTTGTTTGGAATCAGTCCAGTAATAAACTGCACCTGTCTATTTTACACCCTGCCTTGCAGCTCTGGTGCATGGTCTTCTCATTCTTCCCAGTGACCTGTTGTGCCCATCTCCCACGACACAGTTTTTAATTACTCCTGCCAAAGACATCCCTCCTGGCTCAGGAAAAAGGGAATGTCCACTGGACAGGAGACGACTAAGGCAGCAAAAATAAAAATCCCATCAGGCAGCAGGAATCGAAAGATCAACTCAATGACAAACCAAGTGTTCTCCTTTTGACATTCAATAATATAATACCACGCTCATTTTTTAGAAAGAAAAATTGCAAAGTCACTTTGAAGTTTTCAGGTTTGAACACATGTGGAGCCTCAAGTGACCTCCATGATGGGAAAAGGCCCAAGACGAAGGAATTGCATTTCAGACCGTTCTGCACTGCTATGTAGAAGTTCTGAAAATTTATTTTTTGCACAAATGACTGCTGCAAAAATGCTGCATATTTAATGACAATTACCAGTTTGCCATCAATATTTCTCCTTGTAGCATTTCAAATTATTCAGTGGAAATAATGAAGCTGTCATCTAAAATACTATACGTATCGTAAAATTTTACGTCCCACTTAAATCTCAGAAAAGAATGACAATAAACTTTGATTAAATACTTGCCTGTAACAGAGTAAGATGTCAACAGGCAGCAGTAAATTCAGAGGGATTCCTATTGACTGCACGCCAGTTTGCAGAGAGCAACTGCACGCAGAGAAATTGTGTGTTGGCAGAATCCTGGCCTGGGCACCCCATCAACTGAGGAAAATGTTACATTTAAATGCAATAACAATCAAATTACAATAGGAGATATTTCTTATAACCATCTGAACATCTTCATCTCATCACAACATCATAGATTTATTTCTTTTCCCATGTTGCACAACCAGCTTTAGAGAAGAAAGCATCCAGGGTTTGCCGTGCTCAGTCATCTCCAGCAGATGAATGTCACACTCCACTGAAATCCTGGCGCCTGGTTGACTTTGCTTAATGCCAGTCAACAGGCAAAACATCGAAGAAGAGAGGTGTCAGTTTGTCAGGGAAAGCAGTGGTGTATGGAATAAATTTAATTGCACTGGTCCATCACTATTATCAGAACCCCAGGGAGGGGAAGGGGATGCAGAAGCGATGAAGAGGAAGGGAGGTCAAGAGCGTGAAAGAAGGTGAAGCTGCGAAACAGAACAAGCCAGTCACGATAGACAAGAGGAAACAAACACAAATAAACCAGGACATTCTTTGGGAGAGAAAAAAACAGAACTGATAAGACAATCCTTAAGGTTTTGAGGCAAAAGACTTGGTCAAAATGCAACTACAAAAACATTTTTAACCACATAATGCACAATGAAGAAAAAGGGAATAAAAGTGCAGGAATATAAGGAAAAGGAAACGAAGACAAAAAGTACAAAAAATGAACAGAGGCAATGATAATGAATATGGAAAAGAAATGTATGTCTGGAAATATGTTACAAGATCTCCATAAAATCAAAACTCTCACCCAAATCCCTGCATCACTGGCCACAATCCTGTCCCTTACCTATGTCCAAGTGATCATTACAGAGGTTATGAGAAATAGATGATGACAAGTATAGAAAAAAAGCAGTCTCTGTTTTTCTTCCCTATACATTCTCTACTGCAGTTTGGACTGTTTGCCCACAATTATTTTCTCTCTTTATTTAAATGCACTTAAGAAAACTGATTTGTGACTCCAAGGAAGCTCCACGAAAGCCCAGCACAGGAGAGGCACGTCAGTGAGCAGCTGCCAGGCCTTCAGAGAAGGTCCCAGAACACCTCAGTGCAGCATTGCCACACTCAAGGTTAAAACAACCAACACACCTGCAGGAGGTTACCTACGGAGAGATCAGCTCTGGTGTGTTTCCTACCCCACACAAGAAAGACAAGTTGTCACTTAAAGGAATTTGCTGCACCTTCACCTGCTGAGCTTGGGCACGGAAGCAGAATTAGTTCTACCTTGTGGCTGTTTGCACAATCCCTCCTGAATGAAAGAGAAATTGCTCAGGTGGCAGCTGAAAGTAAACACGGGTTCACTGAATCCCCAGAGAAAAGCACAGAAATTCAGGCTGCTGCTCCTAATAATTAACATAGCACAGCAATCTGAAAACTTAAAGTCTAAGAACATAATCCATATTAGTGTTCTGCAGGGGTTTTTTTCCTCTCTTTCTTTCCATTTTTTTCATCTTTTTCTCCATTATCCCTCCTCCTTGTAAATGAGGGAATCTACACAGGTGGGTTGATCAAGACTGATTGCAATTAAGATTTATTGTTGAAATTGCTGCTATGGTGTAATTGAAACAGGTGTCCCTCTATTTCCTTCTCTGTACTGCTTTGTTCCAAATGCTAAACAACACAAAATACTGTACAAACCAATCACACAAATAAGTCCAAGGTATTAAAATATTATAAAATATATGTACATGTTCAAAACTTCGAGGAAAAATGTGTTGTGGACTTGTTTATTCCAATAGTGTACCGAGTCCACTCCATCTTATACCTTTGCAGTGGGGCAGAATAATTTTAGCGGAAGCATTCAGGCATTTTAGTCCAGAAAAAAAAGGAAGGTGGCATTTTATCCCCAATGCATCACACCCATAAATTTCCAAACATTTTCTTTTTGAAGACCTGAGGTGCCATCTTCAATCTCAAACTTGAAAAAAAATTATAAGGGGCTCATTATAAAGGGCAAACTGATTGTGCTCTCACACAGTCACTGACCCCAAAAAGAAAATTCTGTGTTCATACCTGGAAAAGTGCAAAGCTTTTGTACCTTCTGGTTTGATTATTATGATTTTTCCTCAGATTATGCTACTCTTAATAATGACGTATCTTGCTCGTTTGCTTATAAGCACAAGAAACCTATGACTGACTGTTATCCAAGTGATATTCCCAAAGTAAATTGGCAATTTGCAAGGTACTGGGAATCGCAGACCCTTTTTCTCTTGTAGCCCCAGAAACCACCCCAAAAGTGAGCTGGCATCAACACAGGACACTGAAAATTCGTAAACAATAGTGCAGCAGATGAAGTTGATCTAAGTTGGCAAAAGTCTTGTTTTCAGATACAGTGAATGCTAATGATAATAAATAATTGGAAATACCATCTGGACTCCTTAAAAAACATCTTTCTCCAAGTCTGCAATTGAATCTCTACAAAAAGAGGATCAATGCAAAAGAAAATGAAAGCAGTAAATTAAAATTAGATTTATGCCAACTACTTAAAACTAAGAGCTCATTTAGAAGCAGTTAACACAAAAATGTGTTCTAGTTCAGCTGCAGAGTCCGGCCTAAGCCCATAAAGCAACTCTGAGAGCTCCCACTATCCATCAGGAAATGTTCAGAATCTGCAGGACCAACTACTAGGCTATTTTTTATTTTTACTATTACTACTATCTTTTTCAATTTTGTCTCTAATTGATCCACAAATCTCAGAACTGAGCTTTTAAAAATTGCAATAAAGAAGAAAATACACCCAGTACCACAGATAACGATCAGTCTAGGGTCTAGAGGAATGTCTGAGATCTGTTCTTGACCAAAACAAACAGCGAGCCATGAACTTCGGTTCTTGAGGAGAACTTCCCACTGTACACACAGGTTTAGCCAAGTACCAACTGTGCCTGTAAAGTGCATTAGACATTTTTCAGCTGGGTTCAGTTACTTCTGGCTAATGTACCCTGACCTCTGCTTGAACCATTTTTACATAATAAAGCTGTGAATTTTAGACAGAGTGTTTAATTCCCACTGTATTTTGCATAGATCATTTAGTACTTAAAATGGGGATAAATCAAATGTAGGAAACACAACATTAACAATATTTTCTGTGTGCTTCCACTTTGCCTGTGAGGTGGAACTTTAATTACACCATTAATAACAATGCCTGCATTTTCAGTCAGTCGTGCATCATTCCTCTAGTGCCATTTAAACTGCATTTGGTCTCTAAACTGCTCCACCCTCTGGAACTGGATCACTGATTATATTAAGACAGCAGCCTCATCCTGCTTACATCTCAGCTACCACGGCATCAACAGAAGAATTTAAAGGCAGGAACCACTTATCATGACCTAAAACGGTTTATTTAGAAAAGTGTCCTGATATTTTCTGTCTCCAGAAAGTTTCTATAGATTTAGAGATGACAGCTGTTTTGGGGAAGAAAAAAAAACAACAACAAAAAAATCCATCAATGTTTTCCCCAATTATTCAGAGTCCAAATGATCTAAAAAACATTAAAAAAAATAATAGGGTGTGTGTGCATCCATAGCTGCTGGGTTTTCCCAAATTGAGTGATAAAACTAAAACCTGAAGACTGTATTAAAAAATGTCCATGAAAAGATCATTACCAATATTTTGGCAGTGCCCTCACGGTGTGCGCTGGGCTCACAGAAAGAGAAGAGAGGGAGGTGGCAGAGGACAGCGTAAAAGGATGGTAAGGGAAGAAAACCCAGGAGAAGGAACTGCCTTTGTTGTCAAAGGTTCACCAAGCTGGGGCTGTCTCAGAGAGGCTGAAGGACCACGTGCTGAGGTGGGAGCTCGGACAAACAACGTTTGCTGAGTTCAGAGCCCCTGTGCCAGCAGCTGCTCTCCCATGCTGACCTGGTCCTTACTTGCTCCAAAGTAGAAAAGAAAAAAAAATACGAACCCCAAAGGGCCCAGATTGATACCAACCAGTCATCCCATAACAAGTTTTCCAGCTCCTGTTGGAAAGCTGCTATTTTAACTTTGCTACCAGATTAAAGAAAAACACAGAATCAGTAAATGGAATCAAATGAACGCACCTCACCCCATTTTTAAACACCCTGAAGTGTCGAAGCTGTCAGGAGACATTTGGACACGCTTTTCACATATAAGAATAGAAACACAAAAAGTGAAGAATATCCGGCTAAAATTTGGTTTTCGACTGCTAAATTTCTTTGTGTGAAAAAAGCAATAACCTCTCTGCAACTTAGAAAATATTTTTGTTCTGATTATTCAGCTATTAAAATAGGAAAGTGTCATTTTATGACAATTGCTTTCGGCAGGAGATATTTTACACTTATATTTGCAAGGAATAGGAATATAAGAAAGAACAATATTAAAACCTTCAGCGTTAATCTCTATTTTCAAAGCTAAGCACATTTTGACAAACTTTCTAATAGACACTGTTCAAAATTCATAACATATATGAGCATGATTACATTATTCTAATTTATTTTTTCTCCCCTCATGCACAGCAATAAAATTTTACCTTTGAACTTATATTTATTACAACTTTTACTCTACAGAGGGCATGCAGGCACAGAAATATAATAAAGCTCTGCTAATTCCATACATTATTGAAATCCTAACTGTGCAAATGGTATCTTACTGTCTTCATGCATACTTAAAATTTCAATCCAAAACCTATTTCATTAAAAGGGATGGTTAAGCAACAGTATGTGTTTTTTATATATTTGTAAATTAATGTAGCAGAATTATATTTTATATATTCAGGACAAAATTATGTAACACTAGTGTTTGTTTAGGTGTTGTAAGCAAAAACTTGATAGATGCTAAATAATTGAGAGCTCCATCCATCAGACTCCTAAGCACTATAAAAATACAGAGAGGGGAAACGTTAGAGAATAACCTTTGCACACCCATGGGCTGCTGTAAATTGGGTCTAATTCCAGCAGTAAAAATCCCATTGACTTCCCCAAACTGGGAAGTGTACAGCTATGAAAGATCACTTTGAACTTAATGAAGCACAAAAGGAATTTAAACCAGGAAGATTGGCGGTCACCCATAAAACAATGATACCTGGCCAAGGAAAACATCAGGACTAACATACAAGAGAAATTTGGGGCATCTCTTCACTTGGTGAATAGAACAGCAACTGATCCAGCAATCCAAGTGAGTAAGGGAGCAGCTCCTGCAGTCAAGTACATGACAAAGTGTAAAAGTTGACTCAAACTGCAAGTGCAATATTGGCACGAGCTCCTTTCTCCTCGCAAAGGTCACTGCGCACATTAGCTCCAGCTCCATTGATTAGCAGCTGAGATAGCAGTGCTCGCACACTCCTCGGAGTCATCAGGAAAAGAGACAAGGGGATGACTTTCTGCATACTGTGTCCTCATCACATTCCTGGTAATTGCTCAGTCACAAATAAGGCACAAATAGGGGAAAAAGCAGCAGAACAGAGTCCTCTGAAAACATTAACAGAAACAACAACCTTTACGTTTGGCACTGAGGCATCAAAAATGATAGCTATTATTACTGCTGTAATTACACGGCTGGGACTCAGAAGAATCGCATTTTGCCTCCCTGGAAACGCAGCCACGTGTTTGATATCTAAACCCACAGGAACATATCTCCCCACCACGGCCAGTTTGCAGAATACCTACGGGACCTGAAGACACGCTGCCAAAAATCTTCCTAAGAGCTCCCAAACCCATAGGGTCTTCCTGCAGGAAGACTGTGCCAGCTCTCAATTTTGGATCAAATTTAAGCTGCTGAGCCATTTTGTGCCACAGCAAACCCAGACAAGTCAAGCCTCACCTTTGCATGAATTCCCTGCACCAAGCAGCAAAGCAGGGAGCAGTTCACCACAGCAAACTACGACAGTGTGTCTCTCCTACATGAAGGTGAGCTTTCAGTATCAGCTACCCCAGCTACAGAGCCAGAATTCAAGAAAATGCTCAGAAATGGGGTCTCAAGCATGTCCGGTTTAGAGAGGAATACTCACTTTTAAAAGTAAGGAGAAATATTTTTCTCTGAAACCAGACAAGCAGAGCAAAATTTTTACCTGGTCTCAAGCAGTTAGTTGAAACGTATTCCATTATGGACTTGAAGTCACCTCACTGGCAACACAACCTCCCAACATATTGAAAACCAGCAGGAGATGTTGAATTAATACATATATGCTAACAAGCACTCCTACAGCCATGAATGTTTAATCCAGTTTTTCACTAGCTGACACAGTCCCCCATGGCTGCTCTGTGGTTTTGAAGCTTTGAGACAAGGGAAGAACTAGAAGGAAAAGGCTGTAGAGCAGGGAACCACAGAAAATCAGTCAGAGGGAAAAGTCTCTGGAGAAAGCCCGGAGCAGAACACTCACAGCAAAAGAGGCAAGGCAGAAATGTTAACAATTGGAGTGGGATGGAGGCGGAAGAGAAGGGCAGGAACGTGAAGACCTGGGAAGACAGCCTCTCTCTTCAGCAGTTGTGGGGCTACATTTGGGTGATGTGTAGAATACTTCTCAGCAATATGTAACATTTTAACATTTGTGTGCTGTTTATTCAAAGAGACGCACACGGAATGAGTTTTCAGAGACAGTGCAACACTGCCTGACTGCACAGGGTAAGTTATCACACACTGGAAAAAAGGAACTTCTACACACCTTTGGGGTCTTACCAATACATCTTAATGTTCTGGACCATGACAAATGATTGGATAACAACTCTTACTCCCCTTGTCATCATCCATCTTCTTAGGAGGCTTATTTCTTCAAATCCTGATGATGAACCTCTGTAGTCACTTATCCGAGCAGTGAAAATTTATTGCCTTTACTAGAAAATGAAATTCTCTTCCAGGAGAATTGCACTGGACACAAAAGAGCAAATTTCCACCCTGGAGTATATAGATGCATTTTCTTTCTCCTTAGTGGAAACTATATACATTTATCCAATGTCAGGATTTGGACCAAAGGGTATCTCCTCTGTTAGTAAGAATGGCTAATTTCTAATTAAATAAGCTTACAGATCATAGAGATGCCCTAATGAGAAAAAAAGAAAAAAGAAAAAAAGATGAGGCCACATACTAATCCTGCTTTCACTGCACATATTTCTCAGGGCTGCCAAAGCACAGTCTCCAAAATACTTACTAATTACACTGGATTGCCTCCAGCCACTGTCACTGCCAGGGAATGAGCAAACTTTGCAACAAACCAACCCACCAAGAGTTCAGAGATTATATTATTATTTTGGGAAAGCCTTGAAGGGGTCAAGAAACAAGAGAATAAAGTAATGCAGGGCTGATTTGGACAGAAAACAGTCTGTGGACTTCATAAGCAGCTGCAGAAAAATATTTTGGCACAGCTGGGAGCAGCTCCCAAACTGGCAAGCTGCAAAAGTGCAGACTAGACACTCCACAGCATCATGATGGAATCAAACACACACTGTCCCCAGCAGTTACAGAACCTGTAGTGCAGACTGGAGTGTAAAAAGAAGAAAATCCATAAGGCAGAAGTCTATAAACTCCGCTGAAATAATCCATACATGTCATCTTTTTTGTGTGTTCAGTGGCAAGATATGGTACCCCAAAGGTGGTTGTTTCCAACACAGGGAGAGCCCAAACACCAAAGGATGACTGGAAGAGCTGAATGCACATCACTAAGAAAATCAAGTTCCTACGTCTGTCAATCAGTAATGAGAACTAGCAAATGTGTGCGGGTGGCATGTGACCCCGACAAGAAACAGCACCAGGAACCAGTGTCTGCAGCCTTCTCATCAAGCTGCAGTTCAGCCATTAAGAGCTCGAGTCAAGAACCTCCATTCCAGCTTTATAGTGCAAGAAGGGTTGAAAGAACTGCAGGTGCCCAGAGCGACACCATAAATATTGATCACAGTGCTCATTCCACTTCATTAGCCATGGAGCACACAATGGTTCCCAAGGGACAGGAAAAGGCAGGTCCAATTTTAATCGCACTGCCACACTAAAATACAAACCTTGTGGACTATTATTTTAATTACTGCTGCTTATTCATGCCAATTTCAGCCTATTAAAAAAAAACGTGTTTCTGGACAGTCAAAACTCCGGGCTGCCAGAGAGGTACATCCACACTACATGAATCAGCCCTGTGTAATGATACCCAAGTGAGCTCTGCAATCAGCAAAAAGCAGTTTTTCAGCCCAGCACCTCACCTTGGGCTCCTCAGAAACACAGGTCATTAACCAGCAGAACTTTTGCTGCCGCAGCTGTGGCGTTTCTGAGCTACAAACTGGTGCCTGGCAATGAAGGGGCCCTATAAACTGAGCATCTTATTCAGACTGACTTACTGTGCTGGGCTGAGCCTGGCTGGGCACCAGGTGCCCACCAAAGCCACTCTGTCACTGCCCTCCTCGAGGGGGCAGGGGGAGAGATTATCATGGAAGGTTCATGAGGTGAGATAGGGCAGGGAGGGATCACTCAGCAGTTACCATCACAGGCAAAACAGACCCCACTCAGGGAGATTAGTTTAATTACCAGGATAATGAGAAATAAAACCAAATCTTAAAGCACTTTCTCTCTCCTCCAGGCTTCACTTTAATCCCAATTTTCTCTTCCAGAAGCCACGCCTGTAGCTCACTTGATACCAAAACCTTGCCACTCAAAGCCAATACACCTACATAGTACAGTACATAAATCCTAAACCATTTAACCTTCAAAAATATATGTCTGGGAACACTGCCAGAGAATATTTGAAAGGGATTACAGTAAATGTATTAGTTGTCACTTAAAATTAAAATATGGATTTCAATTGAAACTCTATATAGGGGGGACTTTTCCCCCCAAAATCCGTTAGTTAGCAGCCATGCTGAACGAAGGGGAAATCGTACAGTCAGCTCAGACTACACAGGGCAAGCTGATATATTTTAAAAGCTACATTTTTATCTACTGAAATAAAACATTTTATTTTTTTATTTTTCTGCTTTAATCAGAATATAACCTCATTAAATGACAGTGTGTGAAAAGAACATATAAACTAGAAAGAAAATATAAAAACTTTCTGAATAATTTAATGTTTATTGCTTTTAGACTTTGATATTCTGGGCTTTACTACTTAAATGCAGTTTAAATGTATTACTTGCCACGGCCTTTACGTTAAACCCAGTAAGTCTGCAATTTGTGATAAAACTCCTTATCTCCCTCTTTCTGAACCTCCGCAGAGATCCAAGGTTAATTTGCAGATAATATTACTTCATGAAATAATTATCTTAGTCTATAGTACTTAAAATAGCTAAATTCAAGAAAGATAGCTTAGCAAATGAAGCTGTTAGGGCTGCAGGATGAGGCTGCTGATGGGGCACACGCATCTCACCTGGCAGCACCTTCAGTGGGGGGCAGAGCTGGGGCAGCCACTCCCCCAGGAATTCAGGACAGGGATGCTCCCTGTTGATGCACACGAAGGTCAGAGATCCAGACCCATCCAACCTCCCCCTCCAAGCCCCCAGATACCAATGGCAAGGCAGCCTCTGCCTTTCTCTTCACAACCCCGGCACTTGCTGAAAAATGACTCTCTCCAGATATTCTTTCTCATCCTGCTAATTTTTCCAAGCATCCTCCTATTAAACTATACAAATATATTCATTTAGTAAACATCCCATTAACCAGGTCAGCATACAGTGTTCACAACTTATTATGGAGCAGCACCAAATCAGTCACAGAAGCAATTATGCAATTTTAGAGCAGACAACTCACTTTAATCTTCATATGGGGCTGGGGATGTACATGCCAATGTTCATTCAGAGGACTCATTCATTTCCAAGTATTGTATTCCATTTGTTTCACCCTCACTTACACGGCACTCATGTCTTTTGATTTGTAGGTTTTGTGGGCTGTCAGAAAATATGAACTCAGTGCTCCACCCTTCATGTCAGGGATTTTTTTAATTGAATTTAAGGGTATCTCTACAGTTCTAGTGCCTGGGGGCAGCAGGAGAAGCTGGGCTAGATATTTAGAATCAAAACCTAAATAAGCATTAAGAAAAAAAACAAAAAGAAAAAAAAAAAAAGAAAAAAAAAACCCAATAACAAACATTAAAGAAGTGAAGGTCTTTCCAGAAGTATTTAAAATAGGTGGTTGTAGAGAAGAGAAATCAGAGCTAAGAATCTGGGATGCTACAGTTACAACACAGGGGAAAAAAAAAAAGCCTGTTAAAATCCCAGCTTTATTCGAAGGCATGCATTTATTGAAGCGCCTTGGGAAAACAGGATGCCATATAATATTAACAAACAAGAACATGCTCTGTCAACCACATGCAGCACCACAGACATTTTGAAGACCTAAATAAATAATGTATTAGAAAACCTAGCCCAAGCTGAATTAATTCAGACTGCAATGATATAAATGAGCAGCAGTAGCGGAATTATTTCCCCGGGACTTTAGTCGTATATAGCATTAAAAGTTAAGGCCTTAAGATACTTATTGATAGGCAAGAAAGTGCAATCCTTAGATCTATGCATGCCCAGGGAGCACTCTGCCCATCTTAGAGCCTCAGAGTTTCCAAGAGAGTTGCCGAATCACTCAGCTTTATTTGCAAACACCATGAAATACAACAAAACACCCTCTTGGCTCTAGTCCCCTTTGACACAGCACTAAGTGTACAACAAACAGTGCTGACTTGGTATTAAACTTGGGAAATCCGCTGAAACCGGGGCAGGGGGGTGATGGGAATTCTGTATCTGGCAACAGAAAATGGAATTTGAACTTACAGGATCATCCTAGTTTCTACAATATATTATGGGCAGCCAAGACCCACCTCTGCCCTGCTTCAAGCACTTATGGAGCCTTTTCCACAGAACTGCCCAACACTCCGTTTAAGTTCAAGAGGACTTATCAGTTCTGCTGCATTTTCACCCCAAAAATGATGTGGTTGTTCATGTCACAACCACATTTGCCAGTAATGAACGGAAACAACCCCCAGATCAGGGACAGACCTAGGTGCAGTACCAGAAGAGATGTGGAAAGGGCCCAGGTGGACCTCACAGCACCTGGAAGTGACATTGGGCCTCCATCAAAGCCCCTGGGCTCACCAGCAAATTCCCTGCTCCCTTGATAATGGCAGATAAGGATTCCCCCTCCCTCCAGAAAGGTCACTTTTCAAGCTACAGCCATCTCAGTCCAGATGCAGTGCCTGAACCCCCACAGACAACACTGGCCACAAGACCAATCCAAGAACTTTGTGGGATTGTTTTTTTCCTTCTCAGGAATATGAAAGGAAAAACAGCATTGTCTCCATGCTACTGCCCCAGTCCACGTGGGTGTGTTGGCTCATTCTTATCAGTTTTTTCTCTTCTGGTCCTGATAATTACCAGGTCAGCGTGAGGGTTCATTGGTAGCAACACCATCAGGCAAAATGATGGCAAAAGGAGCTGGGCAAATTCATGCTTACAGTCCAGGTCTCCACGGGAATTTTTTAATAATGCATCTGTTTTGAGAACCATGACAAAAGGTGACACTAAAATTATACAGTGGGGGAAGACCAGGCTTCAAATTGTAAAATGCATCCCAACAATCCACGATGATTCAGTTTCTAAGGAAACTCCACCTCAGATATATATGTTCTCCACAGACTTGGCTCTGACACTTGCAAGCTGCCTAAAGATACAAACTGAACAAGCTGTTTATTCAGAAAGAGACCATGAAATATCTTATCCTGTTACTTGTTTAACTCTCCTAAACAAAAGAGTACCTAATTTGAGGCAATTACAGCCATACTTCATGCAGACATAAAGAAAAACACCTTACAATGGAATTTTAAATTGTTCTCAATCTCCTCACAGAGCTAATCTTTCTCGACTCACTAATTCACATTCACTCCAGCACTTCACAAAAGCTCCCATTTATTAAATACAAGATTCAATTCACAGATAAACAATTCAATAATGTAATCTACACTTAAAATAATAGCTTGGCTTCAAAGTTTGGGGGGAATTAGGAGTTTTCCCTCTTTATAGCTGTTCTTAGCATCATTTCTTGTCACACCTTCAGAGCTCAAGTCCTGTAATCAAGGTCCTCTGAACTCATGTTTCCACACGAGGCTGGATCTACGTGAGGGCTGAATCCTGTCCCACAGAACTCACTGAATTCAGTGGGAAATCTGCCAACAGGGGGATGCTGAAGAGCTTTTAGGAGCCACATCTTAGGGCTGTTTTCCCTGCTCTCCAATTTCTCTACTACTTCATCACGTTTTTCTCTTTCCTACCACCTGACTAATCACAAATTGCTGCCTAATGAAGAGTGCTGGCATTACAATACTTAATTAGAATTAAGAGGAAGATTTACTTTAAAAACCTGACCAACCAATATGCCCCAGAGCCAATCTCAGTAGTGCAGAACTACCCCAAAAATTCCATGTTCCAAATTCTTAATTAAAAGTTTGTCAAAACTTCTTATTTTACGGGGGGAGCCTTTCCCTCCAGCATCCATTAACCTCAAAACAAGTGACTAAATTGTTTTTAAATCAGCTCTCACTTCATAAACAGCTTGATAAAAAGAAACTCAAAGAAAGTACAAGACTTATCTTCCATTTCCACTCAACAGCCTTCAGAACTACTGTACAAAGGTGGCTCTCGCAATCACTCCTGTCCAGCATCGAAGGAATTCCAGCCACAGAAAAAGCTTTCTGTAGGGCCACCCAGCAGGGAAGGATTAAATTACACAAAAAAAGCCCTGCTTTTTTCCCTCCACTAAAGGGCTGTGGTCAGAGATCAATGGGAGAAGCTGTCTATTGAAGTTACTGGAATTATTCCCTTATTTAAGCCTCGGGAGAAGGTTGCTGCTGACACCCAGAGCACAGCACAGAGCCAGATCCCAGGTGCAGCTCCTGCCTGAGGAACGGGGAGCACTGAGACTCCTGGCTGCA
Source organism: Rhagologus leucostigma (assembly GCA_013397725.1). Taxonomy (NCBI): domain Eukaryota; kingdom Metazoa; phylum Chordata; class Aves; order Passeriformes; genus Rhagologus; species Rhagologus leucostigma. Next base: position 1,521,924 of record VZTD01001174.1, on the reverse strand, counting down.
GGCTGCTCCCAGCCCTTCGTCGTACCCCGGCTCCTCCACATCCATCCTCTCCCTCTTCCCAGTCCCTCCTGCAGACTGCGCTGCAGGGCAGCCCCCAGCCCCACACCCCCACTTCCTACAGATATTCACTACCACTCTCCTTGTCTGCAGAATCAGGTTTAGTTTATTTCTACTTCACATAGAACTTAACTGGCTTATTTTGAAACATTTTTTTCTTCCATGAGTCATATCATGTGATTTGCACTGCATCCCACTAAACCTCACACACAGAATGCAATAAAACACAGCCAGTCACTTCTTTACCCTAAAGATCTCCTGTTTAATTTAAGCCTTTTATACTGTTCTGACTATTTCTCTTAAGAAAAAAAGTCTTGGCTAAAATAATTTTGAACTGTGAATTGGGCAATTTTCTCTCTATTAAGAATTTGAAAAATATCACATGTGCCAAATACTATTTTCTGGCTTGTTTCAGCCTGGCAGCCTAAGAAAATCAGAATTTGCCTCTGTACATTTTATCCATCAGCCGAACACCAAAAAATTTTGAAACCTTTTATTAATGTAAGCAAAATGCCTTAGAGACTCCACTCTCCACTTAGAGACTCCTTGGGATGAGGAGGATAAAAAGATGACATAAAGCATTCCCATTTCTTATATTCCCCAAGAAGCTCTGAGTTTTAAAGTCTTAACGTAAATGTTACCAAATCATGATCAAGGAGTGAAGAATGACATCTATAATATCTATACCTGATAAACACTTCCTTCACCAGCAGAAAAGCAGTGAAATCCTTAACCCCTTTTGGAACCCACTTAATCCAAAAAACCAGAATCTTTATGGATGAGATGAACCCTCACTGTCACATCTTCCACCTGCTCTTCCCAGGACCTTCAGCCACATTTGGGTCACAGATACAGAATTTTGTCATTAGTAATACATTTCAAACAGATCCTTCTACCCTCCTTCCTCTTTCATCCACTTAGTTAATTTTAGAACTTGTCATCAATCTACCTTTTAAACACAGTTCTAGAACAATCCTATTTTGCTCACATTTCTTTCTGAACCAGAGTTCTCTAAGAAATACAATAATTCTCCAAAAAGAATATGAACTGCATGTATGTGAAGTTCTGCTTAGCTTAAAGAAAACAGACAAACAGGTATTTTACGCTTCATTTCACTGAGAAAACAGGAATTGCTGTTGGTACTTAGAGGTATTTTTCTAGTTTCTTACTGAAACAACTTGGGGTTTTTGTCTACAATAGGGGCAACACTAAATAGAACTATTATACAATTTCTTTTCCAGACTTAAAAAATCAGCTATAAATTCTTCTGCAGTTACAAAATACAATACAAGAATCTTATTTCAGCCTCATAATCAAAAGGTTAGAAAGCATCAAATCCAAAAAGACTTCCTAGACATTAAAAGCAGTTTAGAAAAAGACAGTTTGAAACTATACATATGCACTAGCCTGGTATATAAATGCTAATCCTTCTATGCAGTTTCTTCAAAGCACTTGAACCACAGTAACAGACCTACAGGTCACACACACCCTCCCTGCTCTTTAGGTAACCTTTACCACAAGCTCGGATCAACGTAGGTCAAACTTATTCCTTAACATTTAAAACAGAAAGGGCAATAAAGATCTTGCCATATTAACTGATGTTTATATTTTTCTTAATGTTATAGCTCCCATTTCTGAAAGGGCTACCTCGACCCTTTGTTCCTAACCTACAAGTGTTTGAAGCTCAGGTTAATTTTTAAAAAACATCAGGACCTGTTGCTCCCTCTCACCAGTGCAATGGGAGCTGGGTATCTGAAAATCCATCTCCTCTCTGCTGAAACAGCCATAGGGAAGAAACAGCCTTTGCCCTCACCATTTTAGCACTGCTCTGAAGTCTTGTAAAACATCTTTTGGAGACAGAGGGTATCAAAAAGGAGCACTAGATCCTGAAAAGAATCATGGTTTTGCATAGCAATTCATTTGAGGGCATTCTGCACTGACCACAAGCTCGCTCTCAGCTGGCACAGAAAAAACCTAAGTTCACAGGTGGCTGTAATACCTTACACTGACAGCGCAGGAAGGATGAAAGCTGGCTATATTCCTAATAAACTCCACTGTATCTCCATCAGCCAAATATGAGGAGCTAAGATTACCACTGAATACCAACTGTAGCTGCCTTCTGGATGACTGACACAAGACACACCACCAGCATTTGAAGCAGCACAGTCACAGCTGAGCTGGAAATCATGCAACATATTTGCATTCAAAGATAAAGAAAATGAATCAGAGTATGCTTGAGTTTAACCTCTCAATTCAAGCCCACAACCTTCCACCTGTCCAGCATTAGATATTTCAGCCTGTACTTTAATGAAATATTCCTGACTGCTAGACAGTTATTTACACACACATAGCTACTACAAGAATCATTTATAGACTTTTCCATTTCTGTCCTCCTTGGCTGGTGGGCCACATGTTTGCTATAATCTTGAATGAAGTAAAACTGTTAAAGTGTGACTAAGCAGAGAAAGCTCTAACTTCCAAGCAGCTCACCTTAAAATTAACCTGAAGCTGATCTTCTGCTTCTCTTGCAGACATCAATTTCAGCAGAGGACTCAAAGACAGTAAATTCTCCTGAACATGGCAGTATCTGTCCTCAGACTGTCTGTGCACCAGTCCTAGAGCAAGGCACAATCTGCATTTTGAGTTTTTAAATGTTTCCAGCAGGAGACATCAAATATTTGGCATGGTACCAGCTGCTGGGAGGTAAGGCTTGATGGAGGTAACTAAATCCATTCCACCTGGCTCGTTAACAAGCAGCCTGCTCAAGGAGAGCATCAATCTTTATGACTACAAGAAACGCAGGTCCCAAATCTATGGAACAACTCACACTCCATACTTCAGCATTCCTCAAACACTCATAATACTCAGCCCTGCTACTACACTGCAACATTCTCCTTCCACCAGGGCTGCTAAATGAGAAATATAGATCTTATCTAATTGCTAGAAAGCTTTGCATGTTGCCTTTTAGAATCTGTGTTTCTACAAGTCAGGAAAACACTGGTTTGGGATCAGCAGCTCCAGTGATGGGGTATGGTGGGATACAATCCAGGATCTAAGAGGAAAGAACTTATTTTCAGTAAATTGAACATGGTAAATCGTTTCTCTGGGAACTTAAACAGAATCTGAAAATTAATTCTAAATCATTAATCCACTGGAAAATGAAAAATCATGAACTCTATCCAGGTAAGAACTTGGCTTTGCTGAGATTGGCCTCTTAGAGAAACTCTCTTCTCCTACCTAAGCGATTCTATGACTCGTGTTAAAACAGGACTGGCCAGGTGGCTGCTTCCCTCATGCCCTGAAGGAGGAAGAAAACCAGCGGTCCTGTGCCCTTGCAGCTCTTTCCTCATGCAGGATTCAGGCTCAGCTGGTGGGGATGCTCCTGCCCCACGGGATGCTCCTGGCCCTCAGGACACTGCGCACAGAGAGAAGCAGGGATCACCGGCACTCTTGGGGGCCACAGGACACACTGGGACTGCCCTGGAAGCACAGACAGGCAGCTGAGCACATCACTGGGAATATTCTATCCCCAAAGAGTCTTCAGCTTCTCCAAGTGTACAGCTTCACTGTCAACCCCTGGCAGAACGTAATATTGGATCTTAAAATAACACTGCTTTGATTACCTTACTTCCCTTTACTCCTCGCTTCAATTCCAACAGGATTTCAGTGTCTGCTCTGGCAATTGAGTTGTGTGAATAATGGATTTCTGTTTGGGCACTGAACCGAAAAAAATAAAAAAATAAAAAAAGAAGGAAAGAGAAAAGGAAGAAAAAACTAATGGTTAAAGTAGTATTGAAGAGAGACTGGGGGAGGATTTAGGGAAAAAGTAATTTCAAGATAAGGCAAAACGTTTGTTTAATCTGAAAGGAATATTCTGCTTCTGTTAACAACCTCTTTTAAAAATATTTTGAATTTTTAATTTTGTTTAAGACTGGTTCATCTACAAAAAAAACCACCCAAAACATTAATCATTTAATCTAAAAAATGCTGAGAGAAAACATTTTGTCTCTGAAATACCGTTCTCCAGTTTTACAAATAAAACTGCCACACGGAACAGAAACTTGGAAATAGATGTATTTCAACCCAAACATGTACTTTTTCACTGAACTTATTAACACTTAATAACAAAAACCCTCTTGTCTTCTTGGGAAGCGCCAGGTTCTAGATTCCAACCGCCTAGAACCAAAGAGATGGCACAGGGAAATAAAACAAAACTGCTGTGCCGAAGCTCCTCTCAGAAGCACTGCCAGAACCCCTCTGGCAGCAGTGTCTTACTGCCTCGTTGGCAGATAGGAGGGAGGTTCACCCCCTACAGCAGGTCCTGAGACCTGCCAGATGTTATCATTTATCAGATGAGGCTGGGAGGGGTGCACAGACACTCCCAGGGTGAGGCAGAAGGTGCTGAAGATGGTGTTTTCGTGACAGGTCCCAGGACCAGTCCTTCGGGTGCAGCAGGGGGAGAGAGAGAGCAGCAGCCTGGGCCCTTCTGGACTCTGCTCCTCTGGCTCAGCACCTGCATCTCCCTGGCTCTGCATGAACTGTGCATGGAGAAGGAACAGAGAGATTACTCAGCACTATTATAAATACTGTCCTCAAAATGAAGACAGCATTTATAACAAGTTTGGATTGCTAGGTTGGATGGGGCCCCGAGCAACCTCCTGGCATCCCTGCCCACGGCAGGAATGGAATGAGGTGATCTTTAAAGTCCCTTCCAACTCAAACTATTCTCTGATTCTATGAATTTTAACTCCCACAGACCAAAGAAACTCTGACACCCAAGCTGACAGTACAGAAAGGCAAATACTCAGCAGCTTTTGAGCCGTGCTTAGATTTGTTAACCAGGAGTAGAGTAGAAGAGCCTGAATCCAGAAAAATCACATGACCTTTGCATTAATCCCTGTTGTTGATCTAATAATTTCTGATTAAAACAATTAAGCCTTTGGGTATGACTTATTTCGTATATTTGATTACTTAGACACCATGCTGCTCACTGTCACAGAGAAATTCTCTTTGCTACTAATAGTTCTTCTGGTAGGAATCTGAACAAGCAGGAGCAAATTAATAAATGATGACATGGGAATTCCAGCAAAATAGATTGATGACTTGTGGGTATGATTCTGAATAATAACATTTTACAATCTACTCAAGAGCACTGCTAATAGGCGAGAATTTGTTTATGGCATTGTCAGAAACATTTATAAAATGCTTGGAAAATGAATTGTTACTTTTATGAGTCATACTTGTTATTTCATGAGTTTATTGTTATAGTTGCTTTTACGTATGTTCTCAGGTTGTACTCCTTACCATAATGACTACTCTGCACGAGCTGCATAATGGGCATTTCTAAAAACAAGGTCTGGTTCCACATCTGTCTTGTTTCAATCTCATTTTCTATTATTAATGCAGCCTAAAATAGATATGGAAAATGACATTAAAAAGGATACCCAAATTCCTTCATCAGACTGAACCCAACGTGTTTATATATTTCTTAGCACCTAAACCAAACAACTGTGAAATTACCTCTGAATGCACAACTACTCCTGACTGGACTGAAGTTCTACCTGCTGACCCTGGGCCAAGCCCTGCTGTCAGAATGTCCCCTGACTCACCACACTCAAAGTCCTTGTACCACTTAAAAAGACAAAAGAAGCAAAGCACACAAAAGATTATTTTTGTCACTGTCTTCAAAAAATGAAACACAACAGGCTTTGGCTAACTGCACAACTGCATTTGAAAATGAAAAAGTTTTGAGCATGTTCATGTTTTGTGAACTGGAAAGTTTTCAGGGAGTTCCTTTCATCTGGTCAATGCACGATAACATTTGTCGGTTCTAATCAAGGCTGTCCGAAATCCGATGTCAGACACTTGCAGCTATCTGCCCAAGAATACATTACTAACAGGCAATTATTCAATTCCTTGTTGAACAACCGAAAACAACCACTCTGAGAAAAATCACAAATAATTCCTGAGGTGTCTGTAAATACGAAAAAAAGAGTTTTCAAATAAATTCTTTTATTTGAATTATAGATCAATGTAGCTAATGACACAATCCAATTTTTAGTACAATCATCAATTTTCCTATACTGTTCTTTTGGCTTCACAGACTTTCCCAAACATAAATCCATTGACCTTCATGAGCTAAATTAAAAACACCATCCCGAAAAATTTTGTTTAGAAGAAGCATACAAAAGTCTTTCCCCATTCTATGCATTACTTCACATTATTTAATTTGACTTAATACACTACTGCCTTTTGTTGATACAGAAGAGAAGCACTCAAGGGATATGCACCAGACACTAAGAGTATCTCGCACGTGTTCAGTAACTTATTAACAGAGATTAGAGACACTTCTAGGTGGGAGCAGACACCTAATAATGACAAAGTAATGAGATTACTATTGTCTTCTCATTACTCCTCATCTATGCTAAAGTACTGCAAATCACAAATTACAGACTCCAGCTACTACATAAAACCCTGCTGTCCGTAGTATGTGCTCTGTGGAACCACTTCATTATTACAAATTAACCTATTTAAGAAACAAAAAGCCATGTCTGTACCTCTAGGCTGAGCACAAGTGTTACATCACTGAAGTTCATGCAAGCCCCTACACAGAAATGTTGTTTTGACAGGAAAGTCTTCAGAGAAACGCTGCAAATCAGAGCTTGACCCATCTGTGACTCACTCCCAAATTGTCCAAGCTCTAGCTCAGGCCAGCAGCAGTTTGTTACCTGGCTCAGTGCCCCACAGTCTCACCAGAAAGGATGGCTTTTAACATGGAAAGAAAGGACACTACAAGGCATTCGAAGGTGAGGCTTTAGCTGGAGAGAGAGGTTCGTTACCCCCTGCTCCCCACTCACCTCTCTCATGGCCTGGGCTGGCACCATGGACAGTACATGGCAGAAAGAAAATGTGGTGACCACAAGCTCCTTTTTGGCGAGTGAACAAACAGACTCCACATGGAAAAGACCTCCTGCGTCTGAGCCATGGAGAGCCCAGTGCTACACAGCCGAGCACAGGTGCCAAAGGACACGGGCTTAGCCCCTGAGGATGGAGGGGAGAAGGTAGGAAAGGACAAGAAGCCTGGTGGCAAACTCTTCTGGAGCACAGCTGACACCAACAGCACTGACAGAGAAGCTGCTTGTGAAGAGAAGTGAGCACACTGCAGCAACAGGAGGGGAGCGTCACGTTACAAAGTCTGGCATTTACATGAAAATGAAGGCGTCTTGCCGGCAGGGATACAGAGACAACCCAAAGTACCCTAATCAACACAACTCCAGGCCCAAATGAACTGTTAAGATGATGATACACTGGATTTTGGCATTTAACAGGGTCCAAAAATTTTTTTTTCCATCCCTTCAGGCATTCAGTAGGAATACAGAGCAATAATGCCAGGCATGGATGACAGAATGACTGGATAAATCACTGGATTTTAGGAGACAGAGCTGAATTCAACAAAAGATGCTTAAGTAAATGAAAATAGCAGCACACAACACAGCTTTCAGCAGGGCCGTTGCTTGCACAGAATACTGAACATGTGTACAGTGCTAAGCACGGACACAGGCCTTATGCTATTTCACCTGTAAATGACACTTCTCAGATTACCACAACTCCCTCCTGACCTCCTACTGCCAACTAACCAGCTATTCCAGGTAAAACACATTAAGCAAAGCTGACACTTACTCCAACTTTTATCCAAAACAAAGAAGACTACTTTTTGCAAAGGAAATCTAGGTAAGAGAACTTTACAGAAGGAAATAAATAAGGTTATGAACAGAGCAACTATGTTAGTGAATTGAGAGAAGAAGAAACAATTTGACTCTTTTTCCAACTTCTGTTTTAAGGACTCTTCCAGACCTCTCATACTCAACCAAGACTTCAGAAAGGCTTGAGAGTAGTATTAAGCAGTGATTCTAATCTGCCTGGTAACCTGGATGTTTCCTGATGAAACCTCAGTTTTAAGTGGACACTGATCACATCTAGTGACAATGTTTGCCTCAGGCTGGCGGGGTGGGAAGCGTGTCCCAACATATTTTTTTTGTAACTAGAACATGCACAGAATTGAAACGAAAAGGGTATTGTGAGACTTCCAACACCTTGTTGAACAATTGAGTGAAGAAGAGACACTTCAAAGGCCTGGCTGCTGAAAGATCACAGCCACAGAAAACAGTTTGATCAGAGATCAATGAGCATCTGCCATGGAACATGCTTTCCGTCCCCGGCACAAGTTGGGGTACAGAGATGGATGCTGGCACAAGTTTAACAGTGTGAAGTGCTCCTCAGCAATACCATTCTCCATCTGCACACATCCTGCTGGCCTGGACCTACAGTAATCATCACACACCAGCAGAGACCACTCACACAAAATTCAGAGCGAGCTCTTTGCTCTCTGTATTCTGGCTGTGTCATTTTGTAACAGCTGAAGATTTCTTTTTTCCCCCCCATTCTCACAAACTAACAAGAAAACCACACAGACTTAAATATATTTCAGAAGAATCCACGCTCTTCGGACAAAGCAGCCATTATTTATTTCTGCCAGGTTCTAATGCCTCATAAACAAACCACTATTTTAACCACTTACCAATTAACCACTCGTTACCACCTTGAAATTGTTTCCTGTGATCGGTCTCAGCACCACGTAAGAGAGGAATTCTCCATTTCAGATACAATATCAGGCCCTACAATTGCACAGTTTTGCCACTTCTGAGATGATAGCACAGCCTCGCTGTGACTAAGGACTGCAAAATTGTGCTCCATGTAATTGAATCTAAAGATCTGACAACTGTGACCTTATCAAGAAATGAAACTTTTGGCTGAGGTTCAAACCATACACAAGAAATAACATCTTGCTGGCTGTTTGTAAACGTCACATAAAAATGTACTTATTCATTATTAGCAACTTGTACACTGAACACTCTGCAGGTCTCAAACTGCTGCCAAGGGAAGGATTACTCAGTACAATTATTTCATTTACATCTTAGTCTTGTATTAATTTTGGCAGCACAACCAAGCATCCCTGCTCGTGACTGTAACAGTGTCATCCCAGTGAGGGAAATATTCAGAACACAGGCTAAAAACTGAGGATAGAAGTAGTTCTGGGGGCTGGATTGATATTCTGAATGCCAACAGAGCTGCTGACCTCGCCAAGAACCCTATTTTAGTACAAATATCCCACTTTTGTGGTAATAAGGCCAGCAATGACAACACACAATCTGCATTGGTGAGCCATCTCCTAATGAATAAAATAGAAAGCTCCGGGCAAAATCATGGGTTCTATCAGCCCCAGGCTTTCCAGAGCAACACAGTCAACTCAAAAACCTGAAAGTTTCATAAAAAAAATCAGTAAGGAGCCATTGTACATTACCGCAATTCCTCTGCAACAAAATGTCATTTTAGGAGGCACAAGAAACCATGGGGGCTTTTAAGGGCACAGCCCAGCTCACCTTTCCTGCTCTTGCAGACGGCCTTCAGGATGCGGTGTCCAGGCCCACATTTCCCTCGGTCAGTCACACACATTCCCTCTGAAACCACCCACTCGTGACACCGCGCGTCTTCACAAGGAATGGATTCCACCAAATGAGGACAACCTGCCAGGGTGCCCACCGGATCCACGATCACTTGCCTCTGTCTCATCCTAAAGCCTGGAAAAAGCAGAGCTGAATTAACTGGACAACGGAAAAAATATTCATACAATAATCTAGTAGCAAGAGGACTACATGGGGCATCTGGAGCTGTGGGATTTAAAGACACACAAGAGAACAATATTTACAAACTGGATGGATTGGGACAGCACTGGGCTGTAGGTGCCCACAGCCCGGGCATGCAAAATCTAACGGTGTGCAAAGAATTCCAGCAACCCACATTTTTCACATTTCTTTTTCCCTTTCATCAACATTAGATAAAAATACACATCAGAATATAGAAATTTACCAGTGATGCATATATTAATGTAATATCAGCATAAAAGAGAGGAACAGTTAAGGAACTGAAGCTAGAAATGACATCTATATTCTGCCTGGGAATCCACTAATGAAAGGACTTGTTTTGAGACACAGCAGAGCAGTTTACTAAGAAATTAGTATTCTGCTTTATGGAGGTGTAAGGTTTTCTGATACATAATGCATATCAGACCTCTTTGAAATGACATCCTATTAAACTGGAAGATTCAAATGTAAAGTGGAAGAAAAAGGTTACAGAAATAATCATAGAATTGATTACATAATCTACCTCCTTCTGAATAAAACCAGTCATGTTGCTACATACAATGCAGAACTAATATTTAAGTATCTTTCAGCATGTTCTGTTATGTAAATGACACAGAATTCTAAGAAAAAGGCAGCAAAAAATACATGGGGGTCTTTCCTCTGACAGTCTCAGAGCAGGGGCAAATACACAGCATTAGTAGAGGCCACATGGAAATGCTTTGGTCACGAAATAGAAAACTATAAACAAACCATCTCAGAGAATATAACAGATCAAACTTCCACAGTTCTCAAATGAGCAAAAAGAAATTATTCAAAAAAATTTAAACATGGAATGTTTTTGCAAATATTTATATTTTTTATTATTTCTCTTTCTGTTTGAAAATATTTTACCAGTTCAAATCATTTCACAAACTTAAGCAGTTTTCAGAAAAGTGTAATTTCCAAACAATAACACCCATTCCCTGACACACACTCCAAGAGACATCTTTGCAACTTGGAGCCTTAGGAAAAGCTCTGCAAGGAATCTCAACACGTCACAGCAATGAATGTACAGCAGCCAGTTAAAATCCAGGGGAGGTTGAATTACATCTGCACATCCTCCTTCCAGGAATTTAAACCAAACCCAGAACAATGAGAACAACCTCTTGGGTCCACCTGAGTCCAGCTTTCAGGGCGGTGGGATGCACCTCCATCCTGATACCTCGCCCTGGAATCCAGGCATGCAGCAGGACTTCCAAGGGGGATCGGAGAGGGGCAGCCTGGGAGCTGCTAGCCCAAGAAATCGTCCTGCCCAAGTTCAGTGCAGGATAAAAGGACCTGAATCAGCTTGAAAAATTTTTTCTTCTCACACCGAAGAATGGAAAAAGCTTTTAAAGGTCAGATTCCACTACACACACCCAAGAGCTTCATCCTGTCTTAGATTAATTTTTTTAAAAAACACATTAAGCTCCCAGTGTCGAATGTGACACCAGTGCTTTTGCAGTCTTTTTGCAATATTCCATTCCCTGCTCACCTCTCCCTCCGTGGCGGTGCTGGCAGCTCTCGGGCAGGCAGGGACCCCACGGTGACCAGGAGGACACTGCGCACTCGGCCGGGCACAGCAGGTGACACACCTGAGAGGTGGCAGGGGCAGGGCCCTGGCAAAGCTTCCCATCGACTGGTCTGGCAACTAGGAGAACAAAAAAAAAAAAAATCAAGGCTGTAACTCTGTCCTGCTGGCCTTAGTTTTTCACAATGCACCAAAATCCAGTGATTTTTCAGAGTCTTACCTCCCAGGGCAAAAGTTAATCCTGTGTTCAGAAAGGCACTTAAAACTTTTATCTAAATCACCCATATTCAGCAAGCCAGTTGAGACTATGCTTAGTGATAATCAGGTGCTTTAAAACTAGATTGAGTGCTGATTTTCAACAATGCTGGAGCAACAAACCAGACTCTAATCCCCACTTTTGTGGCCAAGGAGACCTCTTCAGACAGGACTGAAGAGAGAGAGACCCAAGAAGGAAATCCAAAAAGCTCCCTCTGCAACTGGGAGCCAGGCAGAGGCAGGTGAGTAAAACCCAAGCGCAGGGGACTCTCCCCATTCCCACACCCTGCAGGGGCATTGCCATCTCTGGATTATGGATGCAGTGCCCAGACCTCGAAATTTTCTTCATCTACTTCCAATAAAACTGAGCAGGGTTCTCAGATTCTTCTAGACAGACACAAGCATGAAGCATCTTTCCTGCCTGGGAGGAGAGACATTTACTCGAGTTGCTGCACCCATGGATCTCCAATCCTCTTTATCCCAGAAATGAGCCAATCCCAAACTCTGCCAAGTACCAATTTAGTTGATACTGACAATAGATTTGGGAAGTTGACTCTCTTTTTATTTTCATTTATCATAAGAGATTTCTAGATTCAATTAACTTCTCTAACCTTTTTATTCGGGGCAGAGGGAGGAAGGCAAAGAAAGGGAAAGACTCTTAAATCTGTCCTCTGAGTCATTATATGATATTGCATTTTAATTACATTACGGGCTGAATTTGGCTGTCTCTTTAGATAAATCAATATCAAAGCAGTCTTTCAAAAGGCAAAGACTTGTTTGAGTTTACTCTGCCATGGCATTACCAAGACTTCATTAATTTTTATAGCTACGGAGTTTGTTTTATCCTCATTTTTATTTTTCCCGTCTCTTTTTCTTTGCTTCCATGCATGGAATTGATTTGAAAAGAGTTTATAAAAACACGCCCAATACATGAGTAATCTTTCCTTTTTCTGATATTACACCATTTTCTTTAAAATTAATCATTTGAAGAAAAACACAACTTTTTTTCTTTTTAAACATGAGACTTTAGAGCTCAAAATCACAAATTTTGATTTGCACATCCTGAAGCTGAATTTAGACCAATATCTGTGCTTATGATTCCAGCTCATCAGAATAACAGGATTAAACAAGTGTGACTTAATTCTAAGATGAAAGGTAATATATCAGTAAAAAAGACAACTTTCTGAATGATTTCTGAGACACTGTAAGGCCTCTGACATGTTCATTTAAAGATTAGAACAAGGTGGCATAAATCCAATTCACCTGAATGTTCACATAAAGAGACCTTTTCTAGAGACTTTGCAAGTGAAGTGACAGACAGAATGAGATAAATATTAGAGTTTTAAGGATAGGAGTATTTATTTTCCCAAGAAGTCTCATGCATGGCTTAACCTGCCTCTCAGCATCAAGCTTTGCAAAACTGCATCCGTTTTCCGAGAGTTCACTTGGAGAAACGAAAGGAAATCAAACTGAGTACAAATGGTCAACGCAAGGAATAAAGCCCAGTCTTGCTTTGCTCTGACTCAAGGTGTCATTGCCAGGAATGGCTCTTCCCTCCTCACCGATTTTTAGGTTGCTTCTATACCAAATTTAACTATTTAAATGTGGAAACCTACATGGTTCTAGGTTCTCCTTCCTTGAAAACCAACCAGTGTGCTCAACATTATTTTAAATTGATTTTGGATTAAAAAAAAAAACCAAGAAAAATTGATTACAAAAAGTTAAAGAGGCTACCAGCCATCCCAAACTCATGGATGACTTCTTCCCATTCTGATGGAAATCCCTGCCTTCCTCTCCCTGCCAACCACCCTCCTGCTCCCCCTCTCCCCTTGGATTGATGCCCTACTTAATTCTAGCACTGGGAGCTCTTTTCCCAGGACCTACATCCCGTTTGTCACTGGAGTAAGGCTGCTTTGTTTGCTCAGTTCCTTATGGAGTTCTTTGCATTCTCTGAAAGGTAAATCAGAAAATACCATTCTAATCAAATACCCAAATACATTCCACGTCTATGGCAGCTTATACTCACTCTACACTGACTGCAATCCTCCTGTCAGTCTTCAGGAATACGACCACAACAAAAAAAACCCAAGCTTTAATGATAAATGCATATACAATACCATCCTTTCCCAACATTTGGCAGGTACAGGGAGACACAGCTTCCAGCTACAGTGACAGGATAGACCAGCAGGGTCCTCCTTAAAACAGAATTTCATGCCTTCTTCAGCCATTTAATTAAAAACTCTGATTTCCATTTGGTTTATTTCAAAGCTTGATGTGATTTTCTACTGCCACTGTTTCATACTCTAACAAATTTATCTTTTATTTTTTATTGTAAAGGAAGCATAAGGGGGACTTCTTCTGTGAACCTTTTAAATGCCAAAATTCTCACACACTGCAGCCTCCAAATGGCACAGGTAGCCTGGCTGCGGATGTCCTGTTCAGGAAAAAACCTGACATTATGCCTATGAGAAATGCACACAGCTGCCAGGAATGCCTTTAGGAATGGGCCAGCCTTCTGATTTCGTTCAATAATTGACTCTGTAGTGGCGTTTTCCTGCAGTCATATAGAAAAAGTGCTTTTTGTGTAATTATTTTCCTTGGAACAATATTAGCCACGTTTTTGGAGGAAGGTGAAAGGCAGAAGCCAGGGAAGCAAAGAGTGGGAGGGGGAGGCAACATCTCTGATTCAAGTAGCAGCTTATTTATGATGCTTGTTTGTACCTTTTAAAATCCCGTGTTCTTCCCAATCTATAGAATAAACTTGAAAAAGCAATCAAGAACTAATCTGGGGGCCTCTGAAACATTGCACATTTCTATAGCTGTTATATTGAATCTATCCTTTATAAATGCAACTGCAGCTGTTCCCAGCACCAGTGTCTTGCCTCAAGTTTGAATTTTACTATTTGCTGTTATTTTCAGGTTATTGCTACCAGCAGGAGATAATAAATTGGGTTCTAAAGTGTCTTGTTTCCCTATATATTTTTACTGAGCTAATGATTTGGAGGAAGAGTGGAAGAGGAAATCAGCTCTGATATGATTATTTCCATAATGTAATTTTAAGCCAATAAATAAATTATCTTTGAATACAGTCATGTGGACAGACACTTGCAGGCACACATACCAATACTATATTAAAAGCAATGCTGACCAGACAGAGGCAGAAATGCATAGGATGGCATTTTGTTTGCAGGGGGTCCTGTCAAATACGGTTTTTCAACTCCTCAGGAGGTAAATAACACTTTTTTTCCTGGACTTTAACTACATTTCCCTTTTACAATGAAAACCCAAGTGTTTTTCATACCAAAACCAAAATGAGACTTTTCTAAATATCATTAATATATCTGGAATACACACAAAGATTATCGCGTTTGTCTCTTACATGTTTTAGGTAATACTCAATTCTCAAGGAAATAAATCCAAATGTTCACCATATGGCAAAACTAATCCAAATCTGTGATTGCCAGGATACAAGGCAGGTATGAGAAAAGGATGGCATATCCTTGTGAAAGTTCTTACCGCCTTTGCTGGGACTTATAAACCAAAGACACTCGGATCAATACAAAGGGAAATTACTTGAGAAAACCACAAAGGAGCGAGTTATGTTATAAAAACACTTTCATGTGTAAAACACAATAGAAGCAAGCCCAGCACAACATTTGTAAGTAATTTCTCTAACCTGAAAGACATTTTTATAGCAAAAACAAAACATTACACATGGGAGAAGTGGTGAATGCAATCTGACCAGCCTGGAAATGGCACCAACCCCAGTCCCTTGCATCCCTCCATTAAGGAGCCTAATGTACCCCATATACTGATGGAAAGGGTTCCTTCATGCTTTGAGGAAGAATCAATTCATTTTGAAGCCACTAATCACAAAGTTGGAGGCATATTTTCAATTAAAATCTATTTAATAGACAAGGAACAACACATGAATAGAAGGCTAATCACAGCATGAAAGAGGGTTAATAGTGAATTGCCAAGAGCAACAATGGTTTAATGTATTTCAGAACAATAAAAATCCTCACAATTTTATTAAAGTGACACAGACAAAAAGTATCCCTGTGTCCTCCCTCTGCTGTTCAACAGGACTGCGATCCCAGCTGGGATACTGCACTGTTTTGCTACAGCAGAATTGGTGGAGATTAACAACAGACTCTACATATCTGGCAAAAATTCAGAGTGAACATGGGGCTCCCCACCAGCAGCCATGTGACTGAGCAGATCAAAGGTGACAATTCATTAAGAGCGTCCAGGAAAAACAGCGGAGGCAACAGGGATGCTGGAACGGCAGCGAAGGCAATGATGGGAAGGAAAAAAGGTTTCTGCAGGATATTTGAGCCTTTTGGCTGTTATTCAAAAAAAGCTGGAAATCACTGGGGCAGACCGCCAGAGAGAGTGAGAGAAGAAACAAGGTAAACACGGAAGAAAGCCTATGAAACAGGGAAGAAAATCCATGAAAACTTCATGGAAGCCTTGTAAGAGTGTGAGCTTTGCCCATTGCCGAGTTCAGCATTCACACAACAGGAAGGAGAAATCTCTTCTGTGACTGCCACGAGAAGAGCACCACCGTGGATGCGCCTGGATGTGTTTGGGACACCGGGATGTGGCACAGGTGGCCCAAAGCTAAGCTGGTGACACACTCATCACAGATCCTGGGAGCAGCCAGGCTGCTCCATGCAGAGCTGGCCTCGGCACAGAAACTTCATTTATCTCCAGTGTCTCCTGTTCCAGACAGCTCTGGCTTCGTTCTCTCTCCTCAGTGTCCCAGTTTGTGGTGTAGCCTCACACATACAAATCCTTTGAATTTCTCATCTCACTCCACATTATTGTCTGAACACAATGCAGCTCCCCAGCCTCAGAACAGCAACGGGACAAAATCACACAGAACAAACCATCACTGTTCTGAATGGAATTAATCCAGTTTCAGTGGTAGGAAATAATTATAAAAATACAGATGCAATCAAAATGTTAGCTTTCAAAGATAAAAGCCTGGACTAAAACCTAGTCTCTCACATGAACTAACTGGGCAGCATATTACTTGCTGCATACCACAGCCAGCTGAACAAATGAAAGCATTTATAAAGGGATAACTATTCATGGTCATAACAAATAGCTTGCTGACAAACAAAAGGTCTATTATTTATAAGGCACCTCTTAAAAGGCTCACTGCTTTCACTGTCAAAGTCTTTTTAAACATTACTCTCTTCATTTTAGTTTAATTAGTTTTAAGATACGAAAGAACTGAAAATATTACACGTCTGAAAGACATTAGGGAAAATGGTTTTTTCCTTAATGGATTCAAATTCAAATTTTTGAAATGCACATTTAAACACCACTGTCAAGCACTACAACAATCTGAATAAAATCATTTCCTCTCCTGCTTCTGCAGGGTTTCCCCCAAAGAAGCCAGCTGTTACATATTTATTTTTCCATTATGTGAGTTGTATCTCATAAATTCTGCTCAGCATTTCGTGAGCTTACAGATCAATAACTTGGCATCCCAGCAATATAAATCTGATACAGACTTCCCTGAATATATTTCACACTTCAGAGGTGTATTTCTCATCTTTTCAGGCCAGTACAGTCATCCCAGTGATAAATAACTAGCTTGGGATGAGAGGGATCCTTGCAGGGGAGAGGTTCCACCTGAGAATCTGCTCTCTGTGATTCAGGTCAGCTCAGCCCCGGGCTGGATGCTCCTGTTGCTGTACCAGGAGCAGCTTAACAAAGCTTTTTTCACCCCACTGCTGACCATCATTTCTCTCCCTCCTATGGTCCTAGTCAAGTTTTCTCATTACTAATATATTCTAACCTATTCCTTTTCAATTTCATAAACCAGACAAGGACAACAGGATTTAAACATCAAAGTCCTAAAATTCTAATTTCCGTAGAGTAAATTAATCTTCTCATTCCTGCAGCTTCACCAGCATAAATTTACAACAACCAAAAAAAAAAAGTGTGCATTTAATACAGGGCTCGCACTCCGCACAGGGTTCCTATTCACTCCAACAGAGCATAACCTGCACTATCTCCTAGGGCCGGCTTATCTCCATCAACACAGTCCTTTCCCAATAAACATGCAGGATGGCAACAGCCATAAACAACAACAACCTGCACAACCAACTTTCAGCTCCTAAAGAGTCAGATCTGGTGCTTCACAAGACCCCTGGCACCCAAGGGGATGGTGGCACGTTCAATTCGGAACTTCCGCTGGTATTGTCCTCTTCCCAAAAAATACTTCCACAGTTTACTGAACAGATGCCACATGAACCAATTTGAAACACTAATCCCCCAGGAGACACACATTGGAAGGTCACGATTCAGAGCAGAACAAAGAAGTTGCAGGGAAAAAGATGTGGCACCCTCATTAGGAAACAGAGTGTACAGAGCAAAGGAGGTAAGACAGCACATTTTGGAGCTAAAAAAGACAATGGGACGGAAAGAAAGGCATGAGAATAAATAGAGAAGAATATAAGATATGAATGAAAGGACTTCTCAAATTAATCTCTGTGAAAATCCAAAGAGGCACCAATTTCTGAAAAACAAAACACAATGCCAAAATATTTCCCATATGGGAATCAAGATGGGTCTGAAAAAATTCACTCATCAGATAAGAAAGGAATAGACATTTTTGTCTATCAGCAGTAGGGAGAAAGCTCAATATTTTGAGGAAAACGAGAATGTATAGATGCCAGAAAATAATCATTTTGAGACTCGTAGAAGAAGGACTTAGATGAAAGCGCAGGGGACCAGTTTCAGCTTCAGATCCATTTGTGATTCTGTCAGTAAAGGGGCTTGTAAGACAAAACTACGTAAGGGAATACACACAAGGATGGATCAGAGAGAAACCATTAGACCTGAAAAGGTACTTGAGTATTTTCTAAGTCCTCAGTTGTAAACAGACTAAAGGAGGTTTTGCTGCTACAGCTGCCAACACACAAGTTTATAAAAAAAGAATCTGATGTAAAATGAACCAGGCGGAATTGCATCCTAAAAATAAAGCAAAAATTAGTATAGACTGGGGAACTACAGGGAGTAAGTCAGGCAAGGTATCATGTCTACTAACAGGTGAGGGTTGAATCTCTCTCAAAGGAAAGAGGGGTATAAAAATAATAGAGACTTCTGTAAGAAATAGTTTTGCAGGGTAACACTAAAAGCTATCCAAAAATAATGAAGGCACAACTATGTCACATACCTGCTATTGAAATTCAAGCTCAAATAAACATAAATACATGGAGGCAAATATGATAGAGAAACTCATTAAGCAAAAAAAATGTAAACAAAACTTCAGAAACTTGTACAGGCATCAGAATTTTATGTGGATTTTCAGATGTAAAATAACAAAGATTAAGAAGATAGGAACCTGCAATGATTTCTGGTGAGAAGGTAATAAGAGGTACGTTTTATTAGCCAAATTTACTACGCTGAGTAAACAATAAAGAGAATTCAAGGAAGTGAAGCATTATTTCACAAAAGTCTTTTCAGTCCTGTAATTAAAACTTAAGCAGACAGGCTCCAAAACACACTTTAAGAAAGTTCTGAAAGCGAGAGGTAAATTGGATCTCATTCAAACAAGTAAACAAGGAAAAATTTCAAGATATCTAACGCACAAATTTTATGAAAGAATGACAGGGCAGACAGATCCCTAGTTAGAAAACCACAGAAAATACATAGAGAGCAGCAATCCCAGTCACTAGAGACAGCAGGCAACTAGTTCAGAGAAGAGAGGAAATACTTCTGGAGTATTTTATAAAAACTGCCATCTCCCAGACTACTGATAAAGAGATACGGTTCCTAGATAAATCCAAAAAGCAAACTTAATTCGAAAACAGAAGGATGCTCCCTGGTCTTTAGAAAAGAAAGTAAAAAATTCCTGAGGCAGAAGATTAAATCTAGGAACTACATACGTTTATTAACTATTTGAACATAAACACAGACACCAGTACCAGATTCCAAGAGGAATTTTCATTCCCATATCACCGGAATAATTTATTGCTATTGAGAGGAGAGTTGTATTGCCAAACAAGGACAGGTTTCATAAACTGATCACTGCATAATATTCTTCCCTACCTTTTCCAGATGTCTTTTTTGTTGGTACACTGGGGATTGCTAGTTAGTGATGTTCACCCAGATCAATTAAAATTTATTATTGGGAAACACATTTCAGATAAAATTTCATAAAACTACAAAAATCTTATCTCTTTTTGTAAGCCCACTTACAGAACAGAACAAAACACGGGTGTCCCATGGCAGCAGTGTCTGGCTTTGAAAATAAGTTGAGGATCTGCATTTCTGCTTTGCTTAGAAGAGTATCCACATAAATGAAGAGATTTACTTTAAAAGAGAGGTACAAAGAAGGGTAGCCACCACCATTCCTACAGTTTGTTCCAGAAATGGGTTGTCCAGGCTCAGGGATCAGAGAGTATCCAGAGCTGAAGGACAAAAAGGGCTGTACCACAAGCAGCTCACTCGCATATTCTGTGCTACTTTTTGTGCAAAATGTGTCTCCTTAAAACACACATCATTTCAAACAGGCAGATTTGCCACTTCCACCTCTGGACAGCAAAAGAATAAAGATAAACTTGAATTACTAGGTGACAATCTCTCTGTGAAAATTAAGCATTATAAATTTAAACATGTTAAAATTCAACGAGATACTTAAAAACAGCAGGATCTGTTGAAAGGTAATCATGTTAAAGTTCAGTCTCAATTAACAAAAGCCTCACAAGTGAGGAGGGATGGGGACTCCTTGGACAGAGCAGTCAACATTAGAAAGAGCACAGTCTCTTCACTTAGGTTACCTGCATACACAGGAGCACACAACTACCCATCACCTTACACATTTACCAATGTAAATTTAGATGTAACAGCCTCAGAATGCAACAATATTACCAAGGACTTCCAAGACTGGAAGATTTGCCTCCAAATACTCATCACCCGTATTAAAAGTACGGACTTCCTCCTCAAGGCTTAAAAAACATAACTTCACTTGGATCAAGACAGGGATTTCGTAGTTAGGTCACCTCTTGGGGGAGAAAAATATGAAATCTTACCAATGCACTTCTCAAAGTAATACCTGAGTGAGAGTTTTCCATTTTCACTGTCTTCAAGTTGGAAGCTCATAATCAAAATATAGAAAGATTTCAGTAGACTTAACCTTCTGAACAACTGATATATAGAGACTCAAGAAAACAGGTGCTCCCTTTCCAAACACACACATTTTAATAAAAGAAGAAATAGATGGGAAGACTAAGCAAATAAAAAACGGGAGAGAGATCCTTGGGGGATAAAAGAGCTTTGAGCAGTATGTATAAACACATCACAGATGGTACCTGTCTCCAACTAGGATTCAACAGCTTTTATCCCAGAATGCTGCTGGAGAGACCACGGGACAAAATCTTCTTTCACATATGTCATTGGGCCCAGGTCCAAATTTTCTTTGGAAGTAACCAGAAGAATAACAACTGTGATGGATGGTAATATCCCATTAGACTCGCTTGTTTGATTCCTGAATGATCCCTTTAAGGACACTCAAGAGGTGAAGAAAGAAAAATTACTGTGCTTTTGATGGTAGCAATTAGACACTATATTTGCTTATACATAGAGGATTAACTTCCTCATCTTCTCCTCATCACTGAAACACTGCTACAGTAAAATATGAGATGCCCTAGTGATGAATAAAAGTATTCTGTCAGTTCTGATTGCCAGAAGAAAAAAGCCAAAAAATATGTCATTCCTTATTTATTCAAAGAACAAAAATTAGTCAGCTAGTAAATGAGACACAGTGAATATTACTGGATGAGGAGGGATAACAGGAAAGGCTTTCCCTGTTTCCATTTGCATGTGACTGTCCTGACAGTAGATGGGATTCTCACTTTCCAAGCACTACTGTACATCTGCAGTACTGCTTTGAAGTTACAGTAATAATTTATACCTTGTACAATTGCTATGCACATTTGGGGTTTTTCAGTTGGCTATATGAAATTATTTTTTTAAAAAAAGGTTAGAAGTATAAATACAGGGAAGAGGTATCCCAGAGTTTGTTCTTAGTTGAGGAGAGGGCTTGCAACTTTTAAGCTGAACTGAAATTTGAGCGAGGGAAAAAGCTGCAGGTGGGTCACACACTGGATATGTAGCACCATTCCTGTCATGAGATATGTAAAAGTTTAAGGAATTCAGAGGCTCTCCTCTAGTCTTCTGGAGAAATTCACAATTCTGACAAAGAATAAAGTGAGAATGAACTCAGTTCAAGCTCTCTGCTCACCAACCTGCCTCACAGCGGCTGCAAGGATCACAGGAGTGTTCAGAAGGATGAAGAAAGTCAATAAATGCCACATACCTTTCATCAATGGCACTTTTCTAACTCTGAAAGTCCCCTGCATGGCACACCCGTGTGGAACAAGAGGAGAAGGGTTGTGTTGGGAGAGCAAAGTAGTGCCAGATGTCTGGGAGAGGTGAATCAGCCACTGCATGGACTGAATAGAGATTAAAACCGGTCTGGTTTTCTATAACCTCAGAGTCTGTGAGGGGTGCTGGGACACACACTGGGCATCCAGGAAACATTTGCTTTGCCTCTGTAAGTAAATAAATCTAAGATACAATATTGTGTTGTTATTATCTTACATCTCTGCTCAAAAACACATTCTGCAAGAGCACCACATCGAGTAAATAAAACAGCCTATGATGAATTATTCATTGTGAATCTGTAACTACTTATTATTCTTCTAAAAGAAATATAACTCACTTCCAGAGTCCAAAACCCGTCTGTCTGCTCAAAAGTTGTGACAATATTATTTTTGCTTTCCCCTTCAAACCACAAGGAAGATTGTGTATCAATCTGAAGCAGAGGCTAAAGCCATATCCAGAATGGTGTGTGACAACCTGTTTTATATTCTAAACTAAGACTACACTACAGATAAGTACATTCAGCTACCAAGGGGCTAGGTTTCCTGATATATGACAGAGGAAGAAAAGTCAACTCCAAGCAAAATTTAGTTCCTTCATCCTTTGTAAGTCTCCCAATGCAAGTGAACATCAGAACTGGCAGCAATTCATACCAGAAGGTTGTGGCTCCTGGCAGTTCCTCAGGACCTCCTCTGGTGCTGAGTAGCACCTCCCTGTGTGAGCACAGATAGAAGGAGGACATCAGCCAGCCAAAGGCTATCAATGACTCCACATTATCTACTTCTTTTTCTCCTACTCAGATCTACTCAGGCCAGCACTTCAGAGGGACCCTACACACGCACCTTCCTTCAGCCGGTGTGTCCCCAGTTCCACGAGGATCTGGGCACAGTAGACCACCCGGGTTTGGATCCCACCTCCACAGAGCCCTGCCTGCTTCTGGTGGCGAGGGTCCTGCTGGTCAAGGAGCAGAGACACTTGGCAAGATTTCCATTCAGAAGTCCTCCAGGCAAACCTTTGGGAATAAAAAGAGAACAGGCAAAATGAGTTATTGAAAGACTACGGGTGAGGGAGACATACTTTATTAGATGAAAAAATAGAATTGGTTTAATCTTTATAGCAGCACTTTCCTATCCAAAACAGGGGATGTTTGGAAACATTTTGAGTGTTAAATTTACATAGGTTAAGTATGTGCTATTTGTCTGGAGCACTTGTGTAAAACTTTTGACAGAGCATCAATCTCCAAAGCATTCTGAAACACTAAATCATCCTGACACCACCTCCGAGCATGGCGTAAAAAATGAGCGAAGATTAAGAGGTTTGATTAAGTGTGAACAGTAGTTTTCAAACATGTGTCTCAAACCACCAAACCACCCCTCTCTGCCAGGAGCTGAACACCTCGCTCTGAAATGCACTTAACAGCTGAAATCCTGCGTATGTCGATGGAGCTCCAAGCACCTGCAGCTTTTCCACACGGGGCAGCTTTCTAAGTGCCTAAGGTACTGCCAGCTCCTTCAAGTGACTGGCTAAAGCATCTCAGTTAATGCCATTTTCCACAAGTTGTGATACACTAGCAAGCTCTAGATAAAAAATACTTTCATTCTATATTCCATTCACACCTAAAGAGCATTAAAGGTCTTCAAGGAATTATAACATTTTGGAGCACAGGTAGGTGAATGTTGTACAGACAATAGTTGTTGGTGTGTACCAGCTTAAATGCCAGGAAGAACTTACTAAAACCACAGTGAAAACAGTGCTGTGTATCCGTGGAAAGCTGAAGTTATTTCCCCATCATGACTGAAAATGCAGAGCATATTTCTAACACAACTGTTCTCACAGGCAGAGTTTGCTTTGATTCACAGGTCACAGTATGAGGGGAGTAAATAAGAGCCCAAAGTCTTCCTGAGCTTCCCGAATGCAACTCTTAGGCAATATTGTTTTTATAACCAATCTGTTCACACTTGTGCTGCTTTATGCCTCCACTCCTCTAAATTTCCTAGTTTACTTTTACCACAGAATCTTTGGGTTTTGTGTAATGTAAACTACGTAAAATAATTTCCTTCCTTTATTCTCAAGACAAATGCTCTCTCCTTTTACAGCAGATCCACAGTTGTTAAAACTACGTATGTTCCTTAACTGCTGACTGATCACTGTGAACTCAAACGCAGTGGGATGTCTCTGCAGAAAAAGCCCTCCATATCATAACACCATGTACTCTCCACAGTATCTGTTCCTGACTACAGCTACGGCAAGCAAACCTGCATCTGAAAACTATATTACGAGCACATACCAATGTTCTCCTAACTTCTTATGTTGTACATGATTTCTATCCACAAAGCACTTCCAAATTTTGTAACGTCTTCATGGAAAATATTTGTGAATACTGCCAATTACTCGCATTTACAGGTACTGTTCAGATGAGCTGTCATGCTCTCTTAAATAACTCACAGCATCTTGTGCAAATCTGGATACACTCATAGGGTTCATTGACCCCAAAGAAAATAATATAGAACACACTTTTCACATGACAAGTATCAAATACCTAACTCCCACAACATATAAAGCACAGCCATGAATTCTTCTTTTCATTAGCTCCTTCTGGGAATTCCTAACCCCATTTCTTGGGCCTGCAGTGTTACATGCAACCACAAAGGCAATGAAAAGTGCTCTTCATCAAACAGCGGGTGAAGAGGATTCCTCCTCCACATCCCTTCAGAACACTGTGCTTTTCAGGTCTACACTTTCAAAATCAAAACTTTAAATATAGAACACACGCATCTTGCTGCAGCCATGGAAATAGTTGTTTTAAGGCAGTATTTCTTAAAACAAGAATTGACTAAGGAAAAACTCATTATCAATATCTGGCTTAGGAAGTCAGCTGTGAACTCTGGATCCTAAAGACTCATTTCCAGAGGTGTGAGCATCTGCTTCTCCTATTCAGCGTGAGCTGCGGGAGTTAACACCTATGAAAATTAGGCCATCGGTGATTAAAATTATGCAAAATAACTAAATCTGAGCGCAGAGAGATAATTAAACTTCATCAGCTCCTGAATCTAAAAAAAAAAAAAACCCTTTATATATTCTCCCAGAGTAACCTGTGTGTGAGCAGTGTGCAAGGACAGCTCTCAGTGCTCCACCAGCGCCTGCGCCGCTGGCACCAGCTCCAAGCCTCAGCCCTGTCCTGCTTTTACCTGCACACGTCCTCAGCTGTCTGGTGCTCCAGAAACAAATCCTGACCTCCAAGCACTAAAAGGGACACATTTTCATAGCCATTAACAAGCCCACTACCCAAGGAGGTCAAAGGGCTGAAGAGTAGTCTTGCTACCACTCCCAAAGTGCAACTCCAGAGCCTACTAGCACAGTTCACTGGATTTCCTCTCCAGTCTTTACTACTTCACACTAATGCCTTATCTTTAATTTGGGCATAATGAACCTCATTTACAAAGTGATACCATCACACCTGTATCTCAGCAATAACCTTAAGTCTTTTTTAAAAAATCAAGTCTTAAATTCCCATTTTCCACCATTTAACTTCTGAAAAGCTTTGAACTTCCAACAAAGCAAAGAGTTTTTTGCTATATCCCTGTCTCGTAACATAGCAACCACAACCAAAATGAATGATATGAAGACATAATCATAATTCTGGAAAATCTATCTATTCCCAGCGAACATGAAAGCTACACATCAAGGATAAAAAAGATACAGTACACTATTTTAAAATTGATGACTCAGTGACAGTTATGAAACAAACAAGGGCTCAATATCTTTCCGATTTATAGTAACCTCTTGGTCTCCTTAGTCTATAGGACTGATGCTCTTAGTGTTTACACAAGTTTTATACCTGTATATACTCATTCACTTTAATTGAACGATCCCAAATTTATATCACAATAAAAGAAAGTAGAATCACCTCCTATGTGTTTAAGCTTTTTAAGCACTTAATCCTTTCTGAACAAATAACCAAAGGTAAAACAAAGCACAAAGCTCTGGAGTCTTACATGCAGTTAAAGTGTTTTATTTTCTTGCATTTAAACTATTGATTGTAGAAGTTATTGTAAACTTCAGTCATAAAATTAAAAACCCTTCCCATTTAACAACAAATTTATACCTGTGCCACCTACCTATGATGGGACCTTTAACTTGTAGCTTTGCTATGGACATACAGGTTATACTTAACAGAGCAGTTCCGAGGTTTAAAGTATTTTTGTCATCTCTGGATCCATTTAGGAGACTGGAATATAACTTCACACACCTCTCTCTGTGAAGTACAGCTCTGCAAGTGCTACCTCTTTAGCTGCTGCTTTTTTATGTCAGTGGATGTAGCCCACGCTATGTATCTTCATTCAGCCATGGGGTGCTCTCTGCCCCTGCATTGAAAAACACCCTCTAGAAAACCATAAAATCACAGATTGGGCTGGAAGGAACCTTGAAGATCATCTCATTCCAACCCACTGCTATGGGCAGAGACCCCTTCCACTATCCCAGGTTGCTCCAAGCCCTGTCCAATCTGGCCTTGGACACTTCCAGGGCTGGAGCAGCCACAGCTTTGCCGGGCAACCTGTGCCGGTGACTCACCGCCCTCACACAATGAAAGATTTCTTCCTAGTATTCTTCTAAACATAATATTAATTTCTTTCTAATCCCATTCCTTCTGCTCAGCAACTTGTTCCGGTCTATGTCCTAGCCCATTTTCTCTGCTGTGGCTGGAGCATGCTTTGGAAAATTCTTGCCCTAAAAATAAAGCTAAAGGAAAGACTACTTGTTTCCGAATCAACCTAAAAATAGTGAAGAGAAGATTTCTAGGAACTGGGAAAGTAAACAGGAGTCTCACCTTAAAGGATTTAAAAACTAATCTGATTAGGCAAACAGAAGAAAAGAAGGAGTGGTTTGTGTTGAGACCAGACAAATGAAGGAGAGCACCTTTTATTTCTGCTACTGAAGTTCTTTAAATTCATCATCTTCTTGTAAGGGGAAGAAAGAAAAGATCATTGTTTGGTAAGCCTCAGCAAACCACAGATGAAGTGGCATATATTTAAGGGGAAAAAAAAGCATAATCTTTTTAGGTATTACCCTGAAAATAGAAGGTAGTCAAATAAGGAGAATAGGAGCATCTCAGGTTCCTTATATTATTTTACAGGATTAACACTACATCTCTCTATGTCTGAAAGCTGCTGCTTTCCAATCTGAGCTATTTCCAGTAGCTCGGTCACCAGTTCCCAAGGAGCAACACCAAATCACCAGGCTACAAACTGGAACATGGACCAATAGCATCCTTTACCAGCTGCTGAAACCTAAATAACATACATTTTTGACTTCTGTTCATTAATACAAAATCCTGGTCCCCACAGCCTTACATCCAGTAAACCCACAGCACACACTGCAATATTATGGATTTTCATTCTCACTTGTTTCTTTATACTGAGTGAATCAATCAAAGTCTAGTAATCAGGCACTGCTGTAAAATTTTTCTGCACACTGTGAGAAGGTCATAGCCTACCACCTGCATTTTGAGATATTACATCCCTGGAAATAACAATTAACTAAATACAAGAGTTGTACTTTTTAATATTTTCAGTTAAGTGGCTCTATTAACCTGCAAGTTCAATGTCATTTTTCTGAGCTAGCACATGAGGCAGCTCATCCTCACTCATGCAGATACTGCCCCGGAGGTGTTGCCTCAAGGTAGGGAGGCATAACAGGATGGGGAAGGTTTCAGAGTTCACAGGCTCATGAAAACCTGGGCATAGCAGCAATACACTGAAAGAACAACACATTTTCTTCTACAGAGAGAGAGGCACCTGCAAAAATTATCAGTGTTATGCAGGTTCTCACCTTTTGGGCTCTCCTGGCTCTACACAACCATTTGCCCTTCAATACAGTGCAATGTCAAAAAGGGGAAGTGAGAAACCAGGGACAGACCCGCGTCTGTGCACTCCCTGATTAACTTCCAGCCAGTCTCCCCCAATCAGGTGTCACCTGCACCCACGCTCCTGTGCAAAATCAGCAAGACAATGTGTTAATCTATTGTCTTTGAAATTGATGTGCGCTTGGGCAGGAGCAAAAATCACTCTGTAAGAGCCCTTCTGTAGGATGTAATCAAGCAACAGAATATTTTTTTATACTTCCTCTCTTCTGCTAGCAGAGTGCATAAAAAGGATCAGCATTTGATTTTGAATGAGCCCAATGATACAGAGACACTTTTACAGGTGATGCCTTCCTAAGAAATGTATCTTGCAAAGGCTTTATAGAAGGTTTTGGCAGTATCTGGCAAAAGCCCCAAAAACTCATGAGTTGAGCGCTGAGCAGATCTCCTATTAAACGTGCTCATTCACAGACAGGGAGATTTGTCTGCATGCATATAAAATTCTATCAATCCCAAAGCATTTTACAGTCAATCTCAGAACATGTCACACGAAAAATCAAGCAATATTTTATTTCCTTTGCAAAGCACACTATCAATCTCCTCTGTTAGCCTGGCCAAGCATAATGGCATGGGCTTGCAGACCAGAAAGGTGAGATTCACTCCTTCGTGCCACAAACCAAGCAGGCTCTCAGGGACTGCAAAGTTTCCCACTTCAAGAAGCACCCAGAGAGAAGCTGAGTAAGGTAAGCTATTACCTCCGAGCAGTTCCCATTTTCCTCAAGCAAGACTGAGATTTCTTTTATGGGGAGATGAAGAGGAATCATTAAATCTTATGTAAAAATTACAATTTCAAAGCCAATAAAAGCCCAGCCGTGGAGACCTGCCCAGTCTCCATGCAGCTGAGGAAATTCTCTGAAACAGCAATCAGTACAAAAGCCCTTTCAGAGAACAAGAGCAACTGCTCTCAGTTTTTAAAATATGAAAATGTACATCATAGTGGGTGTAATTCAAATTTATTTCTATATATTACTGTAATTATTGCAACAGGAATAACAAAAATAGCAATAATTAAAAGAGTAGTAGTAACAATAAATAATGCCACTAATCATGGTTAACAATGACCAAATCGACGATCTCTCAGACACAGAGGAAGCACCACATGCAACTCTCCCATGCACAAACCGAGCAGGGAGGATCTGCAGGGGCTTCTTCACTTCCAAAACTTGGGCTGGAAGCTCTGGCCATACCTGGGGCAGGGCTGCAGCGGTGCCTTCCCTCCTGCGCCGCACGCTTCCCTCTCTTCCAGCTCCGGGCACGGCTTCCCGGCGCCCACGGCCACGCTCCGCACGCCGCGGCGCCGGCTCCGGAGCCCCGGGGCGAGGCTGCCCCAGCCGCAGCTGCGCGAGCAGGGGCTCCATGGGGACCACTCGGATGGGGCGCAGTCCTTGGGGATGACACAGGACCTGGAGGTCACGGGCACGGGGTCTTGCAGGCAGAGGCTGCGGTAAGAACACAGTACAACAGCTGAGGAGGTCTTGCTTAATAAACTTCTTTTTCAAGCCAAACTCCCCAGGAAGAAATCCATGGTCATTCAATCAGAAGATCTACATCAACACCAGTGCAATAGAAATAAGAGAAGTTCTAATGCAGGGCACATAACACATTTCCAACAAGCTCTGGGTGCAAACTTGCATGCTGAGTAGTTTGTAAATCACGTATTTTATTTATCTTGGGTTAAAACAGATGCACAAGGCATTATATTTGCTCCTGTGTAGTTAGAATTTCACAGTTTGTCCTGTATAGAAAATAAAATCCAAGGCCAAGAGAACTGGTAATCATTGCCACTGGTAACTGCCACTGGTAACCATTCCAGCATCCTGCACACAGGACTAGATGTCATCCATCCATCCATCCATCCGCACATCCTGCTGAGCAACTCCACTCTTTTAAAAAGTAATTAGTCCCAGGTCTCGGTTCTGTGAGGCTGTTATCAAACGTGCTGTCAAACAAGGTCACAGGGTTTTCCAACCTGCCAAACCACCAGAGAACCAGGAATGCTGCAACTGGGGCTGGATTTTGGGACTCAGTTACTCCTGCTGCCATCAGGACATGATCTCATTCATTCTGTAACACATCAAGACACCATCCTAGGCCAAATAAAATGGGAAACCAAATTCTAAGAGCTACCAACTGATGAGACTTGGTATCAAGATACAAAGTCCCAGAATAAATTTTAGAAGAGTTCCAAAGCTGCAACATCTTTTCACAACTTAGCAAATATGGCAAATGCAGCAAGTACTTTTGGGAGAAGAGAAATGTTCCGCCTAAGGCCCACATCCTTCCTTGCTCCTTCACTTCTGTCTCAGCCAGCTGATAGCTCTCCTGCTCAGAAAGCTGTTCTGATGGAAGGTGTCCCTGCCCACGGTAGAAGGGCTGGAACTATCTGATATTTTAGGTCCTTTCCAACCCAAACCATTCTGTGATTCTAGAGGGTCACCTCTCCTCTTCCCAAATGAGAGAAAAACCTTTCTTTTCTCAAAAACCTTGGATAGGTGAGATAACAGAGTAGAAAAGGATACACTGGAAAAGGACTGAGGGATGTATGAGCAGAGGAACCCCTGAAGCATCATGAAGGATGGGACACGGAAAAAAAAAACAGAAAAATGCAATCATCAGGAGAAAAGAAAACAAGATTTTTTGACTTCTGCATAGTGCTATACGGACGATGAAAACTGGCCTCTGAAATTAAGACCACACCTGATGAACTCAGTATGAACTCTAATTTTTCTTCTCCAGCCTCCAGCTGCTGGTGGTCAAGCTTTTGCCAACTGTAAGGAGCAAACACAGGTACACTTAAAAGGTGTGAAATCCAGAGCTGCTGCCAGGGTAGCAGCCATTACCTCTCCTGCTGTTACTTACAGCACAGTCTGACCAACCAACCTCCTTCTACAGAAAACAGACTGGGGCAATCACGTCAGGATTGGTGGGCAGCCTCATGGGGGGAGCAGAGAAGATAAAGGCATTGACTCGCTTCTCCAGTCTCGAAATTGGTCCCATTTTCACAAAGGTCAACAGGAATATTCCCAGTGATACACATCAAGTTTGACTAGACTCTCAGCCACCAGCAAAATACAGCATTTAATGGCTTCTATTTGTACTTCAAAGTAAAACAAAAAAAGCTGTAACAATTTTTTGTCTCAGTTTCTTCACCCAGAATAAAACTCCGTAATCTCACAGGTGCCGTGAGGATGAATAAAGTACAACCAGCCTGTGATGTAGCCCCCTCAAAATGAAACTATTCTTGCTTACAATTTAAAAACATATCTCATTTCTCTATTACAAGCCAAACGCAACTGGCTGCAAAGCTGTCTCTGGTACAAAACATCAGTACTATTGAAGCAAGGTCTGAAAAGTAATAATCTTATATATGTACTTCCTAACCCAGGGATTTTGAGCCTTTTTTTGGAACATTAGGTTAGGTGCAGTCAC
This sequence comes from Rhagologus leucostigma, assembly GCA_013397725.1. NCBI lineage: Eukaryota > Metazoa > Chordata > Aves > Passeriformes > Rhagologus > Rhagologus leucostigma. The sequence goes on along the minus strand of VZTD01001174.1, from coordinate 1,490,609 downwards.
ATGAATGGTCACTTTATTTCCCTTTTAAAACTTTTTCAACAGAGGAGCCACCCATGCCACAACATTAACAGGAAAGAATAATTCCTGATTTTGAGTAGATAAAACAGTAGCACATAAAAGACGCTGTCCTAACTGATGGTACGAGAAAATTCAAGTTCATCTAAGAACACAGAATGAGGGGGTAACTGATCTTACATTTTAAAAAGTGATCAAAACTCCCCATTCAGATACAAAAAGCATTGTATGCTTTTGCATAAAGCATATGCAAAAAGCAATATCCACTTTTGGGGTTGTACCACCGCAAAAGAGATTTTAGTCCTACCTGATCTTTACTGAAACACCAAACAAAATGTAGCCTTTAAAAATCTGGATGGGAGTCTTCGTTCAAATGAACTTTGCCAATCCCAGTTCTTGGCCAAACAATACTTCCAATAACTCCCCTAATGGATTCTCCAAACCTGTGCCAACACTCTGTCTGGGAAACCCATCCCTGCTCAGAAATCACCCTTGCACTGGCAAAAGCCTTTGCCAAAGGCTGAATAGCTGTCTCTTTCCCTGAAAATCCCCACACTGCTCCTGCTATAAAAGGCAAGATGCTAACTTTGTTGACCTCAAGGTGAATGAGACATGGAGCTGGCAATTTCCATCCTGCTCAAGTAGGCTTTTGAGGGAGAATTACAAGCAACTGCTGAACAGAAAGAAAATTAATTAACTTGTACCTACTCACTCAGAGCCTCCAAGTCAAATTAATTGTGACACAGAGCAACACAAAGACAAATGTAAAAACACTCTTTTGCATGAAATTCAGACACAGCCTTTCATGTCGCAGATGTATTTAGGACAATCTAATACAGATAAAGCCCAGAGCTGTGAGACACTCGCTGATCTGAGGCTGCAAACCAGACACAGATTTGTGCTGCTGTGGCTGCATCCAAACCAGCAGGGACAGGAAGGAGGTCTTGGGGACAGGAGGTACTATATCAGCCCTGTTTTTAAACTGATTTTCAACGTATTAATGTCTCAGGTTAGATCTTCTACTTGGGGGTCGATCTGGTAACTGTGATATAGTAGAGTACTTACACGACCGATGCTTTTTTCTACGTTACATGCTTGGATTGACACTGTAAAACCACAGGAATGGTTTCCCAGCCCGCGCTGCGGTGCCTGCGGCGTAGGATGGATCCATTAGTGAGCAGCCAGCAGAGCACGGAGCCCAGCTCGCTCAAGTGGCACAGTGCCCTCTGAGCCTCTTGTGTGCTGAAGGGCAATAAACCACTTATTAAAGAAACACAAAACACTAAACCAAAGGAAACCTACTCATGCCTCTTTCACACTCCCAGAGTCCTGGCGCGCAGAACAGCAGAGGAGGAGGGAAAGCAGCCCCGGGTACCACCCTGACTGTGCAGCTGCACATCCCCATGGCTGTGTCACTTCGTGGAGCAGCACCGCCCGTCTCCTCCATCTCCAGCCACACACACACGCGAGACACAGGAACTGTGCAGCCCCAAGCTGAACCACAGCCCCTTCCCGCTCTGGACAAAAAGCAACTCACTAAAAATAGCACATTTTCCAACAGCTCGGTGCCTTTGCTACATGCCCTGAAGTCACAGAGCCGTCACATCCACCACACGGGAATGAGTGGGAACAGGTCTGTCAGCTGGAAAAAGCAGCAACACCACCCAGGAGCCGTGCACCAGTAAATCAGCTTGGGCACGGCACAGGAGTCACCCCAGGATTCCTTTCCCAACCGTACCAAGGCATTCAGAACCACAGGTGAATGCATTTCCTTACATTACAGGATGAGACAGCTGGTTATTGTTAAACCTTTCACACTGAAAGGATCATCTGCAAAGCAATTGGACACACTAAGAAGCTGTCACCACAGCCATGCTGCTGGTACAGAGGCAGCACCAGGAGCACAGGGTACCACTTCCACAGCCAGGCTCTCCCCCAGCAGCTCGGGGAGGCTCCTGGGAAGTGTCATGCCTGACCAGGGAACTCACGGTCAAACCCTCGTGCTGCAGAGCAAGATAATGCTGAAGTGACCTAAATTAACAACCCATTTCCATTTTTTCTCTTTTTTAGCAGTGTCTCCTATCTTGTAATGAAGGACCCACCCCTACAGGCTGCTGGAATACACACTACATGCTCTTTGCACTTGGCCAATAATATTAAGGTCTCATAGTGGACGGAGCCTTGCCATGTTTCCAACAGCATCAAAACACTTACTTCCCTTAGAAACTGGCAATCAATGTTAACAGGCACACTTCTGAGAATTCCTAACGTATTTTTAGGGTCTTCAAGGGCTGCCAGGGCTATTTTGGATACCATATATTCAATCTGTGCAGCAGAGGTTTCTTTGGCAGAAGAAACATCCCCTTCTGCACCAGGGTGGGGAAGATAAATACTTGCCTGCCATACAACTGACCTGAGGGAAAGGGAACTGGGAGACCTATAATCCAAACAAACATCAGTGACGATGTCTAAGTCTCGGTGTTTCCGGAACTTAATGCAGCAGATCCTCTGTTTTAATTATAAATAAATTCTGGCTTACATTTGCACTACCTTGGCAGACTCTGAGATCTTGCGGCTACAGAGGCAGCTGCCTCCCAGCACAATTTGGGAACAGGAGAAAAAACACAGTTATTAGTGGACACCACTTCTAAAACCATTGAACCACAGAACCGTTAAGATTGGAAAAGATCTCTAAGATCATCGAGTCCAGCTATCAACCCAGCACTGCCAGGTCCACCACTAAACCATGTCCCCAAGTGCCACATCCACACACCTTTTGAACCATCCCCTGAGCAGCCTATTCCAATGCCTGACCACCACAATGCTACTCATGAAAATGAAAAAAGCCATCACTGCTCCGTTGTTTCTTGTGCTTTTAAATAAAAGCAAAAGAAATGAGAGACAAAACTTTTGGAAAGAACATTAGAAAAGAAAATATCCTTCTTCTCCAACAGCTCAGGGACTTGTTTTCAAGCCTGAGCACTGAGGCTTGATTCCGACATCTGCCAGGAGGAATGCGAACATAGAATTCCTCTCCCAGATCAGAATCACAACCATCAAATAGCATTTTACAGCACAGCATTTTCACCTCCAGACTGCAGAATTTTGTATTCATCCAGAGAACAGAAGAATGTCAACACTGAAACTGCAAATATTTTTTTCCTAAAAACGTACAACAGCAAAGTGGTTAAGCACAATCCACTAGGAAATGGATAATGGAAATTTAAATTACAGAGGCAAACAAAAGAGTTGAATACTGCTCCACCTCCGCCTTGACAGATGGGTTGTCCCTTGACTGAGTTTGACCTGAATTTTCACTTACAAAGGCAAAGTAAACAGAAACCCAAATCCAACTCTATTATATCACTCTTGTCATCTTACACATTGAATGAAGAGTTTAAGAAATATGTACATAAAAGAGTCCTAATGCAAATAACAATAATAAAAAAGTGCTTTATAACTGTTTGCTTCCAGCTTTAACTTCTCAGTATGGTTAGTTGAGCACACACACCAGGTTAGAAAATCAGGTTAAATTTATTTAGGATTTCAATGTCTAACTATGCACATTTATTTTACTAAACCGCAATTTAGCGTCTAACCTAAACAACCTTTTTTTTTCAAAAAAAAAAAAAAAAGAAGGAACTCAAGTGCCTTTGTCTTGTTATTCTGTAGATTTTTACAACTGTGACAAGACAGGAAACCAAAAAAGAACAGAAGTTCTGTCATGTTCATTGCTTGCATCTTTTTCAGAGATTTATATTTTTTTAAATGCATGGAAGTGCTTATGCTTGATTCTGTTATTGGATGTAAGACTTAAGGCAAAACTGAAACTTTTTTCTGAACTAAAATGAAACCTGAATTCTATCTGAAATAGTACAAAAAAATTCCAACTTTTTACATAAAGAAAGTCTTTAAAAGGTTCAAATCAAATCCATAACATCATTCTATTTTGATGTTATTCCTTTTATTTTCATGAATATAATGTTCCTACACCAAAATCATTTCTGAGGAAAAGTGGACCTGTTTCGAAGCCTATTGATGTTCTGCTGTTCAATTGTTGTCATTTCAGGTGTTTTCAAAAAGGTCTGTCCCTCCCTTTCCTCTTCCTTTGTCCCTTTTCCTTCTCTTTTGAGAAATGTGGAACCTCCAGACTGAAAAGATACATTTTAAAAAATATCCCCAGGTCTGTTTCCCTGACACAGCACGTCCAGTCTTCCACATGCTTATGCTGCTCTCCAAGTAATTCCTATTTACAGCCCTGTCACCAGACACCAGTAAATCAAACAACCTTGGTAATAAATGCGGCATCTTTGCCATTTCTTTCTAAATTAGGAGAGAGGATGAGGACATGGCCCCTCTCCTCCAGTGGCCCTTGGTGGTGGTTAGCTGACCACTCCTGTGACCTGCAAGAACTGGGCAGTGGTGGAAGGCAGGTGATGGCCAAGCCCTGGCACACCAGCAGCTCAGAGCCCACTGTTAAAGCACATCTTGGGATATTGCTGTCTCCTGCCTCAGTTTTCCAGAAGTTTAATTTACAGTGGTTCTCGCTTAGCAGTGTTAGTAGAGATGGGAAACGCCGGCCAGGAAGATGCAGGAGCACGAATAAAGCACTTCTTTCCTGGTTTACAGCAGACACTTGGCTGCCTGCCAGTCCCCACTACAGGGTTATGCAAATGCATTTACTCTTCTTTATCAGTAGCCAAAATACCATCGCTGTTGTAAAGCAACATCTGTAAGATCGGGCCCACTCTTCAGAAGAGCGGCAGCAAATCTGCTGCACAACAAAACGAGGAGGACACTACCAGGGGATGCTTAAAGGGAGTCATTGTCAGGAGTATTTGATATCTGTGACACTCCGGCCCTGGAACTAAACACGGATTGGATTTTGGGCTGGATTTTTAGCTTTGAATTTTAGGTCCAAAAGGAGAGAGGAAAAGTGTGTGAGCGTCTGGATGCTGTAACATGACATGACCTTTTCTCCTCTACTCAATCAATGGGCTTTGCTCTTGCATTTGGAATAAGAGTAAAGGACAGGTCAGGCCCAGCTCTGCAGTAAATCTGAGACACAAGCTCAGCAGAAAAAGACTGCCCGGAGGTGGCTAATGGAGCTGTACACTCCCAAAAAGGGGGCTAGATCAGCAAAAAACCCAGAAAGGAACAAGGTAGAAGATAGCTCAATCAGGGATAGTCACTAAAACTAAAGCTCCCAGCACCCTGTGCACTGTCATCCAGAAATTCAATGTATAGCACAGAAGAGAAAACATTTATAGAAAGTTTCCTTTTCCATTCTTAGAGCAAATATAGCAGTGATTGTGAGAGAGCAGAGCAAGTGAAATTTTAACAAAATCAAGATCCCCTTCCCAGAGCCACTGATAAGGAATGAGATACAAGAGGCAGGAGAAAGCTAACAAGTTTTAACAGACATAAACCTGCTGCTGGTCACACTTTGGAATAAATCACAAGTGACTCCATTAAAGTCAAGCAGCTACATGAGCATAAAATCTGTATATTTAGAATCAGCATATATTTAGAGACAAGTAATAAAGTCAAGATGTTAGAAACTGCTGGAACAGTTCACAAAGCCTGATTTTTTTCCAACTGATAAAAAAATACTCTGTTCTTGGCTATGGGTGTAATAGGAACAGGTAAGAAAAAATGTTAGAATTCGTATTTTCACCTCAGTATGTGTGCAATAACACTGCAGAAATTAACAGGGGTAGAGAATTGGATGTAAAATAACCCCTTCTCTCTACCATTTGAGTTTGTGCAGGTGCCAGGAGCTATGGATTACTGAGAAACAGATTGATTCCTGCAAAATTCAAAAGCAGGATTTTTCAAGAACTTCTAATGTCCTTGAAAAACAGAACACAGTAAGACCTCCAGAAATTCTGACTTTCTCAGAAGTCAATCAGTTTATCATTCATCTGTAGCTACTGGCACCTGAAGCCAAACCTGAAGTCAAACAGAAGAGCTCAGCTTAAATTTAAATGTGAAAAATAGAAAGAATAAGTCTTTCCATTATTTGCTGCACATTACTCTAACCTTCACATTTGAATTACAGCAAAGCAACCTATATAGACAAAGAGAAATCGTTAGATAAAACATTAGATAAGGACAGAAAACAACAACCTCTACCAAAGACAGCCGTGCCAGTCACCTACCCTGTACCAGCACCCAAGAGTTACATCCAGACAGGAAGGCTCCTCAATAAGGATGGCAATCCCAGGTTTACTTACTGATTTCTTTCCAAAATATACCTTCTAGCATATCCACAAGGCCAAACTTTTCAGACTTATTTTATCCTGTATTGATTTGTAAGAATGAAGGAGTTAAAGCTGATGCAATCTTAGCCTCTTCCACCAAATATATGCAGTACATGACTGAGAATGAAACCTCCCTCTCCCACAGCCAGGGCCCAGCAACAGCACAACAAAGTGCCATATAATTCCATTTCCTAAAAACAACAACAAAAGTAAACCAGAAGAGAATTATTAAAAATATAAAGTGTATTAAACAGTCACAAATCGTAGAAGAATGAAAAATCTTCAACATATGCTAGAAAGGAATTAGATCAAGAAAAAGTTCATAAAGACAACACAAAAAAAACTCCATTTAAAACTCAAGAATGGGACTCATTCACTGTGATGCTGCCAGGCAGAGCCAGGGCTCCATCACACAAATCCAGTGGGGATGAAACAGAGCAGGAATCACCCTTACCTCAGCGCTGCATGTTTTCCATCGCTCCTTACACACCTGACCTGCCTGGTTTGGTAGCCAATCTCCACCTCCCCGGCATGGTGGTGGGGATGAGAGCCGGGAAGTCCGGATGTGCTTCGCTCTCCAGAGTCCGAACCCAAATCCAGCATAGTCCTGCCCGCCAGCTCCACGTCTTTAGGATGGGGCAGCCGGCATTCGCCCCACGGGCCCACGCGGAGGCTGTAGGTGTGCTCGTCCTCCCCGAGGGAACAGGCAGGAGCTCCACAGGCTCTGGATTCCGTCAGACTGGGGCACGGGGCACCCCCGTAGAGCGGAGGAGCGACGACCGCCCGTGTCCGGTGCTGCAGGCTCTTGGCGCAGCCCGAGCCGCACGGGGACCAGCCGGAGAACTGGGACACGACGCAGTCCCGCGGGCAGGGCACCAGGCAGGCCTGCTCAGCGGGCGGCTGAGGGGTGAAATACTCACAGATCTCGCTGGACACCACGGTCCTGTTCAGTTTCTGCAGGCAGCGGACGCTGCGGCGCTGCAGCCCGTGCTGGGCGGTGACACAAACCTCGGCTCCCGCCTCAGCACCCGCAGTGGGGACGAGCCCACACCTGTCCCATCCCGAAACCTCCCACTCGAACAGCTCCAGGTGCCAGTCACAGACTTTAAAGCACTTCCTCTGGCTCTCGGGTTTGTCCTGCTGGTCGCAGTTGGCGTGGAACGTGGTCCAGCCCTCGGCGTGGGTGCACCAGACGGCCCGGCTGCGAACGCCCCCCGAGCCGCAGTCCCCGATGCAGCGGCCCCAGTGACCTGCAAGAGAGGGGCTGGTGAGAAATGCCGTGCAATGCTCCCCCCACGGATCTGCCCTGACACCCGACACAACATCATACAGTCACAAAACCATAAAGTTATAGAACGGTTTGGCTTGGAAGGGACCTGAAAGATCATCTCGTTCCAACCCCCCGCCATGGGCAGGGACACCTTCCTCTATCCCAGGTTGCTCCAAGCCCCATCCAGCCGGGCCTCGGACACTTCCAGGGATGGGGCAGCCACAGCTTCTCTGGGCAACCTGTGCCAGGGCCTCATCATCCCCTGAAGAAAGAATTTCTTCCTAATATCTCACCTAAATCTTTCTTAATTTAAATACATTCCCCCTTGTCCTATTACTATCTGCCCATACTAAAAAATACAAATCATATATAAAATACACGCCATATCCTGTTGTGTATTAAAAAGCAAATAACTACCAGCTGGTCCCTAAAATTGGTTAAATGCTTCCTAAAGGCTGCGAGTCGCTTCTCCCAGTGTACTCACATCACTGAATCACTTGGAGAAATTTGGGGAAAAAAGAAAATGCCTCAGTGCTTCAAATTAAAGGCAAGCCTTTAATTTCTGCAGCAGTAAAATTCATCCCAAATGAATATTTAATTTCATTTGTACAAATTAATATAAAAATGATCATAAAAGAACAATCATCTAATAGGAAAAGAAAGCCAAGTTAGATAAGAGGAAAACAGTCTTAATAGAGCAATTAGTCAGTGGAATAAACCGCACTGGGAAGCAGCAGAATCATCATCCAAAGGGATAAAACAGTGAGGATAAATACATGAAAATAATCACCCTCAAGGTACACTGAGTAAGTCGTTTCCACTTGCAGCACGTGGCACTATGAGAGGTGGCAAAGCCATCATTAAGGAGGAGAAATTAAACAAAAATAAAACCCACCAATGTCCTTTTCAGTTCTGGAGCACACGAACATACATATGTAATCGTATGAGTCTTACTTGAGGTTTTGCAAGTGAAAGCAATCAGACAAGGCTAAACAGAAAGATTTGTCTGTGAAAACATTATTCAATAAAAATCCAACAAATCAAAAAAATAATGAGGGCTATAAAGTACAAAATTGCTGGCAAACTGAAGAGCAAAGGCAGAGAAAAGCACTCAGGCCAAATCTTAACTATTAAAGGGATTTTGATGATCATCTCAAGGGAGTGTTATCTCATTCCTAAGTTTAAAAACTTTCCAATACCTCATAAAAGAGCCATTTTGTTCATACAAACATTGCATACGTAATTCTTGCCTGAAAATACTCTGCAACTGCCCTATCTTTTCTATTTTTTCAAGGCAGAAAATGAACTTGGCAACAAATAAGTCGATTTATATTAAGCAATGCTACTGCAGTCCATTTTTTTTAAAATTGATTTTAAAACTACCGGAATCAGTTACATGCTCATACTACAAAACCAAACACACATAAAAACCACAACCAGTCCCATAATAGCTGCAATTATAATCCCAGGTATTTCGTTCAGGCGATGGCGGTTTCGTTGGCAATCCCATCGTTCTTTCTCCGTGAATAGAGAAGTTGATCCTCCAGAGACACGGGCTTGACATTGTGCAACGAGAAATGAAAATAAATAAATAAATAAATAATGCTGAGCTTTTTTTTATTCTTAGGAAAGGAGGAAAAGCAGATAGGAACTGGATATAGCTGAGCTTCTTTTCCAGTAGATCCCATGTTCCTCCTGCAGGCGTTCCTCCTGCCCCATCCTCCAGGCCCAGGCTGCAGCTCTGCCCTGGGTCAGGCACCTTCTGCCGTGGTGGACGGGCTGGGGCAAGAGAGGACTGCAGAGTTCTCAGGGTTTAGACAGCTCCAGCTTTTGCTGAAACCCTCAGGCTATGTGCAAGAATCTTCGTCCTTTTTATGCCTCTATTTCACACCAAAAGACATCAGCCCAAGGTAAGGATTCAGTCATGACAGGTACCTTGAATGGGAAAAGGCAGCATCAAACTCCAGTGTGCTCTACAAGCTGTCCTACACTAATGACAGGCTTTCAACAGAATCCAGTGTGCTTAAAGACTGAATAATTTAAAAAAAAAATTAATCTTTAAATATGCTTTTGAAGTTCAGTTACAAGGAAGAGGTCCATTGACAACTTAAACATTCGTCCCTGATACTTTACCTTGATCTAACAGAATATTCTCTTATAATGCCACCAAGACTTGAAACCAGACATCAGATTATGTAAATACTGTCATCCAAAAATCACAGTCAAAATCCAGACCTCAAGTCCTGGGTGGTTTTTTACTAACAGAGAAAGTGATTAAGCATCACAACGTAATTGTATCATGAACTTACTTATTTCTGTGCAGCACCTCAGCAAAGACAGTTTAGTTTTTTGAGATGTGAAAGTTTCAATACAGGAACAGCTTCATTTTCACCAGTTTTATTTAAAGCAAAAATTTAAGAAAAATATTATTTCCCTTCAGCGTTGAGCAGAACAGTATTTTACTCATCAATAGGACCTTAAAACACATTACACCAATCAAGAATTTACCACCTATTACTTAAGACAGTGAATTGAATTAAAAATAGCATTAAACCCCCGCCATGGAGAAATGCCAAGCAGTTGTGGCAGAAGAAATCACTCATCAAACCCACCACTGCTCTTTCCCTACTGCACAGAACTTGTCTCTTTAGTACTTTTTTGTACACTCCTGGGTGCTGCTCATGAACTGCTCTACTCATGAACAGCAGAATTACCACTCTTCACATTAACAGGATACAGAGACTCTCAGCTGAAGCCAGAAGCAAGAACTGGCCATTATTTAATGCCAGATGTGAATTTAGAATGAAAAATTACAAAAAAAAAAAGTAAGCAAGAACTTGTAAGTAATTACACTGTCATTAGACACATTACAATTTGCAATTATTCCCTGGCAAACATGCTAAAAACAGAGACTGCTCTTGGCATAGCAAAAAAAGAAGCATGAAAAACAAGGTTAAAAATCAGATGCAAAACCCATTACTATAGATTTTTTTTCACTTCCTGACAATCTCCGCAGGACGTGGCAGTAAACTTATCCACAATGTTTCACTGCTTAGTTAAATATCCTGTTCAGTAGCTTAAATGAGTAGAAAGCTGTAAATACTTCCTAGTCGATAGTCCGCTTTGTAATTAGAATTTAATTATTTTCAGGAGGCTCATGTTAAATTTACACTTTTCTCGAAATATATCTGAGTCAATTAAAAGAAACATCTCAGCACAATGTGAATTATAATATTAACTATGTTATAAACCCACTGGAGTATAGGCATCAGAAGCCTGAACTTCAGAAACGTGCTTTACAACTCCCCATCTAGAATGGAAGGCCACTGGTAATTAAAGAAGACTAAATAAAACAAAATGAATGTCACAGTGATCTGTCTATAGAAAGTACAAAATTATGAAGATAAAGGATTGGTTGTGTGTCTCCTATCCATTGTAACCTAATCAGATAAGGGGGGGATGTTTGATCTCATCACAGCAGGACACAGATTGCACAAATAGACTGTGGATGTACACGCAAACAGGGAGGCTCCAAGCTGGGTGTAAGGAGAAACCTCACTGCCGTGAGGATAACCCCGGGAACAGGCTGCCCCAAGGGACAACAGAACCTCACCCTTGCAGGTTTTCAATATCTGACTGAACAAACCCTGAGAAACCTGGTGTGGATTCAGTGCTGACTCTGCTCTGTGAGGAGGTTCAACCAGAGGACCTCCCATGGTCCTTTTCAACCTGGGTTTCTCTATGTAGGAGCATCTAACTGACAGCAAGGCTTTCTCCAGCAGGATGCAAAAAAATAAGTTTTTAACTAATAAATACCACTGAGATCTGGCCAAGTACCAAGAAACATGCAACAGCACAAATAAATCCATTATTCAACCAAGCCAAAGAGAAGTTCAACCAAATCACTATTTCCAAAAACAAGAAGTGCAAAAAAACTTGCTGGGCTTGCAAAAAAATTGTAACAGACTGTGGGGTGTCTTTGTTTACCAACAACTGTGAACAAAGACATCCTACTGTTTCTTACAGGGCACCTGTAACACTACAAGCAATGACATGAAAGGGATTAATAAGTCAAGACAATCTATTAAAGCGAAATTACACATTGTTCTGTTTGCCATCTTTCATCAGCCAGAAAGAGCTGTGCTATCACCCCGTACAGCTTCTCTAACCCCTTTCAAAACATGCAATACCACAGCAATTGGAGTTTATTTGATGCACTGTGCACTGATCTGTTCTTCCTGCCTGCAAGACCTACCTACAACTGCACCATAATTGTGTCTGAAAGGATGCAGTGACACCTGCTCTCTGACACACAGGTCACACACACATAAGGCAAGAAGGCTATACAGACAATAATTACACTTTACAGACAAAATAAAACACCAAACTTCAAAGAAGAATCCCAATAAGAGCTGCTTAGTAAGTATGTTATTGCTTAATAAGAATTACTAGAATAATTATGCTCTGTTTATTGTGACATTTTAGCTTAATTGAAACCATTTCACCATCAGAGAATTCATTCAGTAGTAAGCATCTCCCACAATGATTCTGTCCCTGTTGCTGTGCACTGATCTGCAAGCTTAGCAGAAGATGAGCAATCAGTAAAATGGAATATTGTGTTAGCAATTTGTATCAGATAATAGATATGCTCCAGTGAAGGAACACTGAAAAAATTAATGGACAACCACTGGAATAGTCCTATTTTCTACCCAGTTTTACATTCTCTTTCAGTTTAAGTATCAAATTTAGGAGCAATTGTTCTAGACCTTAACAACTGGCTTTTGAACAGAATCTCCTAATTCTTATCCATCATAACAGAGACATACAATTCGTTAACGCCTGCCTGAGGAGTAATCACCAGACCTGATGTAACTCCCCAAAATCCCCACAGTGTCCACTTTAATTGAATACTTCTGCTTGAAACGTCCCAGAACCGCTCTGGATGTCATCCTTCCACCAGGTCACAGTTATGGGAAATGCAAAGCTCCAACTCAGCCTGAGAATTCTGAGAACAGGTAACTGACTCAGAGAACACATGAGCCTTATTCCTAACGGCACTACAGCTAATTAATCTTCACTACTAGTAAGAGACAAAAAATAAATTCCACTGGATGCGTTTCCTCAGAATAACTGGTTGTTTTATGAGAAGTTTTTATGAGATTTATGTAATTTTAATGTAATTTTATGAGAATTATGCATGTTTTATGAGACTTGGACACATATTTATTTCTCATAAGCCAAAGCTGTTGAAGATCATACAAACTACAACATAGTTTCTTACTAATCTTTTTTTTCTTGGCATGATACAAAGGCATTATGGTTCTTGGTGCATTATGCCAAGAAAAGTAATTCTAAAGATTTAGATAAGAATCCTACAGTTGGATCTTTTCTTGCAGACTAAACAGGCTAAAATCTCTGGAGTCTAAGACACCAGATCTGGGATGTTTCAGTATTTTATAATACAAAGTAATATTACTACAACTGTAGTTGGCAGAACTGCCCATTCCCTTGCTTTCTGGAAGAGCCCTCTTGTCTCCTTGCCCTGCATCTACTGCCACATCTCAGCCAAAATACAGATTATTTCCCTTGCCTATTCTTAACTGTCTCAATTATTTTGCTATTTATTATCAACAGCAATTCATTAAATCCCTTTATACTATAATCCGTATAAAAGATTCTGTACAGAAGACTATTGTTCTATTTGCAATGTGTTACACAGGGCATAAAAAATTCCTCAGATTCCTGGGATTCATTTTAAATATCTGCAGCACTTTTTTAAACTTTCATGACCTACACAAATGAGCAATTCAGCAGCTTAGTTATTCATCTTATTTTAGATCTGAATAAATGTGAAATTTAGTGACTTACAGCCATGCAGCAGTTTGTTCCAATTTCACATTTCAGGTTTTTCCCTCATTATCCACATGCTGTAACACTCAAGACACACTCCAGCAAGAAAGACATTCTGCAGCAGAATGTAATGAACACTGCTGTTTATGAAAATGCAGTGATTTACTAACCCCTTGGCACCAGAAGGCAGGACTTCCCAATATTAAGAACTAATGTAAACGGCATTAGCTGAGCTACTCAATCATGTGCCCACACCCCAGAGACAGCCCAGGGAAAAACATTCTTTCCTTTCAACTCTCAGTGAAAAAATAGAAAAATAAAAAATAGCCCCACACATTCCAAAACATTTCTGTAATATTCATCCAACACATTTTGAGGGCCTGTGAGAACAGATTTCTTGCATTGACAGCAGTGGATATTAGGAGATGAGACCCTACTGTATATAAGCTTATGTATTCAAAAATAAAAAGAATAAATAGATGTTATCAACAGATTACAACTGTAAATTGTTTACTGCGTATGAGATTAAAACCACCTCAGTACTGGATTATAAATAGCTATAATCAAACTCTGGCCTTTTTGGAATTCTAAACATCTGTGCAAACCAATTCCATTTAAAACATAATAGCCTTTGTAAGGTGTTTGTAAATGCAACCTTAAGAGCAAAAGAAATGTTTCTTCAGTCACTCCACCCTGACTCTGGGGTTTGTAATCCCCAAGAGGAACTGTTATTTCCCAGTGGAAAAAAGAATCCAGAATCAACACAGGACAGGTTACACAGCATCTCCTGTAACACAAACCACCAGTTTACCAGTGGGGGCCATGGGGAAATCATGGGCATTGCTGGACACCCCTCTCAGCAGCACCTTCTTCTGAGCCCCCAGTTATACTTAAATCTTTTCTCCAGTCCACGGGAAATCTCAGATCCCGTCAAGCACAACCAAACAAGAAGCTGAGGAGGTCCGCTCTGATATCTGCAGGGAAGCAGAAGGAAGAGAGAGATATTTCTGAATGGGGTTATTTCTTACCTGCCTGCAGGAACCGGGTGATTCGGATATCTCTCCAGTTGGATACAGCTCCTTACACCACTGCCTTCACACCAGCAAGCTCCACACAGAATTTTTTCTGCTTTTCCCATACATTGCCTTCCCCTCACTGCCCTTCACACAGGCAGTCACTCTGAGATATTTTTCAACCATGCAAAGCCAGGTTTCACCCCATGTCCATGTTCTAACAGCCCAGATGGGGTACACTCAGCTCCAGGGAGTCCACCTCACCTGCATCTCCACAAGGAACCTCAGCAAACACCAAGATCATACAATCACAGAATGGTTTGGGTTGGAAGGGACCATAAAGACCCTTTCATTCCAATTTCCTGCCATGGGCAGGGACACCTTCCACGTAACACCAAGTCCTGTCCAACCTGGCCTCGGGCACTTCCAGAGAAATGGGGCAGCCACGGCTTCTCTGGGCACCCTGTGCCAGGACCTCACCACCCTCACAGGGAAGAAACCATGCAGACAGTGAAAACTGGCACCAATGGACTCCTGAGGGAACCATAGCAGGAAACTTTCTGTCAAAGGTTCACTGCTCGGAGACAAGGCCTCGGTGGGACAGCTGAGGGGAGGCACTGGCAGCAGCTCAACATCTGCTTATTCGAGCTCCAAGACACACAGAGAATTCTTATTTTAGTCCTGTAATAATTCATTATCTGCAAACACCAAAGACAGAGCCCAACCCCTCTTCCAAATTGTGACAACTGCAGTTTCTAATTTTCTTACTCTTTCATGAAGCTTAAATTAAATTTGTTCATTAAAATAACAGCAAAATTAAAAAACTGTTTCAGAGAAAAAGTTGTGAAATAATACAGCAATCTGCACACCTGCAAAACCTTTCTGAAGTATCCAAATTTACTTCACAAGCACATTATCACAGAAATACACGCATCCCCCTCCAGACATCATTTTAAGGGAAAACTAAAATTTTTCTGCTCAGCTTCATCCTATTTCCAACTTACATATTTTATAACCCAGCACAGCGCAGAAGCCCACACACATTTTCAGCTGCTACAGAGATCAATATGCAACGGTAAAGGAATCGAAATCCAGAGCTGCACATCGAGGTGCTACCAGCTCTGGCTGCGGTGAAAGAGAGGACCTGCTTTACCTGTCCCTCAGCCTCCTGCAGAGCTGGTGTGCCCACACCTACAGATGTGTCCTCCTGGGGAAGTTCTCCAGGTGGGACCTCTGGTGAGCCCCACTTGGAGCAGCCCCTGTCCCCTTGCTGTGGAGCAGGAGTGGGGCTGCCCACAGCACTCGGAACAGAAAAGGTAAAATATAGCCATCATGTACTTCTACTGAAACACCTTCTCAACCATATGGGCCACTCATTATTCCTAATAAACATTATAGAAGAGCTATACAATGGGCAGGAGTCCCATGGAGCCCAACTGCTGCTAATTAGTATTTCTGCAAAGATGGAGAACATCTATAATAACAATTCCCTGGCAACAGTATAATTAATTCATGTGAAAAGTACTATTTTTAAACATGTGCATGATCAATTCTATACAAACTGGACAGAGGTTATTGTAGCATTCTACAAATTGCTTTTACTGGGCATTTTCACTTTATTTACAGTCCATATTTAATTATCCCCTTTCAATTATTAATAATTAAATTTCCATTTACTCTAGACACTCCATATTCTCAAGGAAAAGTGTTTTGGAAAAGCACAACTCACAGCGTTGTTTGGAAATAGCTGTGCAGGAATAAACCAAATGAGAAGCTATGCCAAAATTTGGAATACAAGTGTTCTCCAGCAGTAAATCCATCTCCTTTTCCCACAGACACTGGGAGCACTGGCTGCTGACAGGAGGGTGGCTGAGCAAATCTAACAGGGACAAAGAGCTCAGTTTCCAGTGCACAGCAGGGTGAAAGGCTTGAAGATGCCAGTGGTTTTCCCTTCAGGGAAGAAGGACAGGTATACAGCACATACTAAGCAAAACAAAACAAACAAACAAACCCAAAACCAAACCAAACAAAAAAAAATAGTTAAATCCAGTTCACAAAAGTTCACTTTGGAGGGGGGGGAAATAATTAACGTAACAGGAAAGCAAGAACAAAGACATTAACGTCCTAATTGAAATAAACTCCCATCACATCATAAATTCTGCTTCTTGACAGAACAGAATAACTAAAATGCTTCAGTTTGCACTCAGGGAACATGATCACATTACCTCGTTCAGGCTTGCAGGTGTTAAGATAAGAAAAATCTTGGGAATCTTGTGCCAAGAATTACAAAATATAACTAAGCACATCATATCTGGATGAGTATGTGAAGAAAGAAAAATCTCCATCCCATCTGGAGGCAGATTTTGCCAGGCATCATTCCAAATGACTGCGCATGCAGGTAAGCGAGAGCAAAATATGGTCAGATTAAGATCTGAGCATCAGGCCAGACTGAGATCCAGGGATCTTATGAAGAGGTGGTATTATCCCATGAAATTTTCCACTAGTTTTACTTTTTAATTTAGTTTTTTCCTTTTCCAGCTGAGATTGATTCCATGGAGCAAAAGCCAGTAATGCTCTACGGATAAACAAGAGAAAAGAGTACCATAGTTTGGGCCACAAATCTGTGTCAGGCCCAGGAGCCCAAGAGTTGCAAGTCCTGCAGGGTGTTAACCCACAGTCTGGGCTGGGAACGAGCACATTTAGGGGAAGGGGCAAAGTTTGGGATGCTTTTTGTTCAAAATCTACGCTTCTGAAATAAAGCAAGCTGAAAGCAGAACATCAGTTGCAGTAAGTTAAAGATGGAAGTGTTCAAACATCAAACTGCACCCTAAAGTTACTTAAGGGTCAGCCTTACCAGACTGGTAGATCTTTGCTACCTTTTTGGCAGGTGTTTTGCTCACAGTATCCTGAATTTATAGTGGTTTTACATTCCTGAATAGTCTTCATCTATCACTGAAATACTAACAGATGGAAACCCTTACCTACATTTTCACAAGCTTCAGCACTAGGGATAAAACCACCTCCTCTGAGATGTCTGAACAACTGATAATACCTAATCCTGAGGTCGGTTTTGTTAGCACAGCCCCAGGTTTCTTTCAAAAACCACTACCAGATGTGGCAGGCAGCATTCAGATTTTCTGCTGGAGCTGTTTGCTTAGCAGAGATGGACAATTCTGAACTTGGAAATCTGGTCAGTGTTGCCGTAAAAGATCTCATGCCCTGACTTTCTGAAATAAAAGAAGGTTGACATGGGAAAATTATCAGTTACAGATGCACACATGCTCTACGTGTATTTCACATCCAAACACAAGCACCTGCTATCACAATGCTAGCCCACACTTAGCAACTGAAGATTTTTTAGAAACAGACGTTCTTACACATAAGTAATCATTTAACAAGGCCTCAGAAAATGCAGCCCTTAATAGATTTAATTAACAGGTTAATGATGTGCATAGCATGCATGCTCTCAAAAGCAAAGATTTTCACATTAAGCTTGTTTCTGTTTCACAGAAGCAGCTTTCTGTAGAATATCTGTGCTAATGTAATTACACATCTGGCACTTCTGCTGCTTTCAATTGCAGAGATATTTACAAACAGTGCTAGTAATTTGCACAAGAGCATCTCTCTGTTCTACTGTTTTACACTACAAATAAAGATATTTGCATGAAAATCCAACTGCAGAGAGTCCTCTTCTGTACTCCTGAGTGGTTCAATTGAATATATAAAATGATCATTTAGCCTGCACAATAAATCTAACACTCACACTAATGTCATGACTGCCTGAGATACCTGCATAAACGAAGCCTGCCTCAGGTTCACCTTGATATAAAGGGGTCAACTAAAAATTTTTAGATAATTTTAAATTAAACATCAGCCCTGGTAATCATCTTTGGTCCACTGTGCCACCACACAGCAAAACTAATGTTTTAAAATATAATTTCTTGGCAATGTTCATTCATCATCCTCACTCTAACTGGGAAATGATCGAAAACCAGGCCAGAATAATGGAAATCCCACATTATCTCTACCAGTATTGTCAAGATAATGCAGTGGTTATTAATTCAAATAACGCCTCAAAGAACTATCACAACTTCAAGCACGATTCAAGAAGATAAAAAGCCATTCCTGCCTCAAGCTGCTTTCAGTTCAATTTAGGTCACATTTAGGTTCATCACGATAGCACCTGAAATCCCTCAACTTACTAAATATTGACAGAAGATGTTGCTGTGCCAGTGTTTAGTCAAAGGACAGGATGAGCTCAAAGTCCTGATGGGTGTTACTGAAAGGAGATGCTATCAAAGGAACCTTCCAACACCTGCTCAAACTCAGGAATGGCAGAAAAGATAAGCCAAGATAAATATCCCTTTCTCCTTCATATGTTAAGGCATATCTGATTTAGAAAAATCATAAATGATTTAATAAAAGAAAAGGATATATGTGTGAAAGAGCATAACGTACATAACTGATGTCAAATACGTATGTACACACAGACAGATATATATATATATGTGCTGTGAGATATTTATATCCAAATTATCCCAGTTTGCTCACATTCTGGAATCAATCGGTGTTCTCCTGCTCAGTCTGTATCCAACACACCAGAAGCATATGTAAAATGTCATGACTGCCATACCATGGGTGCTGAAATACTGGAGCCAGCTCCAACCCTTCCCACAGGAGACACTTCCAGTGCCTTGAAGGTCATGATGGAGGCTGTGGATGCTTTTGAAAACCAAATTATGACAGGCAATGGACAAAACACAGAAATCTGGTAACCTAATTATTCCAAATCCCCTGAGAGTAATGTGGACAGGCAGAATGAGGAGTGAATTTGGGGAACAGGGCAATAAAAACACTTAGCTAATAATCCTGAACCACAGATTTCAAATGGCTTTTAGTTTTGCTGCTTTTATATGAGTAAGCTGTTTCCATATGAACCAGCTCATTAGCATGCCCCAGCTGGTTCATTAACCAGTAGATGAAGATTCAGTATCACCACCAGAAAACAATAAACTGCTACAGAAAGAGCCTTCTTAAGAAATGGAGAGAGCTATCCGGGCTCTTCCAGAAGGAAATCCAGCCCTTGGTCTTCTCCCCTGGTTTAAAGAATTACAAAGTTTACAGCAAAGTTTGTGTAACCATCCACCAACTACAGGAAATCTGTCCACAGCCTCAGCAGATAGGGAACACTCAGCTGTAGACAAATCAGACTGGTACTTCTGTGACATAGGAAAAAATTGGCTTTTCCACCAAGGATGCTGATATAACTGCTCTTAATTGAGTTTTAATTCCACTGGGAATTCTTTAATTCAATCAAGGCACTTGGAAACAGTATTCTATTACAAATGTCTACTCCTTTCTTATGATTCCCATAATAAACTTTATTCAGAATATTCTGAAGTAAATAAAGCCAATTTGATTTGGGATCCTTTGAACAGTAAGCCATATATTTTACATATACAAAGAGAAATGACTGGTCAAATGCAAAAATCAATGAAGAAAAGGGAGCTAAGAAAATGCAATCCATATTCATTACATGTTTAAAACATTTACAGTCTGCCCTATCTGAAGCTTAGAAATTCAAGATATTCATCATCTTTGAAAATTGATCTTAAATGACTTGTATTCCTCCTGCGATGATGAAAAGATTTTTAGTTTATATCTAATCTTGATCCTGCTGCACATATAGAAAGTGTGTTCCAAAAAGCATAAACAAAAAGCATAAACAGAAAGGATGTACATGGCTAATAATCTGCATAAACTTCAGGTCTTTTTAAAACAAACAAAAGTTCAGATTTCTTGAACCTGAATTTTCTTTTATTTCTTTTCTTTCATACTTCTTTAATATTTCCTGTTCACAGGATGTGTTTTTTCAAAAATCCTCTCTTTAAGCTGGTATGCTAAATTTAAACTGTTTCTATTTTACCACCTTGAGAACAAAGAAGAGGAAAATACCTCCTGACCTCTCGAGCTTGGTCACTGTAGGGCAGTGTAGGCTGCACTATCATAGATTCTTTTATTTAAAGACCAGTTAGCTTTGTTCTCCCATCACTCTTCCCAAACCACTTCACTGTACCATATTCCCATCCTCCCAAGTATTCTAACTTAAACCAATAAAACAATCCTGACAGGCAAACTAAGCAACTAAATACTTTTCCACGTTCATTTTTACTCATGCAAAAACACAGTATTGATGATTATTCAGTCACCATTTGCATTTATCTAAATTTACCTGCTTATAATAGTTGCTGCCCAAAGAGTTTTCTGCTGATAATGACGGATGTGTGATCACACACCATATCCGCAGATAGCCTTATTTATTTCCACAAGCCATCAGTTTCCACCAGACTATGAAAACAAAAGCTTCCCACCATGTGTCCAGAACGCTTCACACCAAATTTTGCAATAAAACGAGAGAATGAAATAGTATGCACTCCTGCACTGCCCTGTACCTTCCTGGCCTTTCAGGACAGCTTCCCGCAGGATCCTAGAGAAGAAACCATCAACATGAGCATCATATTCCTCCCGGGGAAAGACTCCAGATGCTGACAACCCACCACCTCCCCAGGGTGACAGCCCAGCCTTAGGATGCATGGGAGCAAGGTGACACCAGGAAAGGTGTACAGGGTGGGAATTGTGTAACAACTTTACCTGCAATACTCTTCTCTGTAATTATTAGGTCTGGACTAACAATAATGACCCTCTTACAGCTTCAGCCACATTACCATTAATTAACTGGCTTTACTCATCTCCTCCTTCTTGCCCAAGAGCAAGATGAGAAAAAAATTACCTTGCAACACTTTGACTCATATTAGAGATGGACTCTCCTTCTCAGCCCATACAGATCTATTTATTTTCATTCCTGCAACTGCAGTCCCAAATCCTACCAGGACTGCAACGAAACAGGAGAGGGAACCACGTCCTCCCACACCAGCCCGAGCAGAGCACTGTGCCAGAACACTGGTAAACACACAAGTGCCTGCTGTAAGGCAACAGATTCAAATCCTCAGTCTTGGGAATAAATCACCCTCAGTAAGTAGCAATAAAGATGTTTTGCATCAGCCCTCACAGTCTTCACATTTATAGGTACTGCAATGTTTTTCCAGTACTTGGAAAAACAAGTCACTATGGCTCCCCAACTGCAAAGTTCAGAGTCTTGGGTATTGCAACAGACCTTAATCTTTTTAAATAATTCATTTCATTTCACATATAGTAACTGAAGAACACTATGTATAACAAAAAGACTTACGATAGAAACGGATTTAACTTTTTCTAAATACCAACTAATCAGAGCATTTTATAAACTCTTCCTTAGATTAAAGTTGTACTAAAGCCCCTCTCAAATTTCATATGTGAATAAAACCATCCATAACAACAAGTCTGTACAGCTTTCTATATTCATAATTTATGGGAAAACAGATTTTCCCCATCGAAACTTTGGTGAGGCTTGAAACACCTTTTCATGGCCATCCTAAAAAACTCTCCGAAATCATGCAATTATAATGAAATTGCTTATACAAGCTACATTAAAATATTAACTCAGCATTAAGAATATAGAAAAAGGGCACACAGCAGTAACAACAGCAAGTGCCATGGGGCCAGCAGGGATTACAGCATTCAACAGCTGGACCATTAGAACAAGAAACTGGGTGCCAATCACACTGATAAAAAATAGGGGGGAGGTTTACTGATCACCATGCCCCAGGGAGGAGGAAGAACAGCTGCTATTTCCTGCAGAATCCGTCATATTTCCTTCCTTCAGGGAATTCAAGCCCCAGACGAATGAATTGGTTGGGCAGGCACAAGAACTCATTTTTTTCCAATCTATTTTTACGCATGTGTTTGCTAGCTCAAGGAGAAAAACACTTTTACAGCAAGACTAAATATCTCTCCCTACAACATCCATGTTCTTCACTCAAGAGGTTTGCAGTGTCAGGACCAGCAGACACTTGACAGAAGCATCCATGGCATCATCTTCCAAAGGGAAACAGGGACAGACTAGTCTCCATTATGTCAGCACCGATTCCAGGTGAGCAGAGAGAGTTCACATTCCTACTCCAAATTCCATTTATCTCTATTCTACATTTTGGATGCCAAACTAATTGTTAAGTTTCATTGATGAACCTCAGTTTGCCAAGAAACATTTTACAGCGACGTCTTTGAATTTCCAAATGGGTTTCAGGCTGTTATATAATTTCTTTCAAGATGTCACAGGAAAGAACTCTGTATCGACTCGGACTCGCTTCCCACTGATGCCTAATCCATATTACAATAATAATGTAAATTATCTCTAAGGAGTGGTTAGCTGTTGTGGTCAGATCACATTGCAGGCAGACAAGCTCAACCAATACCTAAACTGTGAGGGAGAATGGTAAATGTGCTGATTATGTAAATGGAATTGTTTGAAGTCAAAGATGCGGGCCTGTATTTCACTGATAAAATGTGTAAAATAGAAAAAAACACTGTGTAAGCAATTAAATTTAAATTTTTAATCAATAAAAGGCAAACTGGGACCTAAATCCACTTTATAGGATTTAGGAATCAAAGTCTTCCTGCAACTCAAAGCCAGCAGTGATGCCCATTTAACTAGAGGGGAACTCACTGTAAGACAAAAATGTCACATTCTATCTTGGTACCACACACAAGAGAGTCACGTGTCATTAGATTAAGATATTGGTGTAATGATGCTCCTGATCTTTAGTTCTGGCTGGCATTCTTTGTAAATAAAGCTGCACCCTCAACACTTTTGATGGCAGCACCTCACAGGAGTTTGACAGATGAATTCACCCATCCTTGTAAACGCTTTGGATTCATTTTTGTAGGTCCGGTATTTCTCCAAGGACTCCAGGGGTAGGAAGCATACTGTGCCTTTAAATTTGAACTTTCATTTCATTTCCGTGTTGGCAGAACTCGGGTTGGTACCAACGTACCCAGAGCTGCAAAGCACCGATTCTCCCACCTTGTCCTGTGAGGAGGCCACCCAAGAACCAGACATGGTGGCCCAACACTGAGTCAGAGCACGGCTTTGATTTCACTGCCGGCTGCCAAATACAGAGTCCACTTCTCTCTCATTTCATTCATTCATTCATTTCATACAATCATAGAATGGTTTGGGTTAGAAGGATTTGAAAGACCATCTCATTCCAACTCCTGCCATGGGCAGGGACACCTTCCACCAGAGCAGCTTGCTCCAACCTGGCCTAAAAAAATTCCATGGGCATCCACAACTGCTCTGGCAACCTGTCCCAGTGCCTCACCACCCTCCCAGGGAAGAAATCTCATTTCCCTATGTTGCCACTCAAACATGGCACAATCTGCCACAAAACACAAACTCCTCCTCTTCACAGAACTCCAAAAATTCAGCAGTGTCTACAGACACTGCTTATGCCAAGCTTCTTTACCATTACACTCTTGCGAACTGCTGTTCTATATCTTACCTGACATGAACTTTATCCATTCCTCTGCTTTGTAAAGCACTGGGCAGGGTCACAGCCCTACTGAAACAACAAATAACCTTACTGGTGACATTTCCACACATGCAAAACAACTGGGGAATATATGCAACACACGCATATAAACACACATTCAGAGGTGTCTACAGATGCAGGAATAACTGAAAGCTAAATTTACAACACACAGTTGGGGCTGCAGTGGTCAGGCTTCAGTCTGAAAAGCACCAAACGACTACCATCTGTAAGGCCTCTGATAGTTCACTAATTAATGATCAAGACTGCATTTGCTTCAGCATAATTCTGTGCTTTTATATGGATATCTTATTTGATTATAATTATCACAGACTGGAGAAGTTTATTAGGGCCAATCATTTCTTAATGCAATTAAAACCCCAGGGGAACAATACAAAGTAATTTTTATTGGTGAAAGTGATGAGAGCTTATAACCAAAAGGGAGCCTACTTATTGATCACAATTATTCCAAATTATAACATTAAAACAAATTGCATGAATTTTCCAATAGGTTTTTTTTGTTAATACCCGAGTTAAAAGAACCAGTTTATGTTAAAACTGGCAGAATGAGTTGATCTTTGGGCTCCTTCTGGCTCCTGTGTATTCACCTCTTTGGGGAAGGGATTATGCAGCCTTTTTCTCCTCCTGGATGAAATCACCCAGTCTCAAAATAGCTCTCCGGGCTATTGCCTCTGCTTCCCAACCCTGTTAACACAACACCTCTAATTCTTTCCCTTCCACAACACTGTGACACTTCCCATTAAAATGAGTCCAAAAACCATTTCTCCACAGCACAAATAATTATTTATTCTTTCACCCAAAGGTATTAACATGGAGACTGGAGGGTAAAAACAATGAGAATTCTCTATGAGTGGATTCTATGTACATATACCTTATCCTGTTCTTTTATACATTTTTAGAATACCTCCACCTCAGCACTGGTAAAACAAATTATTCTCTTTCCTATTCTGTCATTCTCTCTCTATTGTCATCCTAAAGGTGTTCCTTTTCTTTCTCTGCCCAGACAAGAGCCTTTCAGGGTTTAGTATGCTCCTTACTCCAAGACCTGCTTAAGAAAAGCAATACATAGCCCACTGATGGGTGCCAGAATGTGATTTATTTCCATTTCACAGTTTGCCCACAGTTTCCCCTGAGAACCCAAGTAATCACTGTGAGAACATCTCATCACTGCCACTGGTTTAGTCCCATTTGTTCCCCCTTAAGACAGCCTTTTGACTTTACATCTTGCATTTAACCAAGATAATATTATAGCGTGTTCCAAATTCCACTATAGTATTCTGAAAAATGTTCAGTTTTGAGAAATAATGTTTAGCTAGTAAATCTACACTGGATGACCGCCTGTTTCCAAAGAATACAGACAACATTCCACTATTCCTTACACCATGCTATTTACGCATTTTGTTGCTCTGATGAATGAGACCCAGTATCTGATATGCCATACAAAAACTGGAAAGAAACTACCCTAAAAAAAAAAAAGTTCTAAAGAAGATATTTTACATTTTCTTAGTCAAAACAGACCTAAGAAAATAGTCTGTAGAGGAATAAAAGGCAGATTAGGGCAATACCAGCCAGCATTATCTAAGTGAACCTTTCTCCAGGCACCTACACCCTTCTGCTGGGATATTTACACCAGGAGAGGCTTTCCACCAGCAGGTACACGCAGTGGCACCCAGAGCCAGGACATTTCCTCCAGGAAAGGATTTACACCAGCAGGTACACGCAGTGGCACTCAGAGCCAGGACATTTACTCCAGGAAAGGATTTACACCAGCAGGTACACGCAGTGGCACTCACAGCCAGGACATTTACTCCAGGCACAGCCAGGACATTTACTCCAGGAAAGGATTTACACCAGCAGGTACAAGCAGTGGCACTCACAGCCAGGACATTTACTCCAGGAAAGGATTTACACCAGCAGGTACACGCAGTGGCACTCACAGCCAGGACATTTACTCCAGGAAAGGATTTACACCAGCAGGTACAAGCAGTGGCACCCAGAGCCAGGACACCTTCACTGCCATCAGGCAACTCATGGGAACCAAGGAGAGCCACAGAGGCACAGCGGAAAAAGGCTGACTTCAATATAAATCAGCTTCCTCCGATTGTTCTTATGAATTACATAAGAGAAATATCACAAGAGCCAACTGTGACTGGCACTGAACAATTTTCCTAAGTGTGCTTAATAGCACAGAATACAGGCATTTCTTCCTGCGTCAATATTCCACTGCAAAAGCTTTTCTCCCGAGGCTTAGAGAAATCCTTCCTCCTCTAATCCTGTTTTCCACTGACAACTTAAGAACTGAAAGGGCAATAATTTCCCAGTCCTAATTCACAAACTGCCAAACCTTTTCTTTCCCTCCACTGTTCTACTCATCCAGCAGGGCTCCGTATCCTCATGGAATACGAGTTTGAACGTTCAGCTCAGTGAGGAGTAGCATGGACAGGTACAGAAGGACGGGGAACCACTTCTTCTTAAATTATACATTTGCTGATTTTTAATTTCCGCTCTTTGGAAAGGATACCAAAATCATCTTCGATCGAGGCCACTTAGCTCAAGGCAGTGATGCTCAAACTCTCCAGCCCCACTGGCCACCCAAGATTGGGCACCTTGTGGCACAGAACAGCAGTTTATAGTCATTTGCAATATACAGAATACCTATTAATTTCAAATACTTATTAAAAAAAAACTTCCTCTAATAAATCAGCACTGCCTGTGTTTGTCAATTTATTTGCAGCAGCTCATGTACCCAGCAAGCCTTGCACTGGCAACAGCATCTGGATTAACCATTGTTGTGTTGTTAATCACACTTGTCAATTATGAACTGCAACAATTAGAATGCTGCTTGATCTTTAAACATTTCAGAACTAATAAATTAGCTATATATATATGAAGAGGCTTAAGAACAGGATACACACTCGCTTCAGACTTCAAGTCTCAGATAATTCTGCACAGCAGGCACTTTAAGAGCAGGTTAAGTACTTTTCTTCTTTTTTTAAAATGACTGGTGCCAGTTCTGAACCAGAATACTATTTCATCCCAAAATGGAACACTGTACAGCCTGAGTCAATGCTTGTGAAAGTCACTGGAATGCTTAGATATATTTGTTCTGTATTTTTACGATAAAAAAGAAACATAAAATTCTATGCCTGCAGTGTGACTCAATGTCAATTAGACACTAACACCTCAGGCATTTTCCTTCTGGTTTGATACTCAATTCCACAAACGTAAGTTCAAAGGGAAGAGTTTTTCCAAGCCCACATTCGGGCACAAGATGTGTTCCCTATGAAATGGAAATCACCTTGTAGTAGTGGCTAGTGTAGAAACAAAAATGAACCAGTGTTTTCAAAGGGCAAAATATTATATTTAAACATCCTATATAGATATTTGGGAATTTGCAGCCAACTACAGCCCTGCAATTTTACTTTTGTTATGTATTTTCTGTGAACTGGCTTAAATGAGAGTGCAGATCGAGGAAGAATCACACATAACTAATTTTTATTGACTAGATGTCAGGACTTAGAGACAAGCCTATAATAGATACTTGTGATATTTCTGTAAGAACAAAACACTACTGCTGAGAGGATGGGGTGGGTATGAACATGCACTGACTGGTCATAAAAAGCCCTCAAGGGAAGAGCCCTCCACGGTTAATGGAGAGCAATCAGCTTCTCCAGCAGCAAACTGGGAGCACCCAGGTCAGGGCCACATGTGGACCTTCTGCCAGAGAAGCTCCTCTTACAGCTATAGAGACACAGCTGAGGTTAAAGACAGTCTTTCCACATAGCTCTGATTTTTCCCAGTGTTTCATCAGGAATCTGTATTTTTAAGTCACTTTCCAAAGAATATTTTGTAGGTATTTGGCTTAGAAATTCCTACTTTCAGGAGGCATATTCTATTAATTACCTGGAATGTTTTTAAGCCCTGATAAGTAGATACTGTGTTGAGCCACAAAATGCTGAAAACTGGGCAGGTTCATGGGGATAGATGGGAAAAGACTTAATTCACTACAAGATGGTAAAACAGGTTAAAAAGGAAAAGGAAAAGCATGCACACGCCTTCCATTGTGAACAGCTTTCTGAGCAGAAACCAACCTGTCAGAACTCCTTGAATCTGGGTTTAAATTGTAATTTTTACCTCTGCCATCTCTCCACTACTCATCCACACCAAACATTAATCTTCTAATTAAATAGCACAGATTTCATCCACAGTGCCATTCTCAGTCTCTCTTTGCCCCTCAGAAAAAGTCCACTAACATTCAACTGTTTCTAACTTAACACTCTCAATCTTGCAAGAAATATTCTAACAGCAGAGACCACCTGGCTGCACCAGTATAGCAAACTCCCTGACTCTCCATCTTAAATTGATTCTTTTCTCCTTCATACATATAATCTCTTAAGCCCTACATTCAATATTTTTGCACAGTCTATAATATGTTCCTAAAACACACACACAGCAGCTCCAAACTCATTCCCTGCTCTTCTCCATGAAGTGCATCTCAGTACAGAGGAACAAATACCTCATTTTAACTACAGATCCAGGGAAGCAGGTCCTACACAGCCACAGCTGCAGGAGACTGCCTGAAACAGTGAAAACTGGCTCAATATAAAACTTCAACCATTCATATCTTTTGTGTTTCTATATCCAATCCCCTTAGCAGGAGAAAGTACACAACATTTGCATCTAACCTGGGACAGAAAATCCTAGAAAATATTTATGACAAAGTAATACTTGTATTGCTCAATCAAATTCACAGTTATAATAAATAAAGAGATCTTACCATTTTCAGCCTTATTTTGACTGCTATTCAACCTTTTCTGACCAGTGCACAACAGGAAATAACTCCACCCCCAAGAAGGCTGATATGCATTTTTAAAGTACATTTTCCTCTGATTTCACTCAATTCCAAATTCTCCTGTAATGACAGGTGTCACAAGAGGAAACAGAAACTCTTTTTTAATTGGTCCTCTCAGCCTAGCAGGAATTTTCAGACTGCAGGGAGTTTTTTCAGACAGCATTTTTATGTACTATATTTTCATCATTTAAGAAGGTCTGGAATGTTGCAAGGATCGTTATCACATGACGAACAATGTTAGGCAAAGCTTTTTATCTTGGTTGCTATTAAGTGCCCTTTTATTGCTGTATCAATCAACTAAATTATTTCCAAAATCTGGTGTAAAATAGCGTGTTGGTGGAGCAGGCAAAGCTGACAGTGGGTGAAACTGTAATCTGTTTACATCTTTGGACTTGATGGCTTATGCTGCTGGTGAGGCATTTCCTAAATCTTTCATTATTGTAAGGACTAGAAGACAAAATGAAAATGAGTAAGAGGTTGTCTGGTGTGCAGACGACTCCTTGAAAGCTTTGAAAACCAAAAACAGAGCCCATAAAAACAGTACTAAAAGAACTTTATATGTTTGAACTGTAGGTATGGGGAAGCAAAAGAGTGAGACCAAACAACTTCGGAAACAAATGGAGCAGAACTGTGATGATGCAGATGGGAGGGAACTAAAAAGAAGACGGAAGGATGATTCTCCATGTGGTTTTCATAAATTAGGTGGAAAAAAAAATGGATTTTGAGTTAAGAACTTCAGATTCCAAATTCAACAAACATAATTATGGTTTTCCACGCTAATAGCAAGGCCCAACGCTGTTCCCTTCAAGCAGTTCAGCCCTTCTGTCACAACTGCAAGATGAAGCACAATCAGTTGCTTTTATTAGACATGGTTGCTGTCTTCCCCAAAAACT
Organism: Rhagologus leucostigma; assembly: GCA_013397725.1. Lineage (NCBI taxonomy): Eukaryota > Metazoa > Chordata > Aves > Passeriformes > Rhagologus > Rhagologus leucostigma. Next base: position 1,460,968 of record VZTD01001174.1, on the reverse strand, counting down.
GAATGTTCAGCAAAAAGCAACAAAATGCTGTTTATTAGTACACTCCATGAAACATTACAGTGCAGGGGAAAAAACAACCCAGTACGTCAGGTGCATTTCTTTAACAAAGTGCATCATGCAAAACACTGAATTTATAAATGCACAAGTGGATCGGCTCTGGCTGAGATGCAGCAGTTTGAAAGTTTCAAAGCAGCAGTTCGAAACAGATGGGTCACTGGTTATAAAAGTTTGCTGCAGATGGAGAATTACTACAAATATTTTACCACTTTACACTTGGATCAAAACTTTGCATAAAATACAAATAATTTTCTCTCGCAACATTGCTCTGTTCTTAAAAAGAGACATTTCTGCTATTATTTTGTAATGTCAGAGAACTTTAATTCTCCAAAGAAATGCCCTGCATATACTAAAAATACAGACCTCCGTTCAAAACTTCCCTTTCTGTGAAGGAAAGAACATCCAGAAGGTTTCAAACTCTGCCCACTGCATCACATATTTGCCACCACACTTGTGTGAGCACAAGCCCTTCCATACAGCAAGAGTTTGCAGAAGCTTAAACCAGCTGCTACAGCTCAAGCAAAAATAATCTCCTGCTGTTCCAGGACTGATCCTACAGCCAGGGCTCCTCAGGCAGCTACTCACTCCACGGCAGCAGAGTGCAGACCTGGAGATGTCCGTGAAGGCTTCACCATCAGCCCCACGGCTGGAACGAGGTCTGCATTGTGGGATAACCCCATCTCAGAATGGAGAAGGCCTTAGGATGCTGCCTTTCTGGAGCTGGATTTCTCCAAATGCTATTCCCCTGATCTAAAGCTCTGAGTAGGATGATTAGGAGCCCTGAAGTGCGCAAAGCCCAGCTGTTCCTCACAATGCAGGACAAGCCCTCCTTAGACCATTTTACAAGCTACCATTTTTTAATCTCTTTCCCTCATATATATCAGAGACTACATGTCGCTTTTCATCAAGTGCCTTTTATTAAGCCTACCACCAGTTTTATCAGTAAATTTTACTGTATATAAAAGTTTCCTGTACTTCACTGTACAGCCATTTCGTATTTGATTTTATCTTTGACTAGATGGGTTGTTCAGAAAATTTCAGATAGGACACCTGCTTTACAAATGAGTTAACAAATAGCAATAGCTTTGGAAGATCACAGGTAAAACAGTATAATGAGACTCAGAGGTTCAGTTATTTTACTGCTCCTAAAGGCAACTCATTCTCACCAGGCAGTGGTTCAACAGACTGCTCATACCCCTCTGAAGTACGAAGGACTAAATGCTTGCCTTTATTTCCTGGGCTTAAATGTCATGGGAACAGAGACAGAAATGATAGTATGGGCTTTCATTATTAAATTTTTGCAAAATTACTTAACTACAGGTTATAGCAAAAGAATCTGCTCCCCAGCAGGCACATCCTGCTGCAGCCATCTCCATCACTTCCTTCCACTCATGATAAAACAATTTTACAAGAGCTTGTAACACGGTAATATTTGTATTAAAACACCTGGAGTACACAGAAGCACACACTACTCTCCTGAAAGGTCAAAAACCAAAATTTTCAAAGCCAAATTTTACTATCTATCGACTCCAAATTATTCCACAACCTGAGAGAGCGTAGCATGAGTAAATTCAAAGGTGTGCTGCTATCAGAGGTGGGGTGATACACAGAGGTTCTGTCTCCCTCATTCCTCCAAGTAAAGAATAAAACGTAACTCCCAGAGGCTGGGAATAACATTAACCTGCCGAATCACATGGAGCAGCAGCAAACACAAGGAAGCCCCAAAAGACCCAGCCACCCACCCCCAGTAGGGCATGAGGAGAGATGTGCTCTGACACTACAAAAGTCCCACAAAATATGCATGAAGAAGTTATTTTTTTCACTGCACTATATGAATGTCTAACACTAATGGCAGTAAATCAGTAAACATTATTTAAATTGCCAAGCTCTAACAACCTTCTTCCCCTAAAAGTGTACTTCAAAGCCACGTTTGCACAAATTAACCAGGGCAGGGGTACAATGATGCATTGGAGAACTTGCAGTAGGATGAGTAAACACGGTAAGAGAGTCTAAATATGAAAATTTTTGAATTACAGGGTAATTAGGTGCTTTTTTAATGTATCTTGTCAAACTTTTGGATCAAGCTAACACACAGCTGTGGCTTTGGTAAAAGTAATTCGTTCACCATAGACTTCAGCTTCAAATGAGGAAGAGTCTAAAGTTTCAGCTTAATAATTCATTTGTAATTTTTAAATACTGCATATATAACATCAATATTTTAGCACTTTAATCATTGGGAAGCTGAACACATGCTTAATTTGAAGTTACAGACGGAATGATGTGAGGCAGACTGTGGCCGGCACCTCGGATCTACCCTTGGAAAACATTTCACTTGCAGACAGGGCTATCCAGATCTGCTATGGGGAAATGCTCACAGACTGGATTTTTCTCACAGACTGGATTTTCCAGCCTGTCTTCTACTCACACAGCTGCGTGAAACAACCTGTGAGACATTTAAAGACTATATTTGTGAGACTGGGCTGTTACGAAACTAGGATTTTAATGAAATATTCTCAAAGTCACTGCACTTTAAGCATAAATTTTGTTCGGTTTACGAAATAAAGGTAGCACAAATATTCTGAAGTACGTAACTGTGCAGCTTTTGGTTCCCAGGTACTGAAATGCTTTGGGTCATAAAAGGTACTTTTGGTAAATGCCAGCGAAGGCTTCCCCAAGACAACAGTTTTAGCACACACTGGGCATCTCCCTCTGCCCAACCAGGGGAGCTTTGAGTATAAAACTGCTAACAGATGGCAATGCTCTACTTTATAAAGCTGATTCCAGTAATTAAGAATGTGAATTTTTCCACTTCATTTCTGCTGATGCAAATCCATTAGAAACCTTGATATATAAAAGAAGCCCACTTCTTGTGACAATTTAAGTGTGACTGCTCAAAATTTGTCACAGACATAACAAGTGTTATCTGGGCTTCATCCAACCTCAATCAGATTTGCTCAAAGAGCTTAACATCACTTTAACCCACACTGCTGCTCTTCTTTAAACAAAACCATACAAGATCCAGGAAAAGAGAAAGTTCACATAACACCATTGTATCTTATTCTCCATTTACTGCTCTGAGGCGATAATATCAGTTAACCAGCACTCACGTGTGAGCAAAGTGTCAAATTGGGGCTTTTTAATATATGTGCTTTAAATAGTACCTTCACACTTACGTGTCTATTCTGTGACATACAACGCACAAAAAAGAAATTTTCTTCATTACAATAGTGCTACACATCAGTCACAAATTATTAACCAGTATTTTCTGACAGTTCGGTCCGTTTCAATTATTTATTATTTGGCACATGCTTTACATTTTTTCTTAGATTGTACTTTTCCTCTCTTGTCAATAGGAATTCATATTCGCTATTCAATTTACATAATGTGTAGGCTCTCCTGAATCATCAAAATAAGCTGAAGTAGTAGGGAAGTGACTTACATGAATATCAACAACTCCTATTTTTCACTCCTAGTGACATCCATACAGAAGCCAAAGTATTGAAAAATAATACCAAAAAGAACAGGGAAAGAAAGGCCAGAGGGCAGGCAGCATGATAGGAAAAACATCTGGCATCAGGTAAAACAAGGTAAGGAAACGATAATTAATAGAGGAGAGGGTTTTCCTTGGAGCACACACATAGGCACGTGCTCACTGGTCCTGTATCCAGCCAAGGGGGTTCCCAAACTTGATTTAATTTGCACCACAGGGCACCTCTGCTGATCAGCAAAGGAATCCTAACCCAGCTCTAAACAGCTGCAAAGAACAGACACCGCAGCCACCGTGCCAGAAAATAAAATTTAATAGTTTAAAAACCAGCCAAAGCACTGGGCAGCAGCTGAAATATGACTCAGCCCAGAGAGGTGTCCCATTGTCACTAACACCTGGCTAAAATCATGCAGGTGATCACCACAGGGAAAGCCACCAAAGTACTTTATCAACCACTTTTCTGAATGACATGCTGAACCTCATCACTCCTGCCCCAATTTTTATTGTAAGAAATATATTTAGGTACAGAAAGACAAGTTCAATCTTTCTAGTAGGAAAAAAAAAAAGTGTATTTTATGCTTCTCCAAATTTATCAGGAAAAAAATTTTTCATGCAATGATAAAAGGCACAGTTATCCATGCTGAAGTGTAAAGCAGTACCAGACACAGCACATCTTCACTGGCAAGGAGAGCGTGTTCCACTTTTCTGCACAACTCATTACTGACAAAACCCCAAGAAAATCTTTATAATGTTCTGTTTCTCATTTCATGAATTTTTACAGCTAATGTGCCTTCAGTCAAGAATAATGTAGTGATTAGAACAGAGCAGGGTAAGAATATCTGGCAATGTAATACCTATAGAATTTAATGAATTTCTCTCCGCCTAGAAGAAATTTATTGACCACCAATTTTTTTTCCCAGCTTTAGATCAATTTTTACATCATTTAGCATAAAGTTTCTAGAATTAATTCATGAGAAGGTACAGATAACAAGCTTTGAAGGTAACAAGATATTGATTTGTGCGACTTTCTATGCTAATTTTAGGATTTGATCACAGCTAATTTAATTTGACTGGTGCTTTTTTACTTTTAGATATCTACAAAATGACTTGAGGATGAAGATTCCCTTTGACAATAACTTCAGAAGATTCCATCAGAAAATAAAATCAGGAAAACTTACAGGGTTTTGTACTCACTTGTGCACACACACTCAGGCATGAATTCACACACCAGCTTGTTTAGAGACAAAAAATATTACCTGGAGTAATCTGCCAAGACACGAGGCCAGGGAGGTCTCAGCACGGAGCCACCTTTTGATTAAGAGTCTCCACTGAAAGGATAATTTTAAAAATATCAGGAGTAAAAGATGCATTTTGCTTGGGCAGTGTTCAGCACTATCTCGTGTCGAATCGCTTTGTGTGTTAAGCACCGTGTGCCAAATTAATGCAATTTCCACATTGAAATAGTTTAAGGCATGATTTTACACACTGGAGCTTTCACGCTCCTTGGCACTACCTCTGTGTTTCCTGGGACACCACAGCACTGGACAAGCCTCTCGGACAGGGATTTGTTAAAAGCACAACTCCTGATCTAGGGTAGTAACTGTTTGGCAGCCAATTTAAATAAAATCTAGAAACCATCTGTTTTAGAAACTTTAATGATTAATTTTAGGAAGATGTTCTAAAAATGAGATTATTTTTGGCATAGCATTTATTTGTAAGACATATCGCTAGCAATCCAGCATTTTTCATACCAGGCTTATAACTACATTTTCCAGTTATCCATCTGGGCCCTTTTCAATTCAGTGGTTTAATTAAAACTCAATGGTATTATCAATCTGTTGCATTTTTCATTTTGATGGTTATTACATTTACAGTACAGCAGGAGTACAAATTAGAGTAAGAAGATAAATCTCATCTTAAAATTTCATTTCTCTATCTTCAGTAACTTTCCTTGTCATAATATTTTCTAGCTCATTCACGTTCATAAAACAGTTTTAATGATCTATTTTTTTTTATTACGATAAAGGGAAACAGGAAAAAATTATTTTTCAATAGCTTGACACATCTCACAGGGTATCTCTCATCATTCATTCCATCAGTCTGGTCAACAGATGGGCATTACACAGTAAGGTTGGGAAAAGGTCCATGAGGGGGTTGATATTAAGTTTTCTTCTCACCTCTTAAACATGTAATTTGGCAGCAGGCAGCCAAGTACATATTTAAGAGACAGAACCAGAGATGGAGATGTAGGGAAAATGTAACAGATTCCCCAAAGAAGAGAAAGGGGAAACAAAAATTGCAACGTTGCAAGTTGCCGGTAGATTCAATTAATATTTAAGAAGAGCATAGCTGTGCTTCCAAACTACCTCCACAGTCCTGGAGGACTTCAGCTTTAGGATGCAATATCCAGGGCCTTAAGGAGTCTATCTATCATCTTTGCCTTGGCTTTGTGCAGCATTCCCAGCGCATCCTCTGTTTCCTGGGGAGACAATTCCCCTTTTCATTTCCCAGCTCCAAGCCTTGCAGCAGAGCTCCTACCACGCCAGAGCTGCTTGCCTGGCTCTGAAAACAGCAGGGCATTTGGAGCAACACAGTTAAAGAATTATTAAACCAAATTTTAGAGCTGGCTTCAGTACTTTTGATTGCTACTGCAGTTATACAAAAGGGGCAAAAAAAACATCTCGGGGTCCCATGCTCAGTGCCACTGAATCCTTCAGGTTTTCACGATGAAACATTTCAAATATTGCCTGTGGTATGCAATATGAGAATCAATAAGAGGAAAGGAAAAAAAGGAAAAGAATATTCACCCTGTATCACTAGATGATAGGCAGCAATCTTAAAACCTTATAAAAATGTAAGGCATAATCCAGTTAAAAAGCAAGAACGTAAGGAAAAGGAATATGATCTATTAGACCAAAGGATATAGCTAGCAAAACCAAACTCTTTCAGCCTGTGCCATAGCAGGGTCATGATGAATTAAATTTTGGATGATGCTTGGATGTCAGAAGCACAAATTGTTTCAAGAGTCATTTAGACAGATTCATGGCAGAGTTCATGAGGGCTATGAAGGTTATTACCCCTCATAATGGTGCAGCTCAGGGCACCCATCTCCAGCTCAGGGTTTCCTAAAGCTCCAGGCTGCCAGAAGGGAAGGAGGACACCAAAAAGTCTCTATATTCTCCCATTTTTACAGAGTGTGCCAGGCAGCCAGCATGGGCAGTGCTGGGGGCAGGGGCAGCCACTGGGGCACTCTGGGCTGGCCACTGCTGCTGCTCTCTTGGACTCACCTGAAAGAAGCGGAAACCAAGGGTTGCTGAAGGTCAGTAAGAAACATACCTTTATCCTCACACACATCATCTTCTGGCCTTACACCAACGAAGAAACTCCTAAGAAGCATTTATCTGATTAATGTTTTCCAGCAATCAACCCGTCTGATGGGACACCATTTGTCAGAAGTTGTGCCTGGATTTGTGGTGTTCATCATTTTGTTTCCGCAGACCTCACACAAAGTCAGTGGAAATTCCTGCTGACTCAAATGTTGGACCAGAGCCAGCATATCCACAAAAAGAAGTGGTTATACAGTTTAAGGGAAGAAAAATTATTTAACTGCTTGGTCAAACGAGATTCCAGCTTGGATACTGATCTTGATTACCGAGGGAGAATAAAGAACAACACAGTAAACTCTGACAGGCATCATGAAATCATGATGTCCAAAAAACAGCCTGTATCATAACAAGGAATGTCATCTAAGGCTTAAAGTCTGGCTTTTCCTTTTACTGTCAGCAGAGGGTTCCTTTGGCTGAATCTTTATAACAGCAGTATTTTAAAAAATAAAAAAAGTTTAGATAACACTATTTTCCAAGAAACACACGCAAATAGCAATTTTGCAGCTGATCAGTTTTGACACACCTGGCTATCAAAATGTTCAGCCTGCTATGAAAAGCCTGCAGTTTGCTGAGAGGAGCTACCAAGAGTATGTCTTCAAGCTGACATTCCCAACAAGGATTTTAAAAGCACCTTGGCAGTACTGACTGTACCCATCGCCCCCAGCCAACACCCACAAGACCCATCTTACTCCACACACACACACAAGTGTCACTCATTTCAGCCAACTCATGTTCATTTAACTGTGAAAAAATGCTAAAAAACCAAAATAGAAATTAACCTTAAATGTACACATAACTGTTCCAGGGTCATATTGTGCGAGCACTGACTAGTTATCTTTCTATATGAGGTATTCAGAGGCACGAAAAGGGCTTGGCACTCAACTTGCATTAACTTTTGATATGAGTCAGACACCCAATTATCCTTTGTGCTGTTGAAAAATCCACCCTCGTCTCTAATTCTTGTATTTGCATAGGAGTTGACATCTATTAAAACATCATTAGGTATGCAGTCAAAACAACATAACACTTCAAAAAATTACTGGTAGTCACAGTTAATTGCCTGTAAAATATTTCTTTAAAAACTCGGTAATTGGATTCAATATTTCACATATCTCTTCCATAGATTTTGGGGTTGGATATTTACCTGGAGAGCCTCAGCTACTGGTATTTGCACCAGAAAGAACAGAAGGAAACTACAACCCAGTAGTAGCCTATGCTTTATGGGTAGTTCTGACTTAATTGCAAAATCGTAAGCAGAAGAACTGAAGTGCCTACCAATTCAATATCTATTTACACTGTTGTTAAAAGGGTGATGTCTATACACTTGAAACAATTTTGAGCCCAAATCAAATAGAAGAAAATCTTTACAAGAGATGTAAATGATCATTGCAAAGTACTTTATGAAAAAGCTAGAAAGAAGCACAAGCTTGTTAAGAAGGATCACAGAAATCCAAACATGCAAAACATAAAGTGGTAAAAAAAATAATAAAAATTACAGATTAGCCTTTAGAATTTACCACAAAATGTAAAGAAAAAGATAGGAAAGCTGGTTGGGATCAAGACTAAGAAACAGATGAGGTTTCAAGAATATCAGGAGCTAAAGGAATCATGCCAACAATATGATTAAGTGCCTCCTGGGTCCTGTGAAGTTGCCATTAGACAAGCTCACCCCATCCCTCTCAGACGTTGAGTGATCCATTCCCTGCCCCGGATGGAACGCTTTGGTTCCACCGTGCCCTGAAGGACATACATGGATATAAAGTATTCCTGAGCAGTGCCCCGACTGCTGCCCCTGCTCCAGCCCACACACCTTTCTGCTTGGAAACCCCAGACAGCCCTGCACCAAAGGCTTTTTTAAAAGATACTTTTTTCCTACAGTCATTTCTGATGTGGTCATGTTTCAAACAGTATTGTTAATGCACAAAGTGCAGCACTGGCAAAACACTGGGAGAGTTTCGGTACCACACTTCCTTCCCATCGGCAACTCTGAGCACAGAACTGTGCTGCACAGTCAACACAGAGAATAAAAGGGGAAGAAAAGGTAAATTAGCAACAGATCAATAACCTGCCAAGAAATTATCTGTTTCTTTAATAAGCCAGAAATATCAACTGATATCCAGAACAATATTTTGGCTTGAAATTGAGTGAGAGACTGGAGATTACATCAACTGAACTAAACAAAATACCAAAAATTTATCTGAGTGCTCCATCAGTCTGAAATTACTGCAGACAAACTGCCTGTTTACCCAGAGGAAGCCAGCTATGGACATGAGTAAGTATTTCTTTTTTGTTAAAATGAAAATAGTATTTGGTCTCTTAAAGCAAGGTATAATACAGCAAAAAACTGCAAGTGTTTTCTCATCTATACTTGAATCTCTTTATAAATGGAAAGGCCACTTAGCAAGTAACAGAAATGGATGCAGCTGCAAAGTGAATGGAGATAAGTGGGGAGATGAGCAGCCACAGCTGTATCACGCTGCTTAGTACATTGAGTTAAGGTAATCCCATGGCTGGGATTTAAATATCATCTGCAGAAAAAGCACTTCCAAGAACCACTCCAAGATGTAGTTTATAAGAGTTTTGTATGCCAGTGGTGCACCCGAAACTGCCAAAAAAGGTGCCCTTGTCCAGCACTGAAGAGGATAACCATGAGCCATCAGCCAGATTAAACAGCAACCAGAGACCTACACAGACTTCTGAAATAAAGAAAGAAATCAGCTTGAAAAGTATTTTAAAAAGCATGATTTTTTTTCTTATAGCAGAGGAGAGACAGCAGTGGGAGGCAGATCTCACAGAGCACAACATCCACATCATCTGTGGGAGAAGACCCCCACAACCAGGGACTGGGATGATGATGAGAAACTTCTGGGGATTATAACTTGAAAGGTGTTTACAAAGTTGTATTAAACCTCTTGTACTGCAGCTCATCTGGTGCATTACTGATACTGGCCCTGAACATACAGTTCACTGCTTGCTGGTTAATTATGTCCCATTAATAAATCAATGAAGCGCTTTGATCCTGCTTTGATTCATGTTAGATTATTTGAGCAGCTCCTCGCTGCAGCAGGAAGGTGTCACAGCCTTCCCTGCCTGTCTTTCTGACAAATTGAGAAACAATATGCTTCACAAAATTCGTACTGTCAAACATTTTATTGCTAATTCAGCCCCTTGAAGGAAATTACTGATCAGTTTGAGGACTGACCAGGGAGAAAAGTATTCCCCATTATTTTAGAAGGAGCAAAACATCTTTGCATGAGCAAAATTAACGCCATGTTGACTTTAGGCAAGCCTGACGCCTCTTCAGATACATGAAAATCCACTGTGGTTTTGGGCAGCTGATGAGTTTTAGTATCAAGTTTATTATTTCTTCCATTAAAGAATTTATTTTAGAATAAGCAGAGGCCTGACAAAACTATTAAAACCACAGACATTCTCTTCTGTCTCAGTCTATTCATAGAACTATTTTCCCCCCAAAGCAGACAGGCACTCATAACAGCACAAAGAACACCTGGCACATCACAGCGCAGGAGGACGCCTGCTACAACAGCAGCAGTTAGCAACTCCCAATTTGTTATGTTGGATTTTATTGTTACTTTTCTGCTGTAAATTCTGTTTTCTTGCAATTCCGCTAAGCCTAGGTGAACTATATACCATTTACCAGAGTTTAACTCTCTGCTGACCGGTCCCCATAAACAGCATTTGTTGGCACAGCCATGAATTTAGAGAAATGGGAAAAACAATCCAAGGGAAAGTATTGTAAAAGAAAAGTGACAATTACATTTCCTTTTATTGATGACCCTGAGCACACTAACATGCTGGCAAACATCGTTCTTCCCACTCTATCACAGCCCTCGGTGCAGTGTGTCCTACACCACCACTAACCTTCATTTCACCTTTTGTTTTTTCTTTTCCTGATGGATGCAAAGCTGCACAGGGACAGCACAGATCTACACAAAAGCAGGCAGGAAACGGGGCTTGGGTTGGCAGTGCAGGGGCAAGAGAGAGAAAAGAGATCGCAGCTCTAGGCCACTCTCGCTCTTTCACTTTCTTTAAAAGTATCAAGAAGCTAAGTGGTTGCATTAAAATTAGGAAGGATGCCCACCTGCCCTCAGTAGTTAGTATCCTTCCAAGGAGCCACTAAAGCCTTTTGGGAGAGATCTCTTTCTGGAAACAAGATCCACAGGAGTCTGTATGCTTGAGAAGGTGGAGCCCAACCTGAACGCAGAGAAATTGACTGGTAAAAGGTATTTCCTGGAAGGTAAATGTATTTATTCATTCTACAGCCTTTCTACCTTCTGTTAAATTTATGAGCTTTTATGTTCTGTTATATTTTCAGCATTCAGCTCAAAAAACCACAGTCATGGCACAGAACGAAAAAATCCCATAAAGTCAAAAAGCATAAAGAGAGATTTAACTGCCTCCTCTTAATTTTTTTTCAGCTCTGGGATAAATCTTTGATCCAGGCTGAATGTCTCAGCTACTCTCCAGTAGGGGCAGAGGAAACACACCCCTGGAACACCTCCTGAAACTGCTTCACAGCTCCTGGGCTCTCACCACAGCCCAGTCCAAACACATTCCAAGCCCAGAGCTCAGAGATGCCAGGGATGGTGCCTACTCCCTGCCCACCCACCAGGATCTCCACAGGCAATAAAACAGGATTTCTTCGGAGCCTCTACGCTGCCTGTGCTGCTGCCACCCATAAATTCCCACGAGTTCTCTACCCAAACACATCAGCTCTGTCTGATCTGTCTTCAGTAGCTGCAAAATGCTGAGCTCTAATATATGGCAGCACAGGGGTCTAAATCATTCCACTTTGGAGCTGTCACACACACACACAACTTTGGATGAGGCCACGCCAGTCTGCCAAATAAAATCTGCTGCAAAATCTTCTCAAATTAGGAAGGGAAAAAAAGCAAACAACCTACTTTATTTAGCTTTGGTTGTTCTCCTCCTCTCCCAAAACTGTGAGCTATAAATTTCCCCAGAACAGAGCCCATTAACACAATTTTTAACAACCAGTAACACCACTGGTACCAGGCAGCTGTCACCGCCGTGCCTGCTAAAGCTTTATAGACTGCTCACAGAAAAAAAACTCAAACAGTACCTGGGGGTTGGTTTTGCATCAGAAGAATACAAGGCTGCAACATAATAATTATACTTAGAAAAATGATACAGAATCTACCCAGCAGATATTTTATCTTTGATCCCACCTGGTTTCCAGCTGAAGGGAAATCAGCCAGCCGTAAGAAAGAGACTCCAGGATGGATCACAATAAACTGAATAGGAGAAAATGAAGCTCTGAAAATTAAGCTTTAGAAGTTTGTAATCTTCATCTATGAGACCAAACTTCATCTTTCCTTACTGCCACAATTTTAGTCTAAGCTGCTGTGATAGATGCAGCAACTCCTTTACCTACACCTGAAGCATGCTCATTTTAAGAACATACATTTCTCTGGGGATTTTATATATGTAGAATAAAGTACCTAGGAATATACATATCACTTGGGTTGGAGGAGAAACCAGACAACAATGTCAATATTTCATTTTAATGTCACAAGCAAAATTCTCTTTCAGGGAGCTTTTCAGTAACTCCATTCCTGCTCTTCAACAGGAAGAAACTTGGAAAAGGAGATTCAATTTCCAAAACTCCTTTCTTATCCTCCCCATCACCTGCACATTGAATCATTTCATTTGGTGGTGTTATACAGGAAATTCTGCTACCCTCATTTCTGAACAGAATCACTGAAATACTGATTAGCCATAAGATTTCAAACTGAAAGCATGTTCTAAACAAGATCGACTATATGAAAGAGTAACCCAAAAGACTTTATATCCTCTCTCTAAAAAGGATTTTTTTGGTTTTTCCTATTTAATTTTTTTTTGTCGTCTCCTCACAAGAACCACTCAGGTGTCTTGGTGCTGTGTACAGTCCAGTTCAGCTCTTTTCCCACTGACTGTGAATGAAGTGGGCCAAGAGCACCTCAGGTGTACGGTGCTAACGCAGCGAGGTCTTCACTGCTGTGCAGCAAATGGGAAGCAACGTTTCAATGTTCCTGACTCTTCTAATGTCACCCAGCAATACAGATAATGGCATGAAATGCACAGTCCTCGAGGTTGGCAGAACAGATGGAGCCTTAACCTTTACGGGAGACTCTGGTAACACAGCTTCTGCATCTTAAATAATTTATAGGATCTGATCATATGGGAGCTTCAGCTGTGGAAACAGACGATGCTGAAACAAGATCTGATCCAATCTGTTCGTTTGCCACTGTTCAAAACCTGGGAAAGGTGAACAGGTCGCCCTGCAGCACACAGCGCTTGCAGGCATGGGATTTCCAGCCCCATAGGCTTGTTTATTCCTGTTTATTGCTTTCAACACAACCCAGCATCAGTTTGTGGTACACCACATTCGCTCTAGCTAATCAACTTTAATCCAATTTTGCTCTAAAACCAAGCAACTTTTCCTCAAATTACAGTTCAGATGCACTGCAGACGAAGATGCAAGTTAGGCAATCACTGCACATGTTATCAGACAAATAAAAGTAAAAAACAGTAGCTTGCTCTTAAGGTAGAATATTTACAAATGGGTACAGTGGTTCTATGGGATTGAAATGGTAAACAGGACCTCAATTTTAGATACACTGAGAGGAAACTTTAGCCTGAGAGCAGCATTTGTGCTGACCCCCAGGGCAGGCAATGCTGGCACAGGGACACTCGGGGGGCTGTGGACACAACACAGAGCAGAGCAACCACATAAATGTGCACATTTGCACTTCCACAGAGAAACAGAGCAGGGAGAGGCAAGAAAGCAGCACAAGCACGTTACCCAGGTCAGAAATACACACAACAGCCCATTTTTAGTATGCCTTGTCAAACAGCTGGGGCAGTCTGAAAGCTCCCCAAAACCATTCCGGAGAAGGATATTAAAGCAAACCAGCCCCAGCTCAGATGACTTTAAAATTCCAGGCTAAATTCTGCTTTATAAAAGCTGATTCATGAACAGACCAAATATTGCTGTTCTGGGACGCACAACAAAGAGTGGGGCAGATGGTCTGGGGTGGCAGCAGCTTCACTCATCTGATTTTAATCCATCACCAGAACCCTGTCAGAGCCTCAGTCACGTGTGTTTCACTTAACTCACTTGCTCGGTTCACGCAAGGCATCCAGAAAAAGCCCACTGAACAAGATGTACAGCTCATATTTACTACTCGACCCTGCCAGCATTCCTGCTTTTTTAAACAAGATTGGAGAAATAAATTTGCTCTTGGCTGCGAGAACCTCTGCCAGGTTTTCCATTCTAACTGTGTTTTAATCGGATCAGCGCTTAAACTTTTCAAAAAACAGTATTTAATGAAAACAAACAGATGTACAACTGCCGAACGTCACTGGCAGACTGTTAACATGTGTCATCACCGAGTTTTAATAGCAAAACTAAAAAAAAAACAAAGATTGAGAGTTATGACAGGGAAATATGGTTGCTATAGAAGTCCAGCTTCCACACCACAACACTCCCAGCAGAGAGGAGCTCCCACACAGCCCGAGCAGGCATCCATGCCAGAGCTGCCGTGCACACTTCAGCCCCTCAGCTCCCACAGCCCCTTCCTGCCCTCCCACTGCTCACCCTCACAGCTGCTGCAAGGCAGGTCACTTCTCAGACTGCTGATTCAACAGAAAATCCTTCCAAACATAGGGGGAAAATATAGTTTCCTTCACGTCAGGCTTCAAATCGACTCCTCCAGCAGCGTGATCCAACCTGAGCCCCTGAGGAGTGGGGATATGGGTGGAAACCTCTGCCCAGGGGAAGACACATCTCCCTGTGGCAGCGTTCCACGCTGCAACCTCCTGCATAACTAAACCCACCTGAACAGCTTCCGAGTCACCAGCCAAGGCAGCTTCTCCAGAGGGTAATTCCACTTCCAGCATGCTTCAAAATACCCACATCCACATTATGATCCCTATTTCTAAGAATAAAGCTGAATAAAATGGTTTCTCCCTCTACTTCCCACAGGAAAGCAAAGCTAAGAGCCCATCTAAACTTTCTCTCCTTTCTTAATGAAACTCCTATTGATTTTTCGTCCCTGTGAATCATTGCCTTGGAGCAACTTCTTTCAGCCGCAGGTTCTCACATTTAATTTGTATGTATGCTTAAGGGAAAGTTTATCAACAGAGTCTCCAGAAAGATACTAAAAGGGTTTCATGAAAAAGCTATGAAATTTTACATATGGCATTTACCAGCCTAGTTCAACAAGAACAAAAAAAAAAAAAAAAATCCAGAATAATGCATGACATTAACAATCAGCAGACTCCTGTGACATCCTATGCCACCTCATGGAGCTGTCAGCGCACAAAGGATACAGAAGTCAGGCTGAATAAATTTATGCTGATAAAGAGTAAAAATAAAAAACACTACAAGAGACATTCATTCAGATGTCTGGATCTTCCACATGTTAACAGCTACCCAAAAATAAGGAAACCAGAACATGTGTGTGTGTCCATAGGATAACAGGACAGTTTCTGGCACTAATATGTGTACTTGGGTTGGGCATAAAGAAACTGCTAGGATTTAGTGAATAAATAAATGAAAAATCCATCAGCAATACATTAACAGCCAAGACAGCTTTGCCAATACCAAAGACATAAAAACGAACAAATCTCTGATAATTTATTCTTAAGCTAAAATTTTCCAGCTGCTTCAATTGCTACTTACATGGAAAAACAACTAAAATGCTACAGACCTTTTAGTTCTCATTCATGCAAAATACACTCATTTTACTGGTCTAGGGAGGGAACAAATTTATGGGCCCACAGGCAGCATCCAGAACACAGTAATTCAAGTAACTATTAGTCAGGTTTGTCTCTAAGAATATGAGATATCCTTTTGCTTAAAAGTTAATCTTTTGCATTGTGACTAATATTGCCTAAATGACACTGTCCACAAGTAAAGTATCGGCTAGAATTTGTTTCACGAGACCTGAAAATAAGGATCTTTCACAAAGTATGTGGGCTTCAGGGGGAAAAAAAAAAAAGAAAACAAATCAGGCCCTATAAAACTTTTAGAAAAGAAGAAGTTGAATCATCTGTCACTTTATCAGTCCAACACCTGGTGTCCTTGAGAGGTGAAGCAAAAGGAAAGCTTGATGGAAACCTCTTCCCCATTCTCTCAAGTTGGTCTTTTCATTAAAGTATCAACTCACCAGTACTGTCCTAATGATGATAACACAATTGTCCTTAACTACTTCCCAAATCACCTGATTAAGGAAGCAATTCAATAGTGTTTCCTAGGTAGTATCAATTAATACCCACCAGCAGAGATCTATAACGGAGCCTGCAGCACGCTGCCCACGCAGCCCGGAGAGAAGCAGAGGAGGGGGGAGAGAAACCACTGCGGGTCACAGCAATGACACTGAACAACAAACTGAGCCAGTCAGACTGCCAGTCTGGATTGTGCCAAGGGAAGAGAAGTCCTTGAACTGCACAGGAGCAAGCGCAGGATGCAGCCAGATGAGATTACTTATGCAGGATGCTTATTCTACTGAAAGAGAAGTGGCAACACCAGCACCAGGAGCAAAAACAGAATTTCACAAACAGATTGAAAAATATCATGTTTGATGCTCATGACAATTAGGTCTTCCACTGCAAAAAGGTTTAAGAACTCTAAAAAGTTATTGGGATAAGAAAAGGTTAGGGAAATTTTTTAACTCTCACTGAACAGGCCATACCAAAACACTGAGATTAAAAGAAAGAACATTTATAAAATCCTACATGAAGCAAACATGAAAAGGTTGCTCAGCTGCAAGATAACTGAGTAATGTAACCTTTCAAAGCAGCAACGAAAAGCGATTAGACCATCCCTTGGATTGAAAATGATTGATCATGCTGCCGGTATTGGAATTGAAGTTGACTGTAATGCTTTTTATGTAATTGCTTTATTGAATGCTGTATAGCTGTATTTGGCAATATAGTCAGAACACTGTGAGTTTTACCAGTTCTTTAGCTCCTGATACACCACAGACACACAGTTACAATACATTTATCCCAATGACATTGGATTAAATGGCACATACTAAGGTTGCCTCCTGACCTTTCAGTTAAGGTCTATGGGGAATCTTCTGCCTGCAGAATCATCTAGTTGATTTGAGTACCAGCAGCTTTCCATCCTCTGCATCTGTTCGCTGGTTTATTCCATAAACTATATCAAAAAAACTTAAATCTGATTTGGGGTCCTGTGTGCTGTAATAATTAAATCATTCTGAGGACTTTGAAAGCTGGCTCATCCATTAAAAAAAAAAAAAAATCAATCAAGGACAAGTAAATCACAGTAAAGAAGATGAGTAAGTAAAACTTCCTTTTTTACACTGGTGCACATTAAAATATCTATGGGAAAAGCAGTGGGGGTGGGGAGTTGTTCGATTTTAACCTTTGTTTTTATCTAAGAAAAACAGCTCCAAAATTTAAATGTAATGGCATAGAATTACCTTTTCTCACCTGCTTTTCAATTTCTTTGATTTACCATCCCCTGGTATCACTCCCTGCTCTTTGAAGAGAGTCCTGGCAAAGGTCAGCAGTCAATTAGCCATCAATAAATACCCAACATGAGAGTGACAATTTCGGGCTGCCTGAGCTCCCATTACTAAACCAAGCAACATGTTGGAAAGCTCATAACAAAAGGCATAAAGTACTTTGGAGTGTTCTGAACATAAATATAATGTTACCTTTAAAGCAGTAAGTATGAAAAATATCAAAGGAGGTATGTAATAC
This sequence comes from Rhagologus leucostigma, assembly GCA_013397725.1. Classification (NCBI taxonomy): domain Eukaryota; kingdom Metazoa; phylum Chordata; class Aves; order Passeriformes; genus Rhagologus; species Rhagologus leucostigma. The sequence goes on along the minus strand of VZTD01001174.1, from coordinate 1,443,280 downwards.
CAAGTTTTATCATCTATTGCACACGTATATTGATTTAACCGAGACACGCTCACTTATCTACAAAGCAAAAAATTGGGTTTTAAGTACTGTACTTTGCAAGACCCTTAGGGCACAATAACATTACTGTCATCATTTACTCTGACTTCCCTGTCTCTCATTTGATCCGCCCCCAGTCTTTTCAAAACATTGCAGCTCTGCTTGTATTTCTGCCACCACGCCAGTGTCCTTGGCTGGATGGCAACACTGTAATTATACACGGGTGACATAAAACACAGGCAAAAATTAATGCATAAACACACACACAGAGGCACTGACATCTAAGCAACATATTTAACACTCAGACACACGGATAATTTTCCCAGTGCTGTGCACACAAGGATGTACTCAGGGTTTTGGGAAGGTTGTTTCGGACAATTTCTCATGTTTGAAATTGTTTGGGGACAATCCTAAAAGCAAGATCGTCTTGGCATTTTGCAGAAGAATGCAGAAGATGGAGGATTGATATTTCCTTAAGAGAAAAGTGGGATCAATAACAGTTAAAAGTTGGGATAAACCCTCATTATCAGATTCCTGCAACTTCAAAACGAATCCAAGCGAGCCTCCTGTTAAATGCAGACACAACCTCCAATCTGCAGAATCACAAATTTCACACTAACAATGTTTTAAATCAAGACACAGCTATACAGGGGTTATGAAATATTTAATGCCAATTGAAAAACAGATGTACTGAATCAGTTTAACTGAAAATACTAAAGTTTAGATAAGTTATTCTAGTGATACTCCATATGCATTTAACACAGAACTGGAAACAATTTACTGAAATTCATTTTCACTTCTGCTTGGATACAGCATTATTTTATTAATGCACCCAAGAATATTAAGGGAATGGCAATAAAAACATGAGTGCTACCTTATGAGCACTATAGTTAATAACAGAACTTCTGGAAAGTTTCTGATGCTAAATCATTAAAGCCTCCTTTTAATCCGTATCTGTAAAAACTCCAATTCTGTACCCCATCCAGACAGCTACTTCAAAATTCTGCAGCTAACACACATCTAAATTTATTAAATGCATAGAAAATTAAAAGTAGAGAAAAATTTTTTTCTGTATCCAGTGTCTCCACTGTGAAGATCTTCAATAGATAGAAGAAAAGTGCTTATTTTGCTTAGAAGCAGATGGGTGATACAAATGTAATTAACGGGTCAAAAGATGTTAAAGATGCCACAAGTACTGAAGTTTTCCCTTCAGCAGCTTCAAACCTGTGAAAGTTATGATTATAAATGTCATCATGTAGAGAAGTAAAACATGCCTCACATGTAGGTGGGTATTATTACACTACTGAAATTTGAAGGTCTTTGGATCTCAGGGGTGACAGAATAAGCCCCAAAAGACACCAAACAGTGAAAAATTTCAGGTGGTAACACAATAAACACCAGATATCCCCTGGATTTAACCACATGGCTGGCACGCCCAGCCATGTTTCATATTCTGTTGACTTATTCAACGGGTCAATAAAGTCCTGATAAAGACTTAAAGAAGTACCTACCTTGCACATTTAGTTTTTAAGCATATTGAAAGTGTAATGCTTTAAATGTCAGAATTTTTCAGGGAGTCATACAGCGTGAACTATTCTTGCAAATGAAGCGTAGGAACACTTTTAAAGCTGCTGTTGACTAAGCCAGGGAATACGAACCCTTCATTACCACTTAATTCTGTACAGGGTATAAACACAACCCCGAGCTTGCTCGCAGTTACTTGGGTTGTGCCGGTGACATCAGCCCCTCCTCAAAGCTGAAAGCCTGACAGCACTGTTTTACAGAGCCATGAAGAGCTTTCACACAGATTCTGGGGAAATAATACAAAACCCAAGCAGCAAATATATTGCTTGAGGTAACTAAGGGAGGCTGCCTGGTCCTGTCCCCGGGATCAGCTGGGTACCACGGCACACGCACTGGGCGATGGCGGCTCCGCGTTGGAGGCGCTGGGCTGGCTCCTCTTTGAACATATGCCCTTTCAAGTGAAATTAATCACTCTCTTTATCACTCCTGCAGCATCTGGAGCCATAATCATTACCCAACTGCTGGGAAAGAAATGAAACCACTAATCGCACGGGGAGCAGGGCTTAGCGTTCAGAGCAGGCAAGTTTTTATTAAGTTCTCATTTGAAAAGTGATTTTTCATGGCTGGCCTTCCAGGACATGCCACACAAAAGCTGGATCTGCTTCAGCAACTGTCTACAACTCACCCCCAGCATACAGAACCAATGTATTCAGAACCACTACAATGAGGGTTTAACATGCTTTTCCAAACTTAGCTCTATAATCCTAAATCACTATTACACGCAAGTACTTCACGGAGACACATCCAACCATGAGCTTTAAAAGGTCTCTGGAAGAAGGAACTGCAGAATTCTGCACAGAGCTAGAGACCAGGCAGTGCCTCTGGAATCACACCTTGCACTTGGATTGGTCTTAGCCCAGGCAAACTGAAGCTCCTACATCAAAACGCCAGTATTAAGTGGTCATTTCATCACATCTATCCACTAGCTGAGGGTGATTGAATTAACCAGTGTCAACACTATGGAAATAACTTGGATTACCATTAAATATCCCTTCTAACTTCACTATTTCACGTTCCTGGCTTTTGCCATTCAAATGTTTTGAAACTAAGAAAGAACACAAAGAAATTCTTTTTTCTTTCTGAAAAGAAAAAAGAATAAAATGATGATGGCAGGACTATTCTCAAAAACACCAGAAGAAAAAAAAAAATCTAGGGAATAAGGGTATCAGAGGGCAGACTTCCCAAGCCTCATGAAGAGTCCCTAGAAAGAGTTAGCAGCGTTACTTTGTATACCGAGAACAACAATATGTATTTTAGGGATTTCTAATACAATTTTGTTTTATTTTCAGCCATAATTGTGCTCTGCACAAGAGCGGAATGAGGAGGTGACCACCACTTAGTTGAATGATTTCAGTGTATAGGGGTAAACTAAAACTCTTAACTTAAGATATACTTATTTTAAAAAACCTGCAGGGTTCTGAACAAGGGCAGCAGAATAATTAAATCTAGTACTCCACTAAAACAGGCTGAAAATGTGATCATCCATTTTTAATGCTCTGCCTATACGTAACAACAGAAATCTTTCCAACAGCTGCATTCAATTAAAAAAATATTAACCCCAAGGAAAAACTACAAAAACATCCCCATCTGTTTTTCTTGCCACTCACTGTGCTTCTTTTGTGACTGAAATATGTACAACAATACAATCCAACAAAGTTGAATGAAAAGTGCCACAATTCCAATAATAAGCTATCTTTTTATTTTTAAAAATGAACAATTTAAAAGAAACCACTTTTGCAGATTTTCCCCTGTGACCCCCAGCTCTGTTCCCATAGTAACTATTGAGGAAAGAAAAGGATAAGAAGCCTAACATACTTTTCCCAATACCAACAAAAACCAGAAAAAAGCACCTTATTCTCAAAACCTATTATTCTCAAGAAGAGAAGAGGGACATTAAAAGATTAGTGTGAATCTCCTGTGTAATCTAGTTTAAACCACCACCTACTGAACATCTGATGTTGGTTGACAATGTTTGTTAAAGCGGGCAGCCTTATTGTGAAAGAACTGCTGAAATAGTTTTGCAAGCCCAACAATAACAAAATGACTGGGCACGTGCTGTAAAAGCTCCCCCCCAAAGGCAGCCAGCCCACAGCCAGGCTCAGCACTCGCCTCTCCCAAGGAACTCGTATTCCAAGCACATCAACTGTTAATTTTAGCATTTATTGCACGGTTATTTCAGTTCCTACTCTGTTCACCTTTTTAATTGGCCTGGTACTCTGTGCTGCCTGTACTGCTTGCTGGAGTGCTTTTCTAGGAAAATATAATAAGCCAAGCATTCCTTCTTTAAGCAGTGCCACCAAGAACCTCCCTCTGCTGCCTACAGTTCCCCACAGGAAACCAGAGCTGATAAACACACTGAGCTTTACAGACATGGAAAAACAGCACCAGTTTAAGTATTTCTGTATCTCTAACCAGCATCCCAAACTCCTCCAGGAGTTATTCCAACATCTCTGATGCTGCCTGGCACTCTCTGTGCCACAGTTCCTTCAGCCGTGTCCCATACCCTGAGCTTTCAGCCCAGTGGGATAAGGACAGGACCCAGGCGGGTGTGCCATGGGCTGCCGTGGCATTTATCCAACCCAGCAGCAGACCTCAAGCACCTGGAGGAAAGACCAGGCTGGAAAATAATGTCCCAGCATAAGAAAGCTTCTCCAGCTTTTATGGAGCTCTTCTGGTGTACATTTGTCTGGTTGTCTGCCAAACTCTCCAGTACTTCCTGTCTGAGGACACAAGGTCTCCACCAACTTTGAAATGTCTCACTCACCTAAACACGAATTGAACAACCCCTGCAAAGCATTATAAATTAAGGCAACAGGTGCATCTCCACAATTCCAAGACAGGCTGGATTCAGCTGTTGAGAAAATAAGACCAGATGATGATACCAGTATCAGAAATGGAATAAGATGGATGAAGTGAAGCAGCAGAACCAAAGGCAATAAAATTTTGAGATTTATGGAACAGAAGGGTGGAAATGTGGATAGGAAATGGTAAGGAACAAAGACAAAAGAAAACCAAATATTTATCAATCTGAAACAGCTGCACTTCTGTCTGAGGAAACATGAAATTAGCTTTGAGGCCACCCTTAAAGCTTCTCAAATATCAGTGACTAATATCAACCAGCATATTAAATTTTGTTCCTAATTAAATTTTGCAAAACAACTTCCTTTGAATCTTCAAATGTTACTGTTTTTTAAAAATGTTTTGTAGAAATAGAAGCATAATTTATGCTGTCATAAAACATTATTTGTAAATAATTGTTTTAGACAAATTTAGAACTAAAGTATTTTTTTAAATTAAAATCACTTTTTTAATGGCTACATAATGAAACTACGCCAACATATTAAAAACAACTCAACTGCTTCAAATGAAACTGTTCCCTACAAAATATTTTTTATAAAATGATTCTGAGATATTTTAAGCCAGACACTTCTAATTACAATTGTAAAATGTCAGTAGGTGAAATCTTAATTGAGATTTTATATAATTCTGAGGAGCAATGCTAAGGGAAGATTTCACTTGACCAACCAGTTCTAAGAAAATAAGTTTACTCACAGGGGTCCAGAAGCTTGGTATCCTCAATCCATAAATACATTAGCAGCAATGACCAAAAGAAGAATTGCTTAAATTAAAGAGTAGTCTGGCTCAGGAACTGAGGCATAAACTGACCATGAACAAAGTTAAAGGTAAAAATAGGATTTATCATTTTAGAACCACTTTTCATTATCAGGTTTATGGCAATGTCCTGGTTAGTTTGAGAACTGAACTTTACAGGTTTTTTTAAAAAACTACTAATTGCTTCTACTGTCAATACTACAAGATTGCAATCGATAACCCAGGGGCATCGCTTCAGTTCCAACCTTTCAGCATAGTGAAGGTCCTCTGAATCTTACAAAGTTTGATTAAATCAAGGCTAAATTTCCACTTGAAAGTTTCAGCATTTAAAATTCCGTCCACCAAGGCAGCGTAAGAACAACCCACAATTAGAACATTTACCACACAATGAGACGTTTGGAAGCATCAGTCAGATATATCAGAAACCTTCCAGACATCACACAAAGATCACTAAAAAGCCATTTGTGCTTCGTTCATGAGCTGCTGCCCTATCAAATAAAGGAACCACTTAATTTAGGACAGATAATCACTCTTCATTTTGTTGAGCTTTCCAAAAAACTTCACTTGTTGCAGAGCTATTTCTGAGTCTCCTTTGAGCAGGTTTGAGGTCTACTGCCCTTTGAAGACCTGGACTCCTTTTAACATTTGGTGTACGTAGGTAAAAGCTTGTCTTTTAAGACATAAGGTCAAAGGCACTTCCAAACCAGCACTCGACCTTCCTGAAATTACAATCTTGAGAAAGGGCATTTTTTGGCGGTATTATCTGAGAACAGAGAACAAAAGACCTTTTTCATCGTACCAGGGCTGGCTCACCCACACTCACGGGTGGTTCAAAGGTTCCTCCACATTAGAAGTTGTTCTCTGAAAAGTTCATTTTGTCCCTTTTCCATTATGGATTTTTCTGAAGAACGACTAAAGATCCAAACCCATTTGCTAATCCTGTTTTAAGGACGACTTTCAAATACAAGTAGTAACTCCAAATTAAAGTTTTTATATGCTCACCTCGGGCAGGAGTACTTATGGCTCACACCCCTGGCTCCCAAAAGCCCACGAACTCCAGAGGTTTAATGGTTTCTTCCTCAGGTAAAAATCTCTCTGCTGTGATCAGAATCATTACAAACCCATTTCCCAGTCTGATACCTCACTTTCAGTGCTATTCCACTCATATCGGGGAGCATGTCCCTGCTGGGCTAAGTAGCCATCCTGATCCATTTTTTCTAGAGAAGGAAAACTCACTGGGACACAACACCTGGGTTTCTAACAGTCCCCTTCTTCCCTTCCATAGTAGACAGAGGATTATTTCCATGACATATAGCATTTTTACCATGATTAAAGAACCATTTTCCTAAAAACCAGGCCATTTTCATCCTACAAAAAAACATTTTTAAAATATTTCCCCTATTAAAAAATAAAGTCACGTCATTGCTTTAGCTCTGAAAGCCTTTTATGGGCTATGTTCCTTATCTCTTTCTTTCTCTTTGCATTTTGGAGGAAACAGCACATGCCTGAGGTATAGTTTATGGAGGAGCTGAAGACACCAGCTGTGACGGGGAGCCAGAAACCCATCCATGAGCAAGAGCAAGAATCTCTGGGAAGAGACACTTCAGCACCTTGTAATCCTAATTATCAGCTCCTCTCCTGTAAAGCACCTTAAATATTTCCTGTGTTGCACGTAGCTTACACTTAATTCTGACTTTGGAACTATATCTTAGAGCTTCACCAAAAAAAAACACCAACTAGAATTATGCTGTGGGCTCATGTGTGTGTGTCAATATTCTACACACAGTTTTAAAAGGCTGGATGGCCATCACTAAAACATAGGCATACTGGCACTGCAGAAATTCCAGGAACTCTTAGGACTACTCAAGTGTTGGAGAAAATTAACACGGTGAAATACGCAAATTGCTAATTGGCAACCGCATTAAATACTATTAATTTACAAGAATTTAGGTCCAATTAAATTTAGCAAGCGTGAGAAAAATTTTCAGCTATTTGATGTTGCTGAGCAATTTAGCTGATATGATTATTGCTTTCATGTTTATTGGCCACTAAATGAGTATCTGACAAGAAATGTCTGGAAACCAGAAGATACAGTGTACAGATATTAATTTATAACTTCTAGAAGCCAAAAGCTCAAAATAAATGGTTTTAAGACAGGCCACAAATAAGCAACATGCAAGTGATAGCCCTCTGAATAGCTGAGGGAAGAGCATGTATCAAATTACCTCACGCTGCCAAGTTCTCATGTTTCAGAATTACAGAGCCTGGGGTTTTTTGTAGATGCAGTGATTTCAGTGCCTTTGTTTCCCCCTAGACCAAGACCACCAGGCCCAGCATGAAAATGTAGGAGTCTTCATTAGACAGTGTCAAGGATTTATCTGAAAAAAAGGCTGTATTATAAACTGCAGTGATGGTATCTTTTTTTTTTTCTTTTCTTCAGCCCCATGCATATTAAGGATGCCTCCCTGGACTTCTGTGTGCTAGAAAAAATTATTTCAGTACATATAAATTCATTTTCATAAAGTCAGAGCTTTCAGTAGCATAATCTTATTTAATTATAAAGCATGACATTTCAATAAGAAGTTGAATTTCTCTCCAGCAGGTAAGTAACTTGCCATGCTAACAACAGACAATTCAAGATTTAAAAACAGAACAGATCATCCCCTTTCCCATTATGGATTGCTCATTTCTCATCAAATTGTTTTATTAAAAAAAAGGACAAGGTTTTCTTTCTATTGGAATGGATCTGCTCAGTTTTTATTTTAAAAGTTACTTAATTCTAGGTTCACTGTGCTGTGCTTTTATTCACATTTTATTATTTTGCATTGGGCACAGAAGTCCTCAAACTGTGGGATGATTTTTTTATAATTATTATTATACTAACCACAGACCTCAACCGGTCAAGATCTCTATGATCTACATCCCAGAGTTATCTTATTATTGATATCTTGCCACAAGGGATTATATTAACCCTTCTACCTCTCCAGATCCACCTATTCCATTTAAGGCACCACCCCTCTCTTCCCAAAACACTTCCTTTTAATATTCTGAAAGACACACCTTTGTGATGAATCATACCTGAAAAACCTTTTCAGTTCAGGTATGAAAATGCACACAAAATCAAGCCACACCCTGACAGCAGACTGCCATTTACTGCCATTGTGTCATTTCTTAGGACAACTGCAAAAAAACAAGATTCAGGATTTAGAAATGTTGCTGCCTCGCTACTACTTCAGAGGAAGCAGGGGCTTCACAAATAGTATTTTGTTTCTCAGCACAACAAAATGTTTGGGGTGAACATATTATTCATTTCAACCTAGAACTAAACATCAGAGGGTTAAATGTAACTTTTATCTAACTTTCAACAAAATATTTCAATAGGGAAGAAAGGGGGGGTGGTAATGTTTACAAATATTGGAGAAAAATCTTTTTTCCTCAATCAGGACAATACATTTGGCTGAAGCTCACAAGTTATTTTCATTTGGAAAACGCATCACTCAAAGTTGTTTTCTACCTCATGTCATTCCATAAGCAGAGAAAGTACATCAAAATACTCTTAGGATTTGAAGTTTCTAAAGTGACTCTCGAGAGCTCAGATATTTTTAATCCACTGTGGGAGTCACAAGAACTGCCAATTTTCTTGTGCATCTGGAGGACGAACCTTTACAACAAGCCCATTGTGGGGCTTTCAGAGCATGGTGCCCACACAAACCTGGGCATCAAATCTTCTTAGTTCTAAATGCATCTGCCCCAGATGCCTTTGAAGCATTGAAAACTCCTTATTTTCAGCTGGAATCATCAAGTCAAATTAAAGTTTTATGACTTTCAATGTACAGCCCTAAAGACTGACAGTACAACACAATTTGGAACTGAAGAGAAGACAGACAGCACTGAAGGCTCTAATTTGTCTTAAGAAAACAATTCTATCTTTCAAAGCTTGTTCAAAAATCATGTAAAAAACAGTGAATTGGAGAAAAGAGAGTTGTTTATTTCCTCCTCATTTCACATGCTAGACAGTGTAAAACAGAAAAGTCTTTAGAAATACAGTATCATACTGTACTTTACCAGCCCTTCCCCAGTCTCCCATACCAGCAGCCAGGCAAGAAGTTTGTGTTGATCCTATCAGGAGGACAGGAGTTCTCCCAGAAAAATTGCTTCATTACTCCACTAATTCAGTCTATTACCTTCTACAGAAAGGTAATTTAAAAACAAATAACCAAAACACCAAAAAAACAAAAACAGAACGGAGAAAGGACAATCACGCCATCCTTGAATACAGCAAATATCCAGTAGAGAAGCCAACACGTCTTTTTCCTACCTGTTTTCCAGACAAACTGGTGACCTCTCCTGGCTTCCAGATCAGCTGTTTGCAACATTAAGAAAACAAACAAAAGGAAGGGCTTCCCCAGGCTCTGCCATGCCCAATGAGGAGAAACCCAGTTCTGTTGTAGAAGCATAATTCAGATAATTCAGTCTCTTGTATTCTTTGGTCCTAGAATTAACAAAAAAA